>CM065704.1:4134489-4166963 GCA_017654935.2 Phymorhynchus buccinoides
GACCAGTGTAAACTGAAAACCGGACGCATGCATACCTTGCCCATTATGGCCATATGGCCTGGGAACGCAGAAGAAGAAGAATAAGAATTTTTTTTTATAAAAAAGCCCCATTGGGGGCAAATAACCCTGACATAACTAGGCAATGATACTGCACCATTGTAAAGGGTAAATTAATTGCGGCAAGAGTCGACATCTTTAAGGGGAAAAAAACACCAAACAATTTTTTCTTCTTAAAGCAACAGATTTTTTTTTATGAAATAGATATAAACCCGATAATTATAGACCCGGTTTCCGGCACACACACACACACACTTTTTTTCTTCAAAATTACCCCCCTTTTTTGTTTGAAAATCACTGGGTCTGTGTGTCAGTTCAGTGGAACCCCAGCAAAGCTAAGCTCACATTACTGAGTCGAGTTTCTCTAGACGACGGTCGCCGCGCGCATAGCTGTTACGTCAAAAGAGGTCTAAGAAACACCACTAACCGCGAATAACGTTAACTAAGTAAAGATAACTCTAATAGCTTACTCTTCACTTTCAGAGAGAGAAAAGAGTTGCTATCAAAAGGGAGATAAATCATACCTTACAACTGTGATCATGGGCAATGTGCAATCGGTCAACAACAATCGGTCAATCGGTCAACAAAACAGACGAACAAGGTCAGGAAATATAAACCATACCTTCCAACTGTGATCATGGGCAATGTGCAATCGGTCAACAACAAAACAGACGAACTTTCTGCTAACGCATTTTACTCCAACGATTTTAGAACGTGTAGTTTGATGTGTTTTACAGAAACCTGGCTGACTAGTAATATTTCTGACGATCATGTTTCTCTTGATGGTTTTACATTATTCAGGGGGGATAGGACTAAAGACGCGGGGAGGAAGGGAGGAGGAGGGGTGTGTGTTTATGTCAACAAACAGTGGTGTCATCCAAACAACATTTGTGTCAAAGAGGTACATTGTTCACCATCACTAGAATTGCTGACCCTTGGCATTCGACCTTATTATTTGCCACGAGAATGTTCTCACGTGCACGTGACAGTCGTGTACGTGCACCCCAAGGCCAATGAGCGTGAAGCAGCGAACGCGATAGCCAGCCACATTAACGACCTGGAAGCAAAGGCACCTGACTCTTTAAAACTTATTACTGGTCATTTTAATCACATCTCTCTTAAAAAAGACGCTTCCTAATTTTAGCCAACATGTTACTGTACCTACCCGAGGAAACAAGACGATTGATTTGTTTTATTCTAACGTTCAAGATGCCTATTCTTCTGTGCAGCTGCCACCTTTGGGACGTTCCGATCACAACCTAATTCATTTGTTGCCCCGTTACAGACCTGTTGTCAAACGTCAACCGCCTGTTACTGTGTCAGTGCGAGACTGGTCGGATGAATCCATTGATGCGTTGAGGGGGTGTTTCGAGTGCACGGACTGGAATGTGTTTGTTGATGCATGTGATGGTGTGCATGAGCTGGCCGATACTGTTACGGACTACATTACATTTTGTGAAAGTAATGTGGTTCCAACTAGAAATGTAAAATGCTTTGCCAATATCAAACCGTGGATCACCAAACAGATGAACAAGAAAAGGGCTTTTTGTAGTGGAAAGAAGGATGATATGAAGGAGGCTCAGAGACAGGTAAAGAAAGTTTTAGAACATGGGAAAGAAGAGTACAAACATAAGATAGAAAACAAACTAGTGTGCAATGACATGAAAGGGGTGTGGGAGGGGATGAAGCTGATGAGTGGGTATAAGGGAAAGAGTGGGAGGACAGATACGACTTCATCATCATCCTTTGAATCAAACAAACTGAATGACTTTTATGCACGTTTTGATAATCACGATTTTAGCCAAGAACGAAGTGAGTTAACTGATTTATTGAATGAAGGTAGAGAACAGGAAAATCAGGAAACAATCGCTGTTTCAGAAGATGAAGTTCTGCTGCTTTTAAAAAAAGTGAAGACGAACAAAGCTCCTGGCCCGGATGGGATTCAAACTTGCACACTGAAATTTGCGCAGCTCAACTGTATAGGATCTTAACCACTGTTTGTAACCTGTCTCTAAGTCAGTGTAAAATTCCATCAATCTGGAAATCATCCTGTATCATACCTATTCCAAAGAAAACACCTGTGACATGTATGAATGACCTCCGTCCTATAGCATTAACGTCTGCAGTTATGAAAGTGTTTGAGAGAGTGATGCTTTTTCATTTACATGTTTTTGTTAAACCGTTTGTAGACCCTCTTCAGTTTGCCTACAGAAGGAACAGGGGTGTTGATGATGCTATTCTTTTTGTTTTAAGCAAAATGTATGCGCATCTTGATAACCCTAATACCTATATACGTTTAATGTTTTTCGACTTCTCTAGTGCCTTTAATACTATTCAGCCTCACCTTCTAGCAAAGAAACTCCTAAATATGAAAGTCCCCTTTTCAACTGTTTTATGGGTGTTAGACTATCTCACCAACAGGCCTCAGTTTGTCAAACTCAATAATACTTGCTCAACTGTTTTAGTTACTAACACTGGGGCACCCCAAGGTACAGTACTCTCACCATTTTTATTTACTCTTTACACGGCAGAATGTAGAATTGAAAGTCAAAATTGTCCCCTAGCTAAATTTGCAGACGACTCGGCTCTGACAGGACTTGTGACTGACAACGACAACACTGAATACAGAAATGAAATAAATAAGTTTGTGGAGTGGTGTGATGAAAATTATCTCTCGCTTAACATTAAGAAAACAAAAGAACTTGTAATCGACTTCAGGAAAAAGACCCCAGGAATACAGCAGATTACTATTAAAGATGAAATAGTGGAGCAAGTCGATTCATATAAATATCTCGGTGTGACCACTGATAAAAAAAACTCTCCTGGCATGAACATTCCAGTGCTCTTTTAAGAAAACTAAATAGTCGCATGTATTGCATACGTAAGATGAGATCTTTTAATGTTCGCTCTGAAATCCTACAAATGTTATATTCTTCTGTTATCTGTAGTGTTTTAACGTTTGGTGCAGTGTGTTGGGGAGGGCATATTTCTAAACAAGATAAAGGTCAACTAGAGAAAGTGATAAAGAAGGCTGGTGGGGTGGTGGGGAAAAGACAACAAAACTTCGACGACATGTACACTAGAAAACTGACCGACAAACTGAAGACGATAATGACTGACGAGACACATCCTTTACATGACGACATTGACAGCAGACGATCGGACAGAAGCGACAGACTGCGAGCCCCACGTGCAAGAACATCAAGGCACCTGAATTCATTCATTCCCTCTGCCATTCGTCTGTACAATCAGAATGCAGACTGACTAGATTGACCGGTACATGTGCACGGTGGTGTTGGTGTGTGTGTGAGAGTGAGTGTGAGCGTGCTGGGTGTGTGTGTGGGGGGTTGGGGGAAAAGGGGGGGGTTAGGGGGGGGGAGCGGGGCAGGGGGACGAGATAATGTTTTAATCATACAGTTTTCCTTTTAATTATATGACACTGATGTATGCTTTTGCTTTATAAATTCCTTTGTGATGTTCGATTTATGCATACTGCTTTAATATCTTATCTTTTGTATGTGTGATCTTAATATCTTATATGTAAATTTAATTAATATTTACATTTTATTTATTGAACGATGTTAATGTATTTACTGTTTTCCTCTGTCCTAATATTTTTTATGTAAATTTAATCAATGTCTACATTTTATTCATTGGACGATGCTAAATGTTTTTGCTGTTTCCCTCTGTGATGTATGTTTTAGTATTGTTTGTTTATCGAGCCTGTGAATGTGCTTTGTAATTTCCCCAGGGATCATTAAAGTTATTGATTGATTGATTGATTGATACCTCACTGACGGGTTGTACAATTATTTCGATTTCATTGTCAGTCTATTTGTGTGCAGAAACTGAAGCTTGCTCTACAGTATGCCATCTAACATGATGACAAATTAAGAAAGAGCACTAAAAAAATACTTATATTTGTTTAATTTGCTAAAATCATCCCATATATTTTCGCTGTAGAGTGAACAATATTTGCCTGTATCCACTTTCTAGACTTAGTCTTCCATTTGTAAGGAAAAAATTACGTTCTCGCGAGAACTAATTTTAGCCGGAAGTTAAAAAAAAAGTTGCACATTTCCCATGATGCAGCTAACAGTTTGCGGCGTGCTAGGGCACGAGAGAGAACAAAACGTTACGTGAACTATCGGCAAACGAAGGGTGTTTCTTAGACCGTTTTTGCCTATTTGCGCTCACGCTACGTAACGTTAGCCCTTGTGAAACGGACCCCTAGGGATCCCGCGGTAATCCAAGGTAAGGTTGCTCAAGGAAAACGTTGCACAAAAACAACAACCACAGCAACAACTTCTATGCAACCTTGGCTACTTTGTGTTGAAACGGTGACAAAGCGTTAAAGACCTACCACATCCATGAGTGAAAATCACGGGTTTCATGTCTCTCTCTCTCTCTCTCTCTCTCTCTCTCTCTCTCTCTCTCTCTCTCTCTCTCTCTCTCTCTCTCTCTCTCTCTCTCTCTCTCTCTCTCTCTCTCTCTCTCTCTCTCTCTCTCGCTGGTAAGAAACCTTATTTTGACCGCGTTTGACTCCCATACAAATACCCCCAAATTGTAAAAATGAGACATAGGCTTTGAAGAGCTGCATGCCTCATTTTGGAAATAATTTGTATGTGGGTCACACCTACCCAGAAAAAACCCCAAGGGACTTAAATCTGCTGAGTCAGTGGGTCTTTAACATATGTTTGACCATATTCTTGGCGTGTAATTTCGCTTGACTGCGTTTATGAACGAACAATAAAGTGGTCAGTTTGTTCATAATACTGAAGACACCTTGAACAAAGGCATCGTCGCGGAAACGTTGGGGGAGAAACGCTAGTCCAAGTTGGTTTAAACAAATCTTTAATATTTCAAAACAACACATATTACAGAAAGCAAAAGAGAGCATCAACAAGCTAGCGGTTATTGCGTGCTCTTGAAATATTTCGTGAAAAATACTTGGTAAATGACAAGACTGTGTAAGTACCAAAATACATCATTTATACTTGATAATTGAGCAAAAGAAAAGGCACAAAAATAGAATAAAATCAAACACACACAAAGAATATGTGCAAGTTGTTGTGTGGTTGTTTTGGGGGGTTTTCATGAATGTTGAATGAATAATAATATACAATTCGTTTCTGCTTCATATTTAAAAACAATTTTGTACTGCATGGTTGACCAGGTTCAATGATGATTACAACTATCTGTCCATTCTTTTTCAAGTTTTGCTTTTCAGTTCTGTAGTTGTTGTGAATGTTATTGTTTTGCCTCGGGGTTTTTGTCTGTCCCTTATTAATAACGAAGGCCTAAAGCATGATAACGATCGATCTCACTTCCGAGGAACGTATGCGTACCATGAGGCCTTCTGGCAACGCGACTGAAGGTCACTGATCGAATAAGCAGTAGGTGGGAGCCTCGTGCCTCCATACGGGGAGCTGGACGACCACGAGTCTCTCCCCGTGGGGATTCCCGGGGGGGGGGGGGGGGGGGGTTCTTTCGTAAAAATAGTTCCCCCACCTTTTGGAAGTTCTGTGCTTGTTGTTGTAACTTCCTTTAATCTGTCGCTCGCTTTGACTCTGCCCTTTTCCTTTGCTTGCTGTCATCTACTATCTTAGATTCTGACTTACTGGCCCATTCTCTTGCATTTTTGTTTCTCCAAAGCAATTTCCAAAATAACTTTCCTCCTTTGAGCTCCTCCGAGATCGGAATGCGTCGGCTGTGCGCAGCGGGGAGACCAGTGAAAACTGAAAACGGACACATACGTCCTTTACCCATTATGGCCTTTTGGCCTGGGAACGCAGAAGAAGAAGAAGAAGAAGAAGAAGAAGAAGAAGAAGAAGAAGAAAAAGAAGAAGAAGAAGAAAAAGAAGAAAAAGAAGAAGAAGAAGAAAAAGAAGAAGAAGAAGAAGAGAAGAAGAAGAAGAAGAAGAAGAAGAAGAAGAAGAAGAAGAAGAAGAAGAAGAAGAAGAAGAAGAAGAAGAAGAAGAGAAGAAGAAGAAGAAGAAGAAGAAGAAGAAGAAGAAGAAGAAGAAGAAGAAGAAGAAGAAAAAGAAGAAGAAGAAGAAGAAGAAGAAGAAGAAGAAGAAGAAGAAGAAGAAGAAGAAGAAGAAAAAGAAGAAGAAGAAGAAGAAGAAGAAGAAGACGACGAAAGAAGAAGAAGAAGAAGAAGAGAAGAAGAAGAAGAAGAAGAAGAAGCAGTGTGTGGTATGAAAACGTGAACAGAACAAGACAGTATAAGACACCATTGTATATCAATGTCATTCGTTCGAAAGTAACATATGTTGGACATCCGTTCGATTTTCATTCTGCGGTCAGGATTAACCATCGTAGTTGCAGCTGTTGTTGTTTCTGCAGCTGTTTTGGCTTATTCGTCTTGTTTTACGTATTGGAAATGAAAACAATCGGGCCTGGGGGTGAGGGTAGAGGCGCGCGTGCACGCTTAAAAACATTCTGTAGTAACTTTTCTTTTCTTTTCTCCGTGGATTCTCAAAACTCAATGTTCGTATTAGTTATTAAAGACACACTGACGCACCACGATTAAGTCCCTTGGTTTTTTTTGGGGGGTAGCTGTAACCCACATACCAATGCCCCCAACTTCAAATGGAGGCTGCTCTTTAAAATGATGTTTCGGTTTGAATTTGGGGGCGATTTGTACGGGAGTCAGACCTGGTCAAAGCAAGATTTATTTCCAGCTATAAGAGGGAAATCACGTGAAATCTGTTGTTTTGACACGTGATCTGGTGGGTCTTTAAATAAATAGGATTTCACCGCACACTTTTAAACAAAATGAAGAAACATTGTTGCATTGTATCATAATTTGCTTACGTGTAGTTCGTCATATCACAAGATCAAGAGTAAAGAGAGGATTTTGATGACGGGTCAGCCCATTCAACTTCAACTTCAACCAATCTCTATGATCTCAAAATGAGAAATTAAATATGGCAACACCCGCGATTTCAACATAAAAGACGTCGCATAGAACACTATTTTCCAAATCATGCTTAAATAGAAAACAAAACATAAAAGTACACGGCTCTACATAGCGATACACAAATGCAATATAAAGACACATTTATGTTTAACCCTTTCACCGCCAATGTAGCATTTTTGCACCACAATGATTTAACACCCACACCAGGATTTATTATTCAATAATATTATGTTCCTACGTTTGGGCAGTGAGGATTGACCCTATTCTAAATGTGTCACAGAAAAATCCCACAATATTGCAGACGAAATCTTTACTGTAGCCAAGTAAGTTTAATGGAAATTTCTGGCTCAAAGATGGCTGGCGGTGAAAGGGTTAAAACATCAATTATATATAAGACGAACAGCATAATTATTTATGTACATATTCATGAATTTAAGAAACACCTCACAGATCCTGTACGTATATATGCATATCACACATGCAAACACACTCCAACCACCATAGCCCACCCACCCACCCACCCCTCTTTTCCACACACGCATGTGTGCGCCCACGTGCACCTACATACTTGCAAGAGCATACATACTACCACTCACAGCCACACTCCCATGTATACACGCGCGCACGTGCATCACCCACCCCTACTCCACAACACACACACACACACACACGCACGCACGCACACACACGCACGGGCACGCACGCACGCGCACGCACGCACGCACGCGCACGCACGCACGCACGCACACGCACGCACGCACGCACACACACGCACACACACGCACACGCACGCACGCACGCACACACGCACACGCACACGCACACACACACACACACACACACACACACACACACACACACACACACACACACACACACCTTCTATATTAAGATGAAAATGATAATGTTAAGACAAATTCCCAGCTCTTCACAGTTCTATTCCAACGGACATTTCGAGTACAGTATGTGGTTCCTACCATAATTATCAGATGCTTTCGCATGTCCCAGCCGTTATTTATCTCTTAACTAAGTCACCAAACCTCCCCCTCCCCACCCCTTACTCAACACACAACTGACCCTGGTTTCCAACTTCTGCCATCTATGATTGCGTACTCACTGTCCCCAACCTCTCTCACCTATTAGTGTTCACAGCCTTGCTCTTTGGTTTCAACAGTGTTGTATCATTTACGCGTTGGACTGTAGAGGGGAAGTCTTGTTTTTTTTATTTTGATCTTGATGTTTTTTGCTCCTTCTGTTGCCTGCTATTTTGCTCCTTTTGCTATATTTGCTGTTTAATTGTTTGTGTCGATAAATATCCAGTAGTTTTGTTTTGTCTCTTGTGAATAAAATAACGTCACTTTACACTTGTCGCGTAGTTGTTTGTTTGTTGTATCTTAACTAAGTCACTATAAGTAAAACTATTGTTTCCAGAACCTACTCGCCTTACGGACTTATATGCCTCGGAAGAGAGCCCCAGAAAGTTAAAGGAATGCATGCGTACTCAAATAAAAATCCTTATAACCTTCTTGTGAGTTGAGATGCAACAGACAACCAAGAACAAAGAAACCCATGGTGCTAGAGAGTTACTGGTGTTGCACTGCCTCCGGGCATTGCAGCCAGAATTGTTCCCACCATCTTTGTATTTACAAATGTCCCATATGTGTCTGTGACCGAGAGGACGTAAAACATCATTTTGTTCCTTAGCCCTTTCACCGCCAAAGTCGCATTTTAGCACACAGTGATTTAACACCTATGTCACTGAAAGGCATCAAATTGGGGTCTATTCATAATTATCCAAAGACCCTAGTTTTTGGAAGTAAGGATATACCTTATTTTATATATGTCACAGAAGAATCCCCGATACTGCAGATGGATTTTGTTCTCTACCCAGGTAAATTTAATGGAATTTTTTGGCTGAGATATGGCTGGCGGTGAAAGGGTTAAATTTGATTTGTCTAGTTAACTACTATTATACTGTCATACCCACACATAGACTGTCAGTTTGAAAAGGGCAGAATGGAGATGTTAACCGCCGTTTTGTCCAAATTCCGCCGTTGAGACCCAACCTGACTTTGAAAGGTTAAAAGTCTGTTAAGTTGATGTCTGCGCTCTCTCTCTCTCTCTCTCTCTCTCTCTCTCTCTCTCTCTCTCTCTCTCTCTCTCTCTCTCTCTCTCTCTCTCTCTCTCTCTCTCTCTCTCTCTCTCTCTCTCTCTCTCTCTCTCTCTCTCTCTCTCTCTCTCTCTCTCTCTCTCTCTCTCTCTCTCTAATAAAGAAGGGTAAACACGGAATTCAGATGGTGCCAGGTCTTGCCGAATTGTTTTTGTTGCTGTTTGCGGACGACATTATTTTGTTATCTGATACACCGGTGGGCCTGTAGAATCAATTAGATGCTTTAAAACAGGAAGCTGACAAATTGCAGCTAACTATTAACTTAAGCAAAACAAATGTGATGGTGTTTAGAAAAGGGGGTCACTTAGCACGTCATGAAAAATGGTTTTATGGTGAAACTGAGGTAACGGTAAGTAACTGCTATAAATATTTAGGGATATGGTTTACAACAAAATTAAGTCTAAATAAATGCTGGTCTGAAATGTTTAGAAAAGGGAAAAGGGGAGTGATAGAGATATTACGAACAATGAGAAGATTAAATTCTATTGATATAAGCCTTTTTTGGAAGCTATTCGATGCACAAATTGAACCTATGATGACATACGGAGCAGAAATCTGGGGACTATTGAATAACCCTTTTATGGAAAAGATCCACACGTATGCCATAAAACGTATTATGAATGTGCCCATACATGCTTCTAAAAAATTGGGTACGGTGAAACAGGAAGCTACCCTCTATATTCAAGAACATACACAAAAGCAGTAAGATACTGGTTGAGACTGGTTAATTTACCCATGAGCAGATTATCCAGGCAGGCGTATGAAATGCTAGTAATACAACATGATAAGGGAACAGTAAACTGGGTCTCCTGTATTAAAAAGGTTCTGACAGAGAATGGTTTTGGGTTAGTTTGGCTTTCTCAAGGGGTGGGAAATATAGGTCAGTTCATTTCTGAATTTAAAGATAGAGTGATATGTTGTCAAAAACAAAACTGGCATGCAAGTTTACAAGAAAGTCCTAAATACAACTGGCTTTTGTCCTTTAAAAATGAGTTTAAAACTGAACAATATTTAAAAAGTCTTACAAATAAGTGGCATAGAACTAGCCTAGCTAGACTCCGAACAAGGACATTAGGACTTAACGCCAATAAGCGATGGCTTGAAAATTCTAATCAAAATACTTGCTGTATGTGTTCTATGGCAAACAGTGTTGAAAATGAAATTCATTTTATTTTTGTCTCCCCAGCCTATGAAGAAATTCGGAGGAAATGTATGGTGTTCAAAGAAACAGTCGTGCAAGGACGAGACCTGTCACTGTTATTATTAACTCAAAAAGAAGAATGGATTATATCCTTTGCAAAATTTATTGCAGAGGCAAGCAGTTTGCGGAAAAGATTAGTTGATAATTAAATATTCACAATGTGTAATCATAACCACTTTTATATATTGTAAGCACGTCAAGTATTTTCTTTTTTTTGTGTGTGTGTGTACTTACAGTGTATAAATAATTACAGTATGCTTAGTCAATTATAAATGTGGACGGATGGTTTTGTATACATGTGGGAGAAGAGGGAGGGGGAGGGGTGAAGGGAAAGAGCAGGTGAAAATAGAGGAGGAAGCGTTACGAGAAAGATTGCCCACTGAATAGTTGTATTCTAATTTTACTTTATTTCTAAATAATTGTCTTTTTTTTTTTTTGGGGGGGGGGGGGGGCATTATTAATTATTTATTTATTTCATTAAGAATAGAGTGATTTTCTTTATTTGCCTACAAAAATGATTTATATTATTTGACAGTATCCCCTTGCCATAAAGGCTTATGTATGCTAATGGCAATAAAAAAACCTGATTTGATTTGATTTGATTTGATTTCTCTCTCTCTCTCTCTCTCTCTCTCTCTCTCTCTCTCTCTCTCTCTCTCTCTCTCTCTCTCTCTCTCTCTCTCTCTCTCTCTCTCTCTCTCTCTGTCTCTCTCTCTCTCTCTCTCTCTCTCTCTCTCTCTCTCTCTCTCTCTCTCTCTCATGTTATGGACCAGAGGCCTAAGCAATTAAACTATTTTGACTTTGAATGTTGTCTCTCTCTCTCTCTCTCTCTCTCTCTCTCTCTCTCTCTCTCTCTCTCTCTCTCTCTCTCTCTCTCTCTCTCTCTCTCTCTCTCTCTCTCTCTCCATCTCTCTCTCTCTCTCATGTTATGGACCAGAGGCCTAAGCAATTTAAACTATTTTGACTTTGAATGTTGTCTCTCTCTCTCTCTCTCTCTCTCTCTCTCTCTCTCTCTCTCGCTCTCTCTCTCTCTCTCTCTCTCTCTCTCTCTCTCTCTCTCTCTCCATCTCTCTCTCTCTCTCTCTCTCTCTCTCCTTCTCTCTCTCTCTCTCTCTCTCTCTCTCTCTTAAATTCCCAAATTTCCCCATCCTTATCCCCCTCTATGCCTCTTCCCCCCTCCTCCCTCCCTTTTCTTCTCATTTCTGCATGTACATATATCATTTAGCTTTCTTGTTTGATTTATTTTATTTTCCCCCAGGGCTGGGTGAAAAAAAGCATGCAACTTGCTTATCTCATGTTCCCTGGTTAAATAAAATGTCGTTTTCGTTTTCGTTTTTGTTTTCTCTCTCTCTCTCTCAAGCTAAAGTTTCTTGGAAGAGAGCGATTGAAACTGTTTGAGTGCAGCGTTTCAGCAAGCAATGGCTGGGATATTTTTTTCATTTTTTTTGCCGCGAGCGAGTGCGCAAGAGTGAGACAGAGAGAAAAAAGAGAGTGAGTTTTGCACTACTAAGAAATTGGCTCTAAATGAAACGCCATATCGTGTCAATGGTAAAGGGCGATAACTCTAACTCCCTAAAACAGCCCGTTAACTTCGTGCACATGTTTTACGGTTGTTGTAGGGTTTTTTAATTCTTTACCACTATTTTATCGATTTAGTACCAAACATACGTGGATGAAAGCAAAATGGACAAACCCTCCCTGGGGACCGTTTCACAAGGGCTAACGTTACGTTGCGCTCGCTCAAATCGGCAAAAAACGGTCTAAGAAACACCCTTCGTTTGCCGATAGTTCGCGTGACGTTTTGTTCTTGCCAAACACCCTAGCAAGCGGCGAACTGTCCGGAACTAGTAGGGGGTGAATATATTTCTTGTTGTTGATTGGTCCATTAAAGGTTGGTTAAAATAATACTTTTTTTTTGACCACTCAGACAAGAGCTTGCAATATTCTTCCGCAAACGTGTTCTAAAGTGTTTCTTAGACCCCTTTTGGCGTAACAGTTATTCGCGCGGCGACCGTCGTCTAGAGAAACTAGATCCTGTACTTGGCTGCAAAATTGATCCCCGTTTATTCTCCCGTTCTGAAGTTAGGAATAAAATAAGACCACGTGACATCATTTACTAAAAAGACAATTTTCGGGACAGAATGTATCTTTATGCCACAAACAGAGTTGTCCCTTTTGATCAAAGGGATTGGTTGGCCTTTGGGGACCTTCCCCAACGCCAACTCTCGTCCTCAAATCCCTTTGGCCGAGAGAGTGGGGATGTACCCTGGGCAAGGCACGCAAAATGGGACAAGCACAACAAAGTCATGATACATAAGGGGCAGATTACGAGCGAAGAACGTTAACAAAAAATGCAAGCCTTTTGAATGAAAGAGGATGATTGAAAATGGCCGAAAACTCCTTTCACGCCCATTTCAAAAATATAATGATTCTTTATTTGCTGTAGAAAAATGCGTACTGGACAGACACATCAGGTCAAGTCAAGTCAAAATGATCTTCATTGAGGATAAAGGAATAAGCTTGACAGATTTCTTTTTCATCCTGTCCTCAGAATGAAAAGTAATACGAAAGCAACTCGAAAAATAACTCAACATGCAAAACAAAACATTGCAAACTACTAAACATTAGCCTAATAATATAACGCATTGAAATAACTCTATTGAGAGAGAGAGAGAGAGAGAGAGAGAGAGAGAGAGAGAGACGAGAGAGAGAGAGAGAGAGAGAGAGAGAGAGAGAGAGAGAGAGAGAGAGAGAGAGAGAGAGAGAGAGAGAGAGAGTATAAATGAACGGGAGATTGAAGTGAAAATGATTGTCGTTTTGAACCCCTATGTTGTTTGAGGGCTCGCGGAAAGCAAACGGATAATCAAATCAGAATGAAATTTGGTACTCTGATTGACGAGATACTGACTTAAATGCTTGCCAAAGAAACTTGCATTGCCATTCGTGGTTGGAAAGTTGTGCATGTGTGTGTGACTGGTCCCTAACTTTGTTCCATCAGTTTATATATTTATTATGATATTTAAGTGCTTTCATAAATGTCTGTCTTGATAGACACGATTTTAAATTAAAAGATAAATTGTTCCACGCATGCGGTCTTTAGTTCCTTTTTTTTGTTCCTCAAATGACAGGTCCGCCCTTTCGCTTTTATTGCTAAGTGCTTTGGTCTAGAATCATTTAGAGAATGTGACAGCCACATTATATCCTCCTGCCATATCCCGTGTAAGTGTGAAGGGTGAGCATGGATGTGAGAAAAAATGAGAGCAAAATATGTGGTGGTGTGGTTTTGTTTGGTGTTTTTTTGCGATTTCTTGTAACACTTGAATCCATGACTTATGTTCGGTTTTCAAGTAATTTTGTATATGAAGATACATTGTGTATTTGGTATTTGAAAGGATGTTTAGTAATTGAACATTCTGTGTGATTCTGGGTCTCATTAAGCATGTCTAGGATAAGCATGAGAGAGGGGGGGAGGGGGCAGCCTTTTCCCAGCCTGTAGGCGGACTTCCCCCGCCATGGGGGCAAGTATGCCTGCGTAAGGGTGGGTGTACTTCGAGCTGCATGCAGCAAAAAACACCTTTTTGCTTTAGCTGAATTTTCTATGTTGTCCATTCATTTACCCGATATTGGTCTAACAAAATGGATCTTCTACTCGCACTTCAGTTAGCTTGCCATTTATAACGAGATCAGCTGAAAAGTAGGCGGACCTGCCCCGTTCTCCCATAATAATAATAATAATAATAATAATAATAATAATGACCATTTTTATAGCGCTTATTCTCCTTACGGGGCTCTAAGCGCTTCACAAAGAAGTGAAAAAACCTGAGCAACAAAAAAAACCCACCCCAACAACGACGCACTTATCATAAGGAACAACACGAAACGAAATCATGATGACTACATTTACGTCACTCCCCCCTACAATGTATGATTTAATCGTGTGTGTTGTATTCGCAACCTATCAGATCAGGATGGCTGATGACGGTAAACGAGAGTCGTGGGCCTCCCGGGTGGACTTCCTCCTGTCCTGTGTGGGATTCTGTGTGGGCTTCGGCAACGTGTGGAGGTTCTCCTACCTCTGCTACAAGAATGGGGGAGGTTAGTCCAGTCCTCTGTCTCCTTATTGTATATGTATGTGACGATTCCTTGTTGTTCTGTGTGGGCTTTGGCAATGTGTGGAGGTTCTCCTACCTCTGCTACAAGAATGGGTGAGGTCGGTCCAGTCGTCTGTCTTGTGTTTTCTACCCCCCCTATGAATGTTTTCAGACAAAATCGAATCAACAACACTGTGTTAAAAGAGCGATATTTCGATTTATTATAAAATCTTTGTCGAGCTAAAACGTTGGCCAACTGAATGTTTGAAGCAACGATTCATCCCATGTCATCCAAATGTTTTCACACAAAAACAAAAATAAAATAAGTGATTAAAGCTCGTATTTCAACAAGTTGCACGTGCGGGAATCAGTAGCACGTAGTGGGAAAAGAAAGGAAAAAAGTCTCATATGACTTCGGGTCGAGAAGACGTAAAACAAAATAATTGAAGGGGACGAACAAGAGGGGTATAGTATACAGAGGAGGAGAGGGGCCAGAGTCGCGGAAGGGGAGGGGGCCCCCGGGGGGATCCAGGGGGAGAACAAACACAGAGCTGCCACACACCAGTTATTCACCTCCTGAATGTTGTGTTGTTGTCCTCTTCTTCTTGTATGTATGTACGTATGTGACGATTCCTTGTTGTCCTGCGTGGGATTCTGTGTAGGCTTCAGCAACGCATGGAGGTTCTCCTACCTCTGCTACCGCACAAGAAGTAAAATATCTTGCTTGTCCGCAATTTACAGATAGTTGAAATGCCCTCTGGCAAAGTACTGTGAAAAGCATGATTCGTAAACCCAATTTTAGTGTTTTGGGGCATCCAAGACAGGACTTTTTCGCGCATGAAAAGTGTTTTAGTTGAGTTGGCCATTTGGCTACTGGACCATTCATTCCATCAAACTGATCACTTCTGCTAAATACTTATTCACAGTCACTTCAGCTGATCGATCATAGCTGCGACACACACACAGACACAAAACACACACAACACACACACACACACACGCGCGCGCGCGCGCGCACGCACGCACGCACGCACGCACGCACGCACGCACACGCACACGCACACGCACACGACGGCACACCACAGCTGTTCCACCCCATACAAAATCAAGCTATTTAGTTAAAAGACTGAATTTAGAAATCTTAGATAAAAACTGCACCAAGCTTTTGCTTGTAAAAAATATTTGGGCTGTATGTTCTTCATTGTATTTTTATATATATTTCTTCCATCAGATTTATGGTAAAAACTTATTTTGTTGAGCAGTATCATACAACATATTTAGTAGAAAATGTTCTTGAATAATTCAACACAAACATAAATAAAATTGCCCATGAGTGAACATCTAGCAATATCCACTGAATATAAGTAATTTAGTCACATACTACAACATATTCTTGATTGTTATTTATGAAAAGTTACTTATGGTAAACTAAAGTTGGCTTGAAAAAAACTTCTGAAAATATAGATAAACTAAATGTTCCTCCCGAAACAGCTGTGAACACACACGCACAACGCACACACACACACATACATACGCACACAGCACGCACACACACACGCACGCACACACACACACACGCACGCACGCACCGCACGAGAAGTGGATATTTACGTTTAATGATGAACTCACACACACACACACACACACACACACACACACAATGTAAAACCGGGGGGTAAAATATACATACAGACGGTTCTGTACCTGACCATTTATTTGTCAGATACCGCATATAGCCTATAATTCCATCATTAAAAGTAGAGAAAGCTTACCACCTATGTAAAAATGTTTTCATATTTACTGCCGAGCTTGTTGCCATTATGATGGCGTTAAGCGTTCTCGTCGATTTTCCATTTTCTGTATTTCAAATACTATTTTGTGTTGATTCAAAATCAGTCTTACAAGCTTTACAATTTTCTAATACAAGAGTGAGAGGTCAACTCATATCAGAAACGTACCATTTAATTCATTTTTTGTCTTTACGTGGTTCTTCTACCGATGTTTTGTTGGGTTCCATCACATTGAAGATTATCTGCAAATGAAAGGGTTGAAAGGTTAGCCCAACCTGAACGTCGACAAATGGTGTTTTAACTATTCACGTCCTCTTGGTCCTGAATCGACACATATACGGGAGCATTTTGTAAATACAAATATGAGTGTGAACAATACTGGCTCACAATGCCCGGAGGCAGTATCAGCATACCAGTACAGTATCCCGATTTTTTTAAAATCCTTAATACAGGTCTACCGGTGTAGCGGTAAACCACGCCTCGCACACCAAACCTGACATCGCTATGAGTCACCACCGGCAAAGTAGAAAAATATAGGTTTAGCCAACCGAATGAATGAAAAATGTTTAGATTTTACGTCCTCTCGGTCATAGGCCATACCGATCTCCCTGACCTATGACCTTACCGACGATGATCGGTATGCTATCATTCAGAACGGTCGTTCAGAAATCTCACAAAGAACATACATGACGCCTAAGTTTGAAGACTCTCTAAGTTACTACAACGGTGATGGGGTCTGGCCCCTGAAAGATTGTTTCGTGTTTTCAAAGGTGTCAATAACGCCAAGGTCAAGGTTATGAGTGACAATGCGTAATGTCACTCGCTCCCGGATGTCAAAGATCCATACTCCCAAAACTGGTGACTAACCACGCACCACCTTACACATAATTTGAAGTGGATTCCTGTCACGCTGGTCACACGTTGCGGGAGATCCGTCCTTTAGAAGACAGTCAGATAGAGCAGTCATAAAGAAACATGCACGAACGAATTTATACTCTTTTTTAAAAATCGTAGATCGGCCAAAAGCTGAGGCAAGATATATAGGATAAATAAAGAAATGAATGAATAAAGGAAAGCAACTTCTCCTCGTAAAGAAACTCCCTTTGTTTTAGGCCAAAGTGACATTTGGCACCTATTGTAGTGGTAGTAATGATGAAGGTGCATAGTCGCAAAAATATGTCAGACCCGGGTTTATCTTTAAGAAAAGACGACCCAGATTTTGCTTGCCACTGTCAACCACCCACCCATACAGGAAACAGCAACTGTGGTGGAAGTTTTGGTCGATAAATATCAATCTTTCTATATATTTACCATAAATATTATATATCGAATATTCCATACATTGTCATGACAGGGAGACGAAAATGAGGCAAGAACATGATGCGTTTATCATTCTTTGTGGTGGGAAGGGGTGGGGGGGGGGAGGGTGAGGGGGAATCTTGATTTCTTGTGCTGCCCTTTGTCTCTACTGGTCTTAGATTCCTGTACCCCCGATTATTAAGTGGAAAAGACATTACATTAAAGACAAACACGAACGCCCGCGCGCGCGCCCCGCACACACACAAACACACACACACCACACACACACACGCACACACACACACACCACATACACCACATACACATACACACACGCGCGCGCGCAAGCGCTGCGCGACGCGCACGCACTTGCACATCAACATTCACACGCACACGGCACAACGCACACCTACGACACACACACACACACACCGGCAGCACACACAACACACACACACACAAAACACACACACCAGCACCACACACACACAGACACACACACACACGCACGCAACGCCGACGCACACACACACACACACACACACACACACAAGCACACACGCACCACATCATCACCACACGCGCGTGCTCGCACCGCACACAACGCACAGCACTCACACACACATACACGCACTTATACCTCATATCTGCACGCATATACACCCATACATGTACACCGTTCATTCCGAGTTGTCTCCTTTTGATGCCACTAGCCCAAAGCAGCCGAATACAACAGCTTGTTTTCTGTATCACTCAGACTTAAACACGACACGATGCCTATGATGAACAAGTTTTAATTTGAGTGAATGTCGCAGCAACTCTATCTCTATCTCTGTTTCTATCTCTATCTCTATCTCTATCTCTTCTCTTTCTTGTTGCGGCCTAGCGCCCCGTCATACTAAATACACAGATAGTAAACGCAAAATGTATTAGACAGGGTTGGGGCCTGTAGCAGTTTTGTGGTCATCATTGTATTGTACTATGTTACAGGAGTCTTTGTGTTGCCCTATGTCTACTGTGTGAACATCATTGTATTGTGCTATGTTACATAAGTCTTTGTGTTGCCCTATATCTGCTGTGTGAACATCATTGTATTGTACTGTTACAGGAGCCTTGTGTTGCCTTTTTTCCCCTTCTGTGAACATCCATGTGTTGTATGATGTTACAGGGGCCTTTATGTTGCCTCGTGTTGCCTTGTTTTTCTGTGAACATCCATGCAAATTGTATCATGTTACAGGGGCCTTTATGTTGCCTTGTGTTGCCTTGTTTTTCTGTGAACATCCATGTGTTGTATGATGTTACAGGGGCCTTTATGTTGCCTTGTGTTGCCTTGTTTTTCTGTGAACATCCATGTGTTGTATGATATTACAGGGGCCTTTATGTTGCCTTGTGTTGCCTTATCTTCTTTCTGTGAACATCCATGTGTTGTATGATGTTACAGGGGCCTTTATGTTGCCTTGTGTTGCCCTATGTTCTTTCTGTGAACATCCATGTATTGTACTGTTACAGGGGCCTTTATGTTGCCTTGTGTTGCCTTATCTTTCTTCTGTGAACATCCATGTGTTGTATGATGTTACAGGGGCCTTTATGTTGCCTTGTGTTATCTTGTTTTTCTGTGAACATCCATGTATTGTATGATGTTACAGGGGCCTTTATGTTGCCTTGTGTTGCCTTATCTTTCTTTCTGTGAACATCCATGTATTGTACTGTTACAGGAGCCTTCATGTTGCCATATCTGTGCTGTGTGGTTATCATCGGTTTCCCCCTTCTATTCCTGGAAGTGGCGTTGGGGCAGTACACACGACAGGGAGCTGTTGGCATCTGGAACATCTGTCCTCTGATGAAAGGTGAGGAAGGGTATGTGGGTAGTGGATGGGGTGGGCTCCGTAACCCATGTAGGGATACTGAGGCATCAAAGACGCCCCCTGCACGCCTCATTGCATTATAATTACCCTTACTTAGTTCGTATCTGTTTTTCCTTCCAGGTTTTATTTTAACCCTTTCACTGGCCAATGTCGCATTTTTGCACCACAATGGTTTAAGCGCCCATGTCACTAAGAGGCATCAAATCAGGGCCTGTTATCCAAAGACCCTATTTTCTTAATTTTGGGAGGTAAGGATAGGCCTTACTTTATGCATGTCACAGAGGAATTTCCAATATTTCAGATGATTTTTTTTTTCTCTACCCTTGTATTTTCAGTTCTAATATATTACAAAAAATGTAGAAAGTTTGTCAATCACCTAATCTGTTCTCTGTGTTTGTTTTTTTTATTTTTTAATTTAATTTATGTGTATATAGAGATTTTAAACAGTTATTTTTTTAAAAACTTTAAAAATAAAAATAATTGCTCTTTCCCCTGATTCTAAGAATTGCTGCTCCCATTCCCTTTTTCCCAGTAAGATTGCGTCGCTGCTAAATTGCTGCGTCTTTAATAGCATTGCTAATGTGAACTTTCTTCCAATGGGATTCTGAAACAAGCACAAAGGACGAAGATGCAAACTTGATCAAATAAACAAGCAGAATCTAAGATGCGGCAGTGCATAGGAGGGTGTGTGTGTGTTGTGTGGCGTGCGTGGGTGACGAACTACCGTATGTTGTGGGTGTCATACCGAAGAAAACAAGCGTTGTTACTGAAAGCTTAATCCTTGAAGGTGTTTGAGGGGTAGATCAAACGAAAGATAGTGAAAGTTGAATTTGGTGGATAAGAGGGTGTGTTGATCCTTGTAAAGTTGGGGGGTTGGTTGTGGGGTTGGGGGGAGAGTGGATAGGGGGGGGTAGGGGGGAGGGGGGGGGGAGGGGGGAGGGAAAGTGTGGGGATCCTTGTAAGGGGGGTGAAGGGGAGGGGAAGGGGGGAAAGTGTGTTTAAGCGGGGGAGGGGGGGCGGGGGAAAGGATGGTTGAGATAATGTGTCATGGCCACGGCATGTTTTATTCCACAACCCCATGTAGACATAGTTTGTTTCCTCCATGTAAAGATAGTTGGTTTAGTTCTCTGTAGAGATAGTGTGTTTAATTTTTTTTTTTTTTTTTTTTTTTTTTCTTGTAGAGATTCTTTATTTAATCCTTGTAAAGATTTTTTCTTTAATCCTTGTTTCTTTCCTGTTTTTATTTTTTTTCTCGATGGTGTTTTTTTTCCCTTTTGTTTTTCTTTGTTCCCTCCTTTTTTCTCTAGTTTTTTTTTTTTTTTTTTTTTTTTTTTTTTCTTTCTTCTCTTTTTAGTTTCTTCTCTCCTGCCTCCTTTTTTTTTGTTTAATCCTTCTCCAGATCTTGTCCCCACCCCTCCTCTAAAACTTTCCCCCCTAAACCCTGTCCCACATGGTTGAAGTAGTATCTTTCATTGTTTTTAGTTTCATTGCCTTTGTGACATATAATCTACTTGATTTCCGATAATGTTAGTCAAATGTTTTTTGGGGCTTGTGTGGATGGAGCGGTACTAACTACCACCTTGCACAAAAAGAAAGAAAAGGGCCAAAAAAGAAAAAGACAAAAAAAAACCCGAACGTAGATAGATAGAGGAGAAAATATTGATGATGACAAAGGCTGTTGTTGTTCATACCAGGCATCGGGTACTGCACCTTGCTGTTCAGTGCCCTGGAAAGTGTCTACTACAACGTGATTCTGTCCTGGGTGGGATACTACTTTGTCTGGTCCTTCTTCCCCGAGCTGCCTTGGACCACCTGCCACAACCCCTGGAACACTGACGGTGGGTGGATACCACGACTATACGACTGCTACCACTACTGCTACTGGTTACTGCTACTACTACTACTACTACTTACTACTACTACTACTACTACTACTACTGACTACTACTACTACTCTACTACTACTACTACTACTACCTACTGCTGCTGCTGCTGCTGCTGCTGCTTTTACTACTACTACTGTACTACTACTACTACTACTACTACTACTAGACTACTACTACTACTACTACTACTACTACTACTACTACTACTACTACTACTACTACTACTATTTCTACTACTACTACTTACTGCTGCTGCTGCTGCTGCTTGCTACTACGTACTACTACTACTACTACTACTACTACTACTACTACTACTACTACTACTACCACAACTGCTGCTGCTGCTGCTACTTGCTACTACTACTAATAATGATTATTTATATAGCGCCTATTCTCTGATTTAGGGCTGTAAGCGCTTTACATATTTTAATACAAATCACAACATAGAATACACCTTATCTTATTACAATCAGGACATGACGAACAGTTTGAAAAACGTACATTGTTTTCATGAGTAGAATATGTGTAATGTTACATATATATATACATATATGAACAAAACACGCTATATCTTGAAAAAGGTACACAATTTCCAGGAAACACAGTCACAACACACACACACACACTCGCGCTCAGCGCGGCCGCGCCACAGCGCACGCACTTGCGGGAAGCGAACTCACACGCACACTCACGCACGCTGCGCAACGGCACGCACAAAGCACGGGCTGCCCACCACATCGACGCACAAAGTTGGGTCACACACACACACACACACACACACACCACCGAGCACACACACACTGACAGTCACGCCATGTGACAGCCGACCTTCCATCATTTCACGGATTTCGACGGAAAACTGAGTAAAAGGGGGTGGGATAGGAAGAGGATTGGTGGGGGAGGAATTATTATCGTTGAAAAAAATTTGTCTTCACAGCAAGCATTCTGACTACTACTACTACTACTACTGAACAACTACTACTACTACTACTACTACTACTACTACTACTACTACTACATCGTCTGATCGTTCTTCCCCGAGCTGCCTTGGACAACCTGCCACAACCACTGGAACACTGACAGGTGGGTGATAAGGGAAAGTAGGGTATGTTGGGCCGCGAGGTAAATTGGGCCAACGGTAGTTTAACCTCCCCTTCTAAAAAATCAAGGCTGCTCGAGGGAAAGACTGCGAACAGTATGCTGTTTCTTCAAGGAGTACAACTAAAATATACAAAGGAATTACTTGCTTGCTTTTTAAACATATTTTAACATAACTGTGAACACTTTTGAAACGAAAACCGGAAATATAGTGTGCTGTGTTGTTATGGTAGAGGATTTTTCGTTGCCACGGTGAAAATGGCTTATAATTAGCTGGGCCACTGGCTCAATGGTCGACTTATGGCGATGATTTGACCGCCAGGGGGCAGTCAAACCACTAGGGGCTTATCACGCTTATTTTTCTAAAAAGTTGGGCGTAGTGAGAGAGAGACAGAGGGTGGGACTCCTCCCTCTCTCTCTCTCTCTCTCTCTCTCTCTCTCTCTCTCTCTCTCTCTCTCTCTCTCTCTCTCTCTCTCTCTCTCTCTCCCCAACTAAGAATATAGAGAGGCCACTATTTGTATTATTATCTTTATCATCAGAATTCATAACTGTTGTTATTGTCATCGTCATCAATATTGCTGCTACCATTATTATTGCTGTGGTTATTGCTATTCATCATACTACAGTCGCCTTCATTTATTACTAATATTATTATTATCATTGTTCTTATTGATATTGTCCTTATGTCCATTGAATGGCGTTTGGTGACTATTGTCTTTAATGGTGCTTTCAAAACAACCACTATATTCTGTGTGTGCATGTGTATGTGTTGTTTCGTTTGTTTTTTCTATGTGCTTATCTTGTAAAATGTATAAAAAAAAGTTCAATAAATTAAAAAAAGAGAGAGAGGATTATCCCCACTCGAGGGTTATGCCACCTGATGGTAAAAAAAGCCAGCTAAGCCGCTCAAGCCTACCAGGCTGAACTTAAACCCACACCATTATAAATTAATAGGGGCTCTTTATTGAGTAATTATTGATAGAGTTTGATGTTTTCTTTGTGCCTTTGAAAGTGTGTGTGTGGTGTGTGTGTGTGTGTGTGTGTGGTGTGTGTGTGTGTGTGTGTGTGTGTATGTGTGTGTGTGTGTGTGTGTGTGTGTGTGTGTGTGCATGTGTGTGTGTGTGTGTGTGTGTGTGTGTGTGTGTGTGTGTGTGGTGTGTAAGTGTGTGCGTGTGTGTGTGTGTGTGAAAAATGTGTGTGTACCACGTGAAACTCAACTAGAAAACCCACACCATTAGAAGTTAATAGGGGCTCTTTATTGAGTAAGTATTGATAGCGTGTTTGTGTGTACATTTCTTTGTGCTTTTGAAAGTGTGTGTTTGTGTGTGTGTGTGTGTGTGTTGTGTGTGAATGGGTGTGTGATGTCTTGAATAGATTGTGTGTGTGTGCGTGCGTGCGTGCGTGTGCGTGCGTGTGCGTGTGCGTGTGTGTGTGTGTTGCGTGCGCGCGTGTGTGCGTGCGTGCGATGTGTGCGTGTGCCTTGTGTGCGTGTGTGGCGTGCGGTGCGTGTGCGTGCATGCGTGCGCATGTGCGTGTGCATGTGCGTTTTCATGCCCTTGCATGTGTGTGTGTGTGTCTGTGTAATTGTTTTTGAATTGTGTAGCTTTATTGTGGTTATTTTTAAATGACCCCTAGAGCCAACGAAATTGATTCTAGTTAGGCCTTGAGTCCATTAAGGTATTTCGTTGTTGTTGTTTTTTTTAGGCTTAAACAAATAATAAAAAAATTCAAAAATTACATGTTGAAATTGATTCTATTTAAGCTTAAAAAGGGTTGCATTAAAAATTAAAAAAGGTTGCAATAAAAAATAAAACAAGAGTTTTATGCTCTGCGTTACGGCCTCTAATTTCTCTTGGTTAAATTGTGATTAAAAACAGGAACGTTTTGCTGGTTGATTTATCTTAATTGTAATTCTTATAATAGCTATGACCTAGAAGGACTGTAATGAAAGCAAGAAAACTGCAGGTTTATGTTCTGTTAATCAGTATGTGCTATGACATGTATTATGTTTTGAATACTAAGGACAATCATTTACTCTGAAGTTCAGTTTATGATTTTTTCTTAGCCTTGAGTGCCATTAAAGAAATTTGATTCAGTTAAACTCAAACAGTTAAAAAAAAAATTCTGCATTTTTATTTTGTAAGTTTATAATAAAGATTAATTGTGATCTAGAAAGCAATAGATAAATATTTCCTCAGTTGTTATTCCACATTAGTTCATGGTTTTGTTAAGGCCTTCAGTGCATTGCAAAGAACTGCAATGAAAGTAAACCATTTGAAGCTTTATGTTCTGTGTTTTGTTCTGCTTTATGGATTGTATTTGAATTTGGTTAACCACAATTTGATACATTCACACATAGGCCCTACAGATGAAGACACACATACATACACACACATATGCAGACACGTGCATGTGCACATACATACACATATTATCTGTCTGTCTGTCTGCCTGTCTGTCTCTGTCTCTCCTTACCACGCACACGCACGCACACGCACACACACACACACACACAGACACACACACACACACACACACACACACACACACAAACACACAACAACACACACACACACACACACACACACACACGCACGCACGCACGCACACACACACACACCAACACACACAACACACACACACACACACACACACACACACACACACACACGCACGCACACGCACGCACGCGCACGCTCGCACACAAATTGACACATGCACCCCCTTCCCCATACCACTTGTGCACACACTCATACATCTTACACGTAAAATAAACCAGATATTTTGCTTACGTATGATTAATCATGCATGTTGGCTAAAATGGGCCAGTGGCCCAATATTTACAACTCCCTGGCCCAATTTACCCAACGTGTTGTCTAAATTGAGCTTTTATAGAAATTTCTTATTTTTTAAATATAAGTCTTTTGATAAAAGGTAGACGTTTTGTATGTATGCCATATATTGATCTTATTAATGAAATTTCTCTTTGTTTCTTATTTTTTTTTTTTTAAATATAATTCCTTTTCTTTTTATGTCCTTTTTTCTTTGATCAAAGGTAGTACGTTTTGTATGTATTAATGGTGCATGTCTGGTGGCCATATAAAGGAAGTTCCTTATTGATAAGGTTTACAAATAACATTTTAAAAATGCTAAGTGTGAAGAGCAATCTGTGGGCCGAGATATTGGCTACAGTCTTAGGGGGTGGGGGGGGGGGGGGGGGGGGGAGAAAAAGGGGGTTTTGGGGGGGAAAGCTTATAAATCCATTTGTTTTTTTTATCAAAATAGACCTGTGGTTGCTACCTGTATGTCAAATATGTATGTGTGTAATAGTATGCCTTGCCGATGCTTGTATTCTATGTTCGTATATTGATCAAGGCAGATTGGAAGACTAGGCGTGCCTAAATCTTTATCCTTGAAAAGAAGTTTCAATTGGTTCAAGTTTTCAGTTTTCACTTTTCCCCTTATAAGATTCCTCCCAACATAAGACTACTTCTCTGAGACAATTGCCCTTCTTTGTACGTATTACATTACCTCCCTTTAAGACCCCTCCCTATAAGACCCTAAAGAATCCATCCAATGAGGTTCTTATAAGGTAGGTTCAAACTGTAGCGCCCAACTACGCTGGACATGCCTTTTGCTTGTCGTCTGCAATAGACTGGGACAATCTTGTTTGCTATACGGTTTTATTTTCCCTCTCTCATCCTTCCACCCACAATTCCTTCTTTCCTCCTCACCCACTTCGCATCCATCGATATGCATTTTTCAATATTCAGCCTGATATGGATAGACATTTATATTATAACATCTACAATGTATGAAATGTATTAATCACTCCAACAATAATTGCATTTAAATCTAAAGGTTTCTTGTGTACTATATTTGATAGAGTGAATGATTGAGTGACTGAATTTTGTAATCATTGGAAATAGAAGTTTGGAATGTTATATAATGATAAGTAGTGATTACCGAGAGGTTTTTTTTTCATTTTTAAGCAAACATCCAAACATAAATCGTGTAACACAACATTACTACAAATATACATAGAAAATACGTACACTCACAAATAGAAATACAGAATGGGATATCTTCGTTTTTTGTTTGTTTGTTTGTTCGATCTCTTTCGGCTTTGATCGCCAGTTGTGATCTCCTTGTCTCAGTTCCGCGCCCTTGGCTCTTCTTTCTTTTACTATCTCTTCCCCTCCCCCCGCCCCCCCGCCCCCATAACGTCTCCCGACAAGATCTGCAGTTTTCCATTTTGTCTGGTTTTTGTCTCCCCAGATCTTCAATCTGTTTTTTCATCTTTCCTTACAAATCTATCTTTTGATTGGTTTCCTTTTTCTTTCTCTGATCTATCGGACAATTTATGACATGCCAGTTGTTATTGTTGTGAGTTATTGTTCACTGGCGTCCACACGTGAGACCTTGCAATTGCACTTGAGTGGGCACCTGTTGTCCATTCTACAGTGAATATTTGCCTATATGGCATATTTTTTAGGTATTGTGTTTTACTAGTTAAGTGTTTGCTATTCTTTTTTTTACTGGTTTTTTTTAAACCTGGGGCCTGTAGTCATGGTTACTTGTGTTAGTATGATTATGCACTCTAGAAGCTCTGCCAATGTCTCTATATGATTTAATAGGACTTATTTGTAAGAGCGTTTATAAGGTTATGCATACGATGCTGGGTCCATGTGCTGTCTCAACGTGAATACAGGCCCTGGATCTGATAAGTAGAGTAGAGTGGCTCAACTTTTCGAGCACTGTGTGGACTTATGTGCTTTATGGTATAATGATGGAGGTGTCATGTTATGATTTGTGCTGTATGTTTTGTTTGTTTACAGGAGGTTGTTGAAACGTTGGTAAGTATACATTGTATGGAATGGTTGTGTTAATAAATGGTCGAACTTTACGTTTCGGTGATCAGTCATGAGAGTACCATAGCTCGTTGACGGGACTCATACTTGGATACAAATAAAAAATAAAAAATAAAATAAATAAATTTTTCCTTGTCTTCTCTTTTCTGTTCTTTTCCAGGTCGCTACTGCACGTGGCACGTTATGTTTCACTCTATCCTCATCCTCGGAGGAGGTGGGGTTCTTGGTACATGGTGACCGTCCACAGTGCTGCTGATTCTACCCCTGCCCCAGACAACATTCACCAGTGTCTCCAGCACACTCCCAAACACCACCCAGCTGACACACACCGTCCACCCCGCCTCCGAATTCTGGTGAGTGTGAAAGCTGTCCAACTAAATGTTACTGTTGTGTATGTATGTCTGTCTGTATGTCTTCTGTATGTATGTAGGTCTGTATGTATGTAATGTATGTATTATGTATGTATGTATTTCTGGTATGTCTGTGATGTCAATGTCTGTATGTCTGTATGTCTGTATTTATGTCTGTCCTGACCTGGACATGTGTATGTTCTGGTTAGGATGTATGTTGTTGTTGTTGTTGTTATGTATATATGTGTGTGTGTATGTATGTATGTATGTATGTCTGTTTGTATGTTTGTATGTATGTACTATGTATGTATGTATGTATGTAGTATTTTATGTATGTATGTATGTATGTACGTGTATGTATGTATGTATGTATGTAGTATGTATGTATGTATGTGTGTATGTATGTGGTATGTATTTCTGTTGTCTGTATGTATGTGTATGTATGTATGTATGTATGTAGTATGTACTTGTATGTATGTATGTAAGATGTATGTGTATGCATGTATGTTGTATGTATGTGTTTATGCATATATAGTTACTGTAATGTATGGTATGTATGGTGTTATGTTGTACTGTATTGTATGTATGTATGTTTGCATTCTATGTGTATGTATGTGTGTAATGCATATAGTATGTATGTATGTATGTATGTAGGTATGGATGTAGGCTGTGGATGTATGTACTGTCTGTATTGTGATGTATGTATGTGTGTATGTATGTTGTGTTGTATGTGTGTGTATGTATGTGTGTATGTATGTATGTATGTATGTGTTGTATATGTATGTATGTATGTGTGTGTGTGTATGTATGTGTGTATGTATGTATGTATGTATGTTACTGTATGTTATGTAGGTATGCATGTCTGTATGCATGTATGTTATGTATGTGTGGTATCTATGTATGTATGTTATGTATGTGTGTATGTAGTGTGTATGGTAATGTTGTGTGTATGTATGTCTGAGTATGTGTGTATGTGTGTGGATGTATGTTTGTATGTATATATGTCTGTTGTATTTGTGTGTATTTTATGTTTCTGTAATGTATTGTGTTATGTATGTATGTATGTATGTAATTGTATGAACTATGTATGTATGTATGCCATGTATCTATGGTGAGAGTTGTAATGTATGTCTGTATGTATGTATGCTATTGTGTGTATGTTTGTTTGTTGGTCATGTATGTGGATGTATGATACGATTTTTGACTTTGCAAGTCTTTTGTGAGAAACTAGCCCAGCGACTTATTTTCCCTTTCGTGGTGCTGGGTCACACATTAATTTTCATTAAAACTTCGTCGGTCCGATGTTACGAAAAATACTGACCCCCTTGTAGAAAAGTGAGACCATGGTCATTTTGTCTAGGGGTAAAGTAGACCCGGTTCTGTGTTCTACAGCTTTCTACTTTACGGTGTAGAATTTACTTTGTCTGTGGCCTCCTTTCGTCGCGAGAGATGACCTTAGTACTTTATAGTCACGGAGGCGTCTCTATGAAATTCGGGTTTCTACCACTTGGAGAGAGCGTCGCAGCCAGAGGCTAGGCGTGCCACGCAACATTTGCTTTAGCAGGGTCCGTATTTGTGTGAACAGACTGAAGAAAGAAAAGGGGGTGGTGTGGGTATAATGTTGACCAATTGGACAAGTTTTTCGTTGCCCGGAACTGTATGGACTCTGCCGTGAGCACTCAACCTGGGTTTAACCGTGTGATGCTTAAGTGTGGGCATGGGCGGGCGGGACTTTTTCGGTTAATCGTCCCCCTCAATCCGAAGGACTCCATTTGTCCAACGTTCAGCAGGACCATTAAGGCCTAGTGCAGAGAGAGAGTAAAAAATCCCTGTACCCCAGGTTAGAACTCGGGTTTACTTGACAAACGAGGCGCACGGCCGCAAAAAAAACAGAACACCTCTTAGTGTGGGTGGCAAGCGCGACGAAGAAGCATCTTCCTGCAGTGGCGGTAGAGATTCAAATATTTCAAGAATTGCACAGATCCTTGCTTAACCCTTTCAACAAACCAACCGCCAGCCATGCTTTGAAGCCAAACATTGCCATGAAATTTACTTGGATACAAAAAATATTTAGTCTGCAATATTGTGGGATTCCTCTGTGACATCATTTAGAATAGAAGGAGGTCAAAACCTTACTACTACTGCCGAAATTTAGGAACATACAATATCATTGAATACGGGGACCCTGATTGCAAGAGAGTTAAGGATATTGACAACATGGTTTTTAAAAAATCAACCATTGATTGTGCATAAAATGCAACATTGGCGGTGAAAAAAAAAGAGTTTTAATGTGACAGAAAGCCAATGCAAGTCAGAGTACAAATGGAAATCGTTTTGTAACGCATACGCAGTAGGGGTGCACATAATAATAATAATAATAATAATGACTACTAATATAATCATAGCTTTTTACAACAATACCGTGATTTAACCAAATCACATCAATACCCATGCTCGCATGTACACAAGCACATACACTGACGAACGCAGCATATAATTTACATACGCATAGATGGACAACCAATACAACATAAAATAAAACATAGATCCAGACACACTTGACACATATACATGCAATGTGTATTAAAATGTAAACGTGTATTACGCGTAATCTTCGAATATGTACTTTATACTCGTGCATAGTAAATGTTTGTCTATGCATTTGTTGCATCTTTGTCAAACTCGTGTGACTTTAAGTCAAAAGTGCTGACTTCGGCATTCTGGAATGTCCATGTCTCTGGTATTCTGGCACCTGGGTGATATGTCTCCTTGGAAGAAATAAGTGATTTGAATTGATAATAAAGCTCCTTGCAACTAAGTTTATGTACCTTAAAACGGGAGTTCCTTCCCTTTATTTAAGCGTATCATTTTTTTCACATGTGCACGGATTGGAAACACACTGATGACGATGGTGTGATGATGATGAGGGTGATGATGAGTGGTGATGACGATGGTGAGATGAGATGATGGTGATGATGATGTGATTATGGGTGATGGTGATGGTGATGATGATGATAATGACATGAATGGTGATGATTGCGTTTGATGATGATGATGATGATGTGGCAGATGATTATGATAGATGTGATGATGGTGAATGATGTTGTGATGACGTTGAGATGATGCTGATGTTGATGATGCTGATGATGATGATGATGATGATTTGGAAGATGATGATGATGCTGATATGATGAGCTGATGATGCTCGATGCTGATGATTGATTAGGGGATGATGATGATGATGCTTGTGATGTGATGATGATGATGATGATGAAGAAGTTGATTGTGGTGATGATGATGATGATGATCATTATGATGATGATGATTGTGATGATGATGATTATGAGATGATTATTGTGTGATGAGTTGATGATGGGGATGATGATATGATGATGATATGATGATGATTGTGATATGATGATGATTATGGATGATGGTGATGATGATTTGATGATGCTCTAATATGATGATGATGATGATTATGAATGATAATGATGATGATGATGATGATGATGAGATGATAATATGATGATGATGATGGTGATTAATGATGATGATGATGATGATGATGAGATGATTATTGTGATGATGATGATGATGATATGATATGTGATGATGAGGTTGATGCTCTAATGATAATGATGATGATGATGATTAATGATGATGATATGATGATGATGATGGGATGATGATGATGATGAGATGATGATGATACTGATGATGATAATGATGAATGATGATGATGATGATGACTGATGATGATGATGATGCTAATGATTAGCTGAGATGATTAGGATGATGATTAATGATGATGATGCTGCTGCTGCTGATAATGATGATGATGTGATGATTGATGGAATGATGCTAATGATGCATGATGATGATGTTGATGCTGCTGCTGCTTGCTGGCTGGCTGCTGCTGCTGCTGATGATGATGATTATGATGCATGATGATGTCCGCAGGCGAGGAGCCTTACAGTTGTCCAGGGCTAGACGTCCTGGTCAGTGTCCATTCACTCTGATGGCCGAGTCTGGCCCCTCTGGGTCACATCGTCTGCTGCTGCGTCTTGCAGGGCGTGCGCTGGAGGAAAGGTACGGATGGGACCCCAAATGATGTCACAGTCAAAGTCAAAATCTTATTTTCAGATTGAACATTGAATAAGGCATAATGGTTTGCTTTGTTTACAAAAACTGGCATTGTGTGTATGTGTGTGTGTATGTGTGTATGTTGTGGTGTGGTGTGTGGCGTGTGTGTGTGCGTGTGCGTGGTGCGAGCGCGTGTGTGTGTGTGCCTGCGGTGCATGTCCCTGTGTGTGCGTTTGTGTGTGTGTACGTGTGCGGTGCTGTGTGGGTGTTGTGTGTAGTGCCGTGGTGTGTGTGTGCGCGCGCGTGCGTGCGTGTGTGTGGTGTGTGCTCGTATTGCGTACGTGCTTATGCCTTTCTGCGGTTGTTAAAAGTGCATGCATTGATGCATAAATAGTCGGATGCGCATGCCAGATTCAGTCTATGAAGTGACGCACTGTATTGCACACAGAACTCTTTTTTCACTATATTAATTTGGACATCATTTAAGCATTAGACTGTAAAGGGGAAGTATTGTTTATTGATCTCAGGCCGCGGACCTGAAGGTTTTAAGGGGTGTGACATCGAAGGAGACATTAATTTTTTTCAGCCGATAATCATTCCACCCGATTTTTTCAGCTAACTCGGATAGTTTTGTTGAGCGGGTGGGGGGGGGGGGGGGGGGGGGGTTGGACTTTCGCTACCAAGAGCAGCCTTTCCACCCTCTTTTCCTACGTCAGAAGTTTGTGTGAGCCCGGGGGGGGGGGGGGGGGGGGGGGGGGGGGGGGGGGGGGGGGGGGTGGGGGAC
>CM065704.1:4167463-4204923 GCA_017654935.2 Phymorhynchus buccinoides
TTTTATGTCAAAAGCTTTGGAAGAAACTGTCGCAAACCCCGACCTTGAAAATTCCCTGTCAACAAAATGTTACACTATTTACGTCAACTACCCAGGTTTTGGCACAAAGCTACGTCGCTGCTTACAAAACATACAATCGATGTTCTCATTGTGGTTTCGGCATTCCACAAACCGGAAGCCACACCTTTGTTCACAAATGTGTCATTTCATTGTTTTATTTCATTGTGTAACACACCTGGACAAACCTGCTGATATCAACACGGTAACTGCACGTGCAGCAGCTCACATTCTTGCAGCAGCTCATTATTCTTTAACCCTCAATAAAGATGATTTTGACTTGACTTGACTTGACTTGCCAACACCCAACGACGAGAACCGAAACGAGCCAACTCTGTTCATCACAGCACAATACCCATTAGGCCGTGCGCACATTAGACGCGGAAACCTCACGAGCTTATCCGCAAATAAGTAAAAGGAAAGTAAGAAAACAAGCGGATGGGATAAACGCATGCGTTTCCGCACAGGAAATGTGCACGCTTACTTTTCTTTCTTTTACTTATTTACAGATAAGCGCATGAGGCTTCCGCGACAAATGTGCGCACAGCCTTAGGATTTACAAAGGAATGTATCGAAAAGGCAGCATTGATAATGTGGTTTCAGCAACAATATAACGAAATTGAACAAAGGGAAAACTCTCTTTCTAATTAACTCCCCTCCACCAAAGTTGATTACGATACCAATCATCTAGCAATGCGTGGATCAGAGCCAAAGAGAGACAAACAAAGCATCATTCTCAAAAAAGAATGTGCCAAATTCGCCTTCATGACCCTTCACCCACACAGTACGCATCAACAATGGTGGAGAGGACGACATAAAAACAAATTAACATGTTCAAGGCTGGAAGGCTATGCCACTCTTGGACAGATGTTGATTTGTTTGTATGTTGTCCTCTCCACCATTGAGAGTTTTTAATCAATCTGATAAATGTAGTGTGAAAAAATCCACAGATAAGCCGCGCCGCATCAGTCTATAAGCCACATGGGTCAAAACTGAGGAAAAAAGTAGCGGCATATAGTCCGCATTTTACGGTAAGTACTATTTATTGGGACGTATCCTGCTACAACTTCTACGCCAGAATGATGAGATGTTCACTTACAAACATACCTGCTTACTTGACAACCCACTCAACTGACCTTGGAAAAAAAGGGACAAATCATGCAAATCAGCTTCTTCTTCTGCGTTCCCGGGCCATATGGCCATAATGGGTAAGGTACGTATGTGTCCGGTTTTCACTGGTCTCCCCGCGGCGTACAGCCGACACATTCCGAAGTCGGAGGAACTCAAAGGAGAATTTTTTTTTTTTAAAGGCAGAAAGATAGTAGATGATAGAAAGCAAAGGGAAAAGGCAGAGTCAAAGAGAGTGGCAGATTAGAGGAAGTTACAAGCACAGAACTTCCAGAAGGTGGGGGAACAATTTTTACGAAAGACCCCCCTGGTATCCCCACGGGGAATGCAAATAAGCAAAAAAACTAAAAAATAAAAGAAATGGTCTTCCCAAATGGAAAGAAAACCCATTTAACCCCTTGACTGCCAGAGAAAATTAAAGACAAAATCATTGGGCAAATCATGCCAAGAAAAATACAACTGATAGAGCCGATCTGGCAAAATGGTCTGGGGATATTACTCTCTTGACTGTGTTAAGAGCAAAAGCCAGCATATCAGGGTTATTCCTCTTCACCTGATGACATCACCAGTGATGTCATCAGTTCAGTGGGTGGCAGTCAAGGGGTTAAAGGTACAGTACATGCCAAATAATTTCACCCTCACCCATCCACCCACCCTTTTCTTTAATTTAAGCAATATCTATGATGAACAACTCGAAGAAATCACAGACAATGTAAGTAACAAGTAATAAGAGAATGCCAACGTCTACAACTTAGGCAAATTGTCAACAGTCTTGCATCGTTTTCTTCAAGCCTTAGGTGTCTAGACAATATCTATGATGAACAACTCACGGAAATCACAGACAATGTAAGTAACAAGTAATAAGAGAATGCCAACGTCTACAACTTAGGCAAATTGTCAACAGTCTTGCATCGTTTTCTTCAAGCCTTAGGTGTCTAGACAATATCTATGATGAACAACTCACGGAAATCACAGACAATGTAAGTAACAAGTAATAAGAGAATGCCAACGTCTACAACTTAGGCAAATTGTCAACAGTCTTGCACCGTTTTCTTCAAGCCTTAGGTGTCTAGACAATATCTATGATGAACAACTCACGGAAATCACAGACAATGTAAGTAACAAGTAATAAGAGAATGCCAACGTCTACAACTTAGGCAAATTGTCAACAGTCTTGCATCGTTTTCTTCAAGCCTTAGGTGTCTAGACAATATCTATGATGAACAACTCGCAGAAATCACAGACAATGTAAGTAACAAGTAATAAGAGAATGCCAACGTCTACAACTTAGGCAAATTGTCAACAGTCTTGCACTGTTTTCTTCAAGCCTTAGACGTCTAGATAATATAAACAATATCATTCTAATTCATACATGTACATGTACAATTGGGTAGGCGCTGCACTTGCGGCGACGCGCTCTCCGGGGGAGAGCAGCTCGAATTTCACAGAGATAAGTCTCTGTGACTAGAATATAATGATATAAATAAAATGTATATGTCAACCACATCTTGATTTATAAAGGAATGCATGCTGACACAATGATTTCCATGTTTATATCATTCTGTGACAGAATATAAATACATCCAAACAAAATTTTACAAATGTAACACAAATCAAGAGAATCATTTTCATAATTTATGCATACATACAATAAAATCATGCACATGTATTATTTCCATCGGAATGCTGCCGTAATTCAATCATGACCAAGCACAATAAATGTACACACCTTTCAAAATGTAATAGCAAAAAAGAACAACAAAACTATTATGCCAGTTAATAACATCCAAAACCTCTGTGTCATTTTTGTTTTTAAATATTGATTTTTTTTCCCCAAGGGAAATGAAAGAAATTTATATATAACACACACTCCCCCGTGGGGATACCAGGGGGTCTTTCATAAAAAATAGTGCCCCCACCTTCTGGAAGTTCTGTGCTTGTAACTTCTAATCTGCCTCTTTGACTCTGCCTTTTCCCTTTGCTTTATTATTTCAGCACATAATATAACAGCATAGCTGCCAACCCTCAGGAATTTTTCAGGGATGTTCAGAATTCCAAAGTATCAGAAAAATCCAGAAAAGGATCTGAGCTTCCTGAATTTCACATTTTTGAGCATACATGTTTGAAAGGTACTGAGGGATTTAAAATATATATTTTTTGTAGTTTTAAGGTGAACATGTAGTGATGTACATGTAGCCAGTTGAACTGTAAAATCAGGACTTGTTTTTTAGAGCTCTCTTTACAGACTACTTTTGCGTTGTATTGAAGATTTTAACAATGCTGAATATTGAAAAAGATGACTAAATAAGAACATTAGCCATCAAAAGGCCGTAACAATGTTCATCATTAACTGTCAAAGACACCGGCAAAATTTAACAGTAACCCTCAATCACACAAAAACCATTCTGGCAATAAAATAACATCAACCCTAAAATAAATGACAATATTTATTATATTCATTATCAACCCTCAAATATATTGGAAACATGTAACATCAACCATGAAAAATACTGGCAATGTTTAGCATATTATACCATATGTTTCAGATTATAAGGCGATACCTTTCTCCCAGACTAAGACCCCTGCGCCTTATAATGTGACTATTAATATTTGGGGTGCGCGCGCTAAAACACCTTATAGTCCGAAACATATCGGTGAAAGTCAGAAACATCGTAACTCAATTTTTTTGGGTATGTTTTTTAGTTAGATACATAGTCAGCTCTCTAATTTTTACCGCCACATTCCACCAAAAGCTCGTATCTCTAACGACTTTCTATCTGGGGTAAATGAGGTTGCGTAAATTGAAGAAAAACTCGTAAGTCCCAAATTCAGACCTACTTAAGTACAAAAAACTCGTATCTTCGTTCTTTTCAAGTGCTAAAAAAAAAAAAGTAAGTCATTTCAACAAAATGCAGGACTGAACTCGCAATGTCTTGAACAACATGATATCATAGATAATAACTTGTGGTAAACGCGGTTAATTTTTAAGACATTTGTTTTTCATTTTTCTTAAAAACTATCAAAACTGAGTTACAAGGTTTCTGACTTTCACCGACGATATGGTATTCTTTGGTATTAGGTATATCCTAGATACGGAGACGTATCTCTGTGAAATTCAGGCTGCTCTCACCCGGAGAGCGCGTCGCCGCAAGTGCTTTTTTCTTCTTTTTTTTGCCATACCAGGCAGCGGGATTTCTCCCTGCTCTTACCGACTTTCAACTGCCATGGGATTTTTACGCGTGTAAAGCGCACGGGTCAGACTAGCTTTAAGTCCCCATCTGAAGGACTCGACGTTCAGTTCAATTTCCCTGTCAAACTAGAAAGAAAGGGCGAGGCCGGGATTCGAACCCGGGTCACTCACGCTGCAGTCACGCATTACATTTGGCAGGCGAACGTCTTAGCCACTCTGCCACCTTTCTCCCTCGACATTAGCAATAAAAAAAACAAGGACAACAGCCAAACATCAACCATCAAAGGCACCAGACAATGTTGAACATCAGTTCACAGAAGACACCGAAACAGTGAACAACATTCACCATTACTGACAATAACAATACCTGAGCATCATCAAACAACAACAGCTTCACTCACCCATGATGGGTGGAAAGTCAAACGTTCTCTCCATCCTGAAATGCCGCATTTCATTTTCAATGTTCTCTGAATCGTCCCATTCCTGAAGTAGGTGACCGCATTCAAAATAATTCCCAATGTACTGTATGCGTTTGTCCAGGGCTCCCAATCGTCCCGCAAAACAAGGGGTCCCAGGGACTCCTTCACTTACAGTATAGAGGGTCCTAGAGGCGGGATAGAGGGTCCCAGTGGCATTGCGAATGCTAAAAATATTTTTTCTAGTGCATCCCTGGGACTCCCTGCACATTCTTTAAGAGGGTCCTTTAGAATTTTAGTACTTCATAGACCCTCAAATGGGGGTCCCTGGGAGCCCTGGTGTCTGTGTATACAGGATGGGTGGGGGTGGTGTTAGAATTGCCATGTCTATCATCTTGCTTTAATCTGCCATCAATGTCGGCAGAGATGTTTGATTTTATCTATAAGACCGTGGATCCGGATGACAAAATGGCCAGTCCTGAAGACTCTTTCTATGATCAGCTTTTTCAATCCTGATTTCAGGAGCATGCCTGAACTACTTTCACCCACAGACGAAAAAACCAACCCACCACCATTACCGACAATAACAACACCTGAGAATAAGAAATCTTAACTGCACCAAGCGTGTCCATATAAAATATTTGAGCTGTACGTTCTTCATTGTATTTGTGATGTACTTCTTCCATCAGATTTATGGTAAAAACATTTTTCTTTTTTTTTTAGCAGTATTATATGCTACATGTTTAGTAGAAAATGTCCTTAAATAATGCAAACATTAACCCTTTCAACACCACTCTTGGCACCACAATGATTGAACACCCCTGTCACTGAAAGGCATCAAATGAGGGTCTGGTATCCAGTGACCTTATGTTCTTAATTTTGGGAAGTAAGGATATGTCCTTTTTAATGCATGTCACAGAGGAATCCCCAATACTGCAGACAAAATCTTTTCTCTACCCAGGTAAGTGTTAATTGAAAGCTTTAGCTGAAAAATGGCTGGCATTGAAAGGGTTAATAAAACTGCCCATGAGTGAAAATCTAGCAATGGCAAACGAATATAACTTATTTCCAAACATAAAAAACCCCACCTGAGAATCAGTAAACAGCATCTTCGCCCATCAGAAGACTAGGGAAGAACTTGAAAGGAGAATTGATGGTTAAATCCACATGTACGACCACAGGGGGGCAGACCCACTCCATACCACTCAATCCAACTGCAGACCTGTTTACCCCTATTTTGCAAAGTTGTAATTTCTGAAACAAAAAAACGTAATTTTGACGAAAAAAACTGTAATCCAACGCATGACCAATGAACGTCGATATCATACTGACCTGAGTGTGCAATACTAATGTCCGTCGAGCAGTAGACACAGAACACATGCTCGTCAACTAGTGCTGAACTTCCTGGAATTTTGAGGTAACTTTCCCGGAATTTCTGTGCCACTTTTAAGTCTTTTCTTTTGATTTTCGACCAGAATATACAGAAGCTTCAGAATGCACTCGCTTGGACGCCATTTTGAAACAAAAAAGGAAATGACGCGAAATGACTTTTCGCTGCATTTTTTCAAAAGCTTCACTTACCGACGCAACTGTAGTGGGTTTTTTTTATATTTAGGAATTTTTTTTCATAGCCGTAATTACCGTAATTTGACATTTCCCCGTAAAAATTACGGCAAAATCGGGATGGTAAACAGGTTTGCAACTGCCATCCGATATTGACCATATCTGTGAGGCATGATTCTCATGAAATGCTTCTGTCTATTCGTTTCGTTCACTATACTCATGTAGACCTTTTTTAAACAAAAAATAGTAATTTTGAAGAAAGAAAAAATGTAATCCAACGCGCGTCCGATTCTTTTTCTTCACAAAACCCGATTAACAAGAAAACTATTTGTAATTACACAATTATATATGCAAGCAATAGTGCACTTGGGAGACCTTTAAAAACATTTTTTAAGCCATGTATTTGCCTTTTCTTCGGTGTCTCTCCATCAGATTGTGGATCATTTGACCTAGAACTCTCTCCATGCGGTCGCTTTGACGCCATCTTGAAACAGAATGAAAAGAAATTGACGCGTGTTGTATGCTGGGAACCGGAATGACTTTTCACAGCATTGTTTTAAAAGCATCGCTTGCCAATGCAACTGTAGTGGTGTTGTTTTTTTCGGGGGGTTTGTCGTCGCCGTAATTATCGTAATTTGACTTTTGTTTCGTAAAACTTACGGCAAAATCGTAAAGGTAAACAGGTCTGAAATACATATATTATTTCATCACATTCGTGTACGGGGGGTGGGTGACTACAAATACAGTGAACAAAACTAGTAGGATTTCATCAGATTCATGTAGATAGTAGTATTTCATGAGAATTGTGCCTCACAAATGTCATAGTTGGATCGCAGTTGGATCAAGTCGTATGCAGTGTGGCGGCCCCTTTAACCATTTCACCGCCGACGTCGCATTTTTGCACCACAATGATTCAACACCCATGTCACTAAAAGGCATCAATCAGGGTCTGTTATCCAAATACCATATTCTCTTAACTTTGGGAGGTGAGGATAGGCCTTACATAAAATATGTCACAGAAGAATCCCCAATATTACAGACAGATTTTCTCTACCCAGGTAAGTTTAATGGGAATTGTTTTGACTGAAAAATGGCTGGCAGTGAAAGGGTTAAGGCAAGCTGCTATCTCTATCAATAGATTCTCTTCTCTTACGGGCGAAAATGTGGATTGTGCTGAATTGATTGTAGGAGATGAGGGAGGACCGGTCACCAACTGAAAGGGGTAAAGACTAAAGTGCCCGTAGAAGATCAGAGCATCTACAGGGAGCCAGTGAAGACCTGAGTCACCAGAGGCCTCAACTGGGAGGAGAACTTCAAGAAGTGCTTGTAGAAGATCAGAGCATCTACAGGGAGCCAGTGAAGACCTGAGTCACCAGAGGCCTCAACTGGGAGGAGAACTTCAAGAAGTGCTCGCAGAAGATCAGAGCATCTACAGGGAGCCAGTGAAGACCTGAGTCACCAGAGGCCTCAACTGGGAGGAGAACTTCAAGAAGTGCTTGTAGAAGATCTGAGCATCATGTCAAAAGCCTGAATGGAGAGAAAAAGGTCAGAGCATCAGCCATTGAAGACCTCATCAGCCATTGAAAACCTCTTCAGCCATTGAAGACCTCATCAACCATTGAAGACCTTGTCAGCCATTGAAGAACTCATCAACCATTGAAGACCTCATCAGCCATAGAAGAACTCATCAACCATTGAAGACCTCATCAGCCATAGAAGAACTCATCAACCATTGAAGACATCATCAGCAATAACATAACTCATCAACCATTGAAGACCTCATCAACCATTGAAGACATCAGCCATTGAAGACCTCATCAGCCATTGAAGACCTCATCAACCGTTGAAGACCTTGTCAGCCATAGAAGAACTCATCAACCATTGAAGACCTCATCAGCCATTGAAGACCTCATCATCCACTGAAGACCTCATCAATCATTGAAGACATCATCATCCACTGAAGACCTCATCATCCACTGAAGATCTCATCAGCTATTGAAGACCTCATCAGCCACTGAAGACCTCTTCAGACATTGAAGACCTTATCAGATATTGAAGACCTCATCAGACATTGAAGACCTCATCAGCCACTGAAGACCTCATCAGACACTGAAGACCTCATCAGCTATTGAAAACCTCATCAGCCACTGAAGACCTCATCAGCCACTGAAGACCTCATAGACCACTGAAGACCTCATCATCCGTTGAAGACCTCATCAGCCACTGAAGACCTCATCAGCCGTTGAAGACCTCATCAGCCACTGAAGACCTCATCAGCCGTTGAAGATTTCATCATCCACTGAAGACCTCATCATCCGTTGAAGACCTCATCAACCACTGAAGACCTCATCAGCTGTTGAAGACCTCATCATCCACTTAAGACCTTCAGGACCTCATCATCCGTTGAAGACCTCATCATCCGTTGAAGACCTCATCAACTTTTGAAGACCTCATCATCCGTTGAAGACCTCATCATCCGTTGAAGACCTCATCAACTTTTGAAGACCTCATCATCCGTTGAAGACCTCATCATCCGTTGAAGACCTCATCATCCACTGAGGACCTCATCATCCATTGAAGACCTCGGCCACCAGAGGCCTGAACTGGGAGGAGAAGTGCTTGTAGAAGGTGAGGGAGGACTGGCTCAGCTGGCGGAGGTCTAGCATCTGCTCCACCACCTCGGCCAGATAGCGGTCGGCGTGCAGGAAGGAGAACTGCGCCTCCAGGTGGTGCTTGAGGAGCAGCAGGTAGCGGTCCCGCACCGTGTTGATGCCCACCCGGTCCTCCAGGTGGGGGTCCCGGGGGTCAAACAGCACCAGGGTGTGGATGAGCGCGTACAGTGTGCTGTCATTCTTCACCACGAACTTGATCCCCTCGCAGAAGTCGGCGTACTCTTTCACGCCGTGCACATCCCCGAAGAACTGGCCCAGCTGTGACTCGCTCATAGCCCCGAACGTGTTCACCCACGAGCGGTGCTCCGGGATGAACTCTGAGGCCAAGCGGACGTGGTACCACTGCAGGGCCGTGGCTTTGAGCGTGGCGATCTGGTCGCCCTGGGAGAGCCTCTGGAACTCGGGGATGCAGCGCGCGTACTGGACGTACTGGCGCATGGAGTGCTCCAGCGCGAAGATGGCCTTCTCCATGCAGAAGGTCTCCCACTGGTTCATGCGCTCGCGGTCCTCGGCGGACACCACGGTGGTGACCGTCTGCAAGGAGGAGGTCAGCTTGGTCAGCAGGGAGCGTTCCTCCACGGTCAGGGGCCAGTACAGCTGCATGTCCCAGGGCAGGTCCTGGCGGGCCACGTGCTTGAAGCAGATGCCCAGGGCGTTCCGGGGCCGGCACCACTTGCCCTTGTTGGGGTAGTTGAACGGGGAGTCCGCCGCCACCGATGCCGCCGCCGTAGCCGAGCCGGAGTCCGTGCCAGAGTCCGCCAGCATCATGGAGGAGCCGTTATGAGAGGCGGAGGAAGAGGAGGAAGCAGAGGAGGAAGCGGAGGAGGAGGAGGAAGAGGAGGATTGCGCGCTGGTGCTGACAGACACGCTCTCCTGGCTGTCCGGCTCCGACACTTCCTTCTTAGGCAGCGTGGCTTTCTCTTTGTCTCGCTTGGTCTGCCTCGCCTTCTTCTCTTCGTCGTCTGCGCAAAAAAAATGGGAACGAGACAACAAACCGTTAACTTTTTTTAAAATTCTAATAAATAATAAGTGGTAAAGGTCAAGATGTGCCCCCTCCCTTACATTTCTCGGCTCTCTCCGCATTTTCACACTTGCCTTTCTTACCAAACATTAAGCTGCATTTTATGAACCATTTCAGCTAATTATCTTTGTGGAATAATTAATCGCAGTCATGATAAAGGCCATTATCTAATAGACCCCCCCCCCCCCTATGTAGCGCAGTACACACAACAGCCGCGGAGCATTTGTCACAGTCCTGGTTCATTGCGTTTTTCCCGTCTTGCCTTTATCTTCTACTATTATTGAATACGTGTGTTTTAATTATGTAAATGGATGAAAATTAGTGTTAAATATAGCAAACGATAGAGGGTGAAGTACTCAATCTGCAGTAAGAAAGGCAAGACTGAAAAAATGGAAACAACCGAGAAATGGAGGAGGGGGGGGGCCATATCTTTACCTTTATCAAGCGACCCCTGTCCTTCACAAGGCTCCAGACGCCAACACATTTAAGAATGATGAAAACAGGGGCACACAAGATTAAAACATTAAAAACAAAAAACCTTCAAAATACAAGTGCACGCAAGCATACATCATTACATGCATGTAGTGATGTCCACACACACACATCCACACTCTCACACACACACGCGCGCACACGCACACACACACACACACACACACACACACACACACACACACACACGCAGCCAGAGGTGCGCCACCTTTTTTTTTCCATGCAATTTTTGTGTGACTGATGAGGAAGGAAAGGGAGGGGGTAAATTTTGACAAATCACAACATTTTGGTTGCCACTCGGTTTAACGTTTGCTAAGCGCATGGGCACATAGGACCTCCGGTTTAACGTCTCATCCGAAAGACCGTAAAGGCATTGTGTAAAGTGAGAGGAAAAATCCCCTTGTACCCAGGTTCGAACTCGGGTTTACTTGACACGAGGCGAACGTGAGACCTCTGTGCTACTCTACTACACCCAGTGCTCCCAATCGTCCTGCAAAACAAGGGCTCCCAGGGACTCCTTCACTTACAGTATAGAGGGTCCTAGAGGCGGGATAGAGGGTCCCAGTGGCAGTGCTCCCAATCGTCCTGCAAAACAAGGGGTCCCAGGGACTCCTTCACTTACAGTATAGAGGGTCCTAGAGGCGGGATAGAGGGTCCCAGTGGCAGTGCTCCCAATCGTCCTGCAAAACAAGGGCTCCCAGGGACTCCTTCACTTACAGTATAGAGGGTCCTAGAGGCGGGATAGAGGGTCCCAGTGGCAGTGCTCCCAATCGTCCTGCAAAACAAGGGCTCCCAGGGACTCCTTCACTTACAGAATAGAGGGTCCTAGAGGCGGGATAGAGGGTCCCAGTGGCAGTGCTCCCAATCGTCCTGCAAAACAAGGGGTCCCAGGGACTCCTTCACTTACAGTATAGAGAGTCCTAGAGGCGGGATAGAGGGTCCCAGTGGCATTGCGAATGCCAACAAGAATTTTTCTACTGCATCCCTGGGACCCCCTGCACATTCTTTTAAAGGGTCCTCTAGAATTCTAGTACTTCATAGACCCCAGGGCTCACAGGGACCCCCATTTGGGGGTCTATGAAGCACTAAAATTCTACAGGACCCTCTAAAAGAATGTGCAGGGGGTCCCAGGGATGCACTAAAAAAAATCTTTTTAGCATTCGTAATGCCACTGGGACCCTCTATCCCGCCTCTAGGACCCTCCATACTGTACGTGAAGGAGTCCCTGGGACCCCTTGTTTTGCGGGACGATTGGGAGCCCTGGAACCCCAAATGGGGGTCCCTGGGAGCCCTGACACCTCTAATCACCGACAGCAAGCAGGTTGTTACCTAGAATGAGCTCCGGGTCCATGCCGATGGCGTAGCACTTTTTGAGGCGGCAGGGCGCACAGAAGCGGCGGGTGGCCTTGGTGATGGTGCAGCCCGTGTTGAAGACGCAGGTGCGCAGCTCCTGTCGCAACACAACCCCCTCCTGTCATTTCTTTCTTCATCGATTGTGAGCGCAGATGCCTCAATAGGAATTGTTCGGAAATAATTAAGGGGAGTAATTTCATGGAGTTATCTTGCCTAATTCAATCGGTCAAACAGGGGAAGGTACTCTGCCATGATCAGGTAAATATGAAATAATTAGGCCCAGCATGTCCGCCTTCGGCTGGAGAAAATCTTTACCAAGTGTCAATCTTCTTCTTCTTTGATCGCTCAGACAGTTTCCTGTCATATGAGCGCTGATGTGTCATGCTGCCGTTAGGCGCCCAGCTAAGAAATAATTAGGCCCAGCATGTCCGTCTTCGGCTGGAGAAAATCTTTGTCAGAATTTCTAGAACAAAGGCAGGAGCTACGATCACAATTTCAAAGATAAGCTTCTCTAACACTTTCACATGTATTATACTACCACAATTTCAAAAGATCTTCTTGCATTTTTTTTTTAACCCTTTCGTAGCATTTTTGTACCACAATGATTTAACACCCATGTCATTAAAACCCTTGAAATCAGGGTCTGTTATTCAATGACATTGTGTTCCTAAATTTGGGCAGTGAGGATTGACCCTATTCTAAATGTGTTACAGAGAAATCCCACAATATTGCAGACAAAATCTTTTTTGCATCCAAGAAAACTTAACACATTGGTGACGGGTCGCAACTTTAGTAGGAACTGCAGTACATTCTGTGTGGACAGGTCGCGACTACAGTAGGATCACGGTATAAGGTACAAAACTCGTGTGTTATTTTCCAGTACAGAACACAGTTCGTTCTGTGAGTTGTTTCCCTTGTTCGATTACTTCCGTTTCTCGAATTCCCTTGGTTTCGATGTACAATTTGACAGCAATTAGTGATGAAAAATGGCATATAAACGAAGTCTTACGAGAGAGGAGATCCTTCAACTGCTTGACTTGGATGAACCTGACGACAGGGACCCAGAATTTGTTTTTTCTGACTCTGAAAGCGACGAAAGTAGTGAGGATGATTGTGAAACTAGTGACAGTGTGCCTGTGGCTTCGACAAGTCAAGAGACTGAGTCTGTTGGTCGTGGGAGGGGTAGGGGGTGTCGTTGAATGCAGCCATATGTGGGGGGGCATGTAAACAATGAATCGTTCCCGTTTTTCAAGTCGGCATGTAAAAAGCGTTATTCCTATCAACTTATAAATTACATATGCGAATTAAACAGCCTTTTTTCAGTAAGTAACCAAAATTTGGTTGCAAAAGGACATCATTCAGCTACGTAAGACGCGTTTGTTTACAACCACCCAATTTCTATGAGTAGTACCGCGGCAGGCTGGGCCTGCACTGAGAATAGGCTGAGGCAGCGTCAGTCACAATAGTGTTAATGGATATTTTTGGCACAAAGATGGCTGGCGGTGAAAGAGTTAAAACCCATCATAAATCAAAAGACTTGAGAGAGAGAGAGAGAGAGAGAAGAGAGCGAGAGAGAGAGAGAGAGAGAGAGGTAGAGAGAGAGAGAGAGAGAGAGAGAGAGAGAGAGAGAGAGAGAGAGAGAGAGAAGAGAGAGAGAGAGAGAGAGAGAGAGAGAGAGAGAGAGAGATAGAGAGAGAGAGGATGAGAGAGAGAGAGAGAGAGAAGAGAGAGAGAGAGAGAGAGAGAGAGAGAGGAGAGAGAGAAGAGAGAGAGAGAGAGAGAGAGAGAGAGAGAGGAGAGAAGAGAGAGAGAGAGAGAGAGAGAGAGAGAGAGAGAGAGAGAGAGAGAGAGAGAGAGAGAGAGAGAGAGAGAGAGAGAGAGAGCATAGAGAGATGAGAGAGAGAGAGAGAGAGGCATAGAACTGTGCCCTGAGCAAGCTGCAAGAGAGAGAGAAAGAAAAAGAGAGAGAGAGAGAGAGAGAGAGAGAGAGGAGAGAGAGAGAGAGAGAGGAGAGAGAGAAAGAGAAGAGAGAGAGAGAGAGATAGAGAGAGAGAGAGAGAGAGAGAGAGAGAGAGAGAGAACACTGAAGCATACCTTTCTGAAATACTAGCCCCTTTTATTCTGTGGACAAAAAAAACAAAAACAGCTCAAGAGAACCAAACTGACCTTCTGCTTGAAGGCGTTTCGCCGGAAGAAGGCTTTGCAAGTTTCGCAGGTCAGCGCCCCAAAGTTGTGCGACTGGGCCAGATCCCCGCACACCCCGCAGATCTTCTGACCTTTGACCCGCCGCTTCCTCCTGAGGGGCCGGTCCTTCTCCCAGCCATCGGCGCTCTCCTCGTCGGACCCCGGAAAACTCTCCTGCGAGTGGCCGAAAGAGCCTCCCCCCGATGATGCAGCGTACTCCTGCACGAGAATTGGACCGCTGCTGGAACTGGGGGCTTGACCGGGATGAGGAGGAGTAATGTCCATAGAGTAGTTCTCCTGCTTCACAAATGCCCCGGGTTCCATGGCCTTGTTGTTGTTGTTGTTGTTAGGTCAAAGGGAACACCACTGCTAAATGGGTGATAACTTCGGGCGATTTTTCTGTAACATGGAAAGACAGTTCAAAACAAAAAGAGTAACATACACGTTTCTCTCAATTATAATCTAATAAAATAATGTGCGTTTTTCTGGTACCTAAAAGGATAGATAAACGAAAAGATTAAAAACATTCTGGGATGAGGAGTAGCGTTCATAATCATAGAGAAGTTCTCCTGCTTCACAAATTTGACAGGTTCCATGGCCTCGTTGTTGTTGTTAGGTCAAAATCAAAGTGAACACCACTGACCTAATGGGTGTAACTTCGGGTGATTTTTCTGGAACATGAAAAGATTCTTTCAAAACAAAAAGAGTAAGAAACATGTTTTCAAGTAATATCTCTCATTTGCAATAAAATAATAAGGGTTTCTCTGGTACCTAAAAGGATAAACGAAAACTCACTCACTCAACTGGAAAAGATTTAAAAAAACATGCTTTCAAATAATATATCTCAATAAAAAAATTAAAAACAATTAATGTGGTTTCTTTGGTACAAAAAACGATAGGGAAACAAAATGAATGAAAAAAGTAATGTTTTCAAATGACAACTCACAATAAAAGAAAACAAGGTGATTTCTTTGGCTCAAGAAAAGATGGGGAAAAAAGCAAACACATTTAAACATAAACCCCCAAAACATAGAAATAAGATATTTTGCAACAAAATAGTATTAAGTAACCACTTTTCAGTATACTTACTTTGGCTTAAATCCATCCATTATCTTATAAATAATCAGTGTGTTTTTAATATTCAAAATGTACTCATTGGGATTACGTTGATATGGCTTGCCATTCTGTGAATCTGACATGGTGTGCAGCAAGTCATATATATATTTTTTGTGTTTGTGCATATATATATTTGTGGCGGTGCCATAGCCGATGAGGTTTTAAACCGAGGCGTGGTCACCGCTATACACCTATCTGTATTAATAAAAAAATCGGGACTTTACTAATGTCCCATATGGGGGTGTCTGATTCAGACCAAGAGGACGTAAAACTCCATTTTCGTCGTGCAGCATCCTGCTTTTTTGCCCAAATATTTATGTGGCGGTACCATAGCCGATGAGGCTTAACCGAGGCGTGTGTTACTTACTGCTACACATATCTGTATTGTTAAAAAAATCGGGACTTTACTGTTGTTGCACTGCCTCCGGTCATTGCCTCCAGTATCGTTCCCACAATATTTGTATCTACAAATGTCCCATAACAGTGTAATGTGTCTGTTTCAAGACCGAGAAGACGTAAAACACAATTTTTCTTCTTCTGCAGCATCTGCAAGACTTATGATTGTATCAAGTTTCGTTATGATGGGTCGAGTGGTTTAGGCGCTGTGGGCTGGAACACATTTTGGTTACACACGGACACACACACACAGACACACTGGACAACACACATATGTCGTTACCATCCTAATGTACTCCCATTCTGTAAAAACTGAGAGTTAAAAAATTGCAAGCGAAAAGAAGCTTTTAAAAAATATGTTGGGGGCAAAAGCCAAGGGAAAAAAGTTTTCAAACCAAACCTCTGTTCTAGAACATTTTAAACAACACTGCGCCAGAATGCATGCAAAGAAATGTACAGACTGTAACAAGAGTAAAAGACACAAATAAACTTTAAAAACCCTACACTTGCACAGTACAGTGGAACCTCCCTTATAAGACTCCCTCCCACATAAGACCTACTTCTCTGAGACATTGTCCTTTCATTTGTAAGTACTAAAATTACCTCCCTTATAAGACCCCTCCCTTATAAGACCTCATTTTGGATGATTTTTGGAGGGGGACACTCTGTGTGTGTGTGTGCGTGCGGTCGTGAGTTTGTGTGTGTGTGTCTGTAAGTGTAACTGTAAGTGTGTGTGTATGTGCACGCTAATACTCCATGTGTGTGTGTGTGTGTGTGTGTGTGTGTGTGTGTGTATGTGTGTGTGTGTGTGCACGCTATACTTCATGTGTGTGTGTGGTGTGTGTGTGTGCTGTGTGCGTGCGTGTGCGTGTGCGTGTGTGTGAGAGAGCACACACGCACGCTCATGTGTGCATGTGTGAAATCAAATATGTGACACATCTATTCATACAAATCTAACTAAGTGCATATAAAAATTACATTAACAGATATATAAGATGGGAGGGAAGTGGGGACATACAGTAACATTTCAAAATGACTTATGTAACATGAAGAGTTAAACAATTGTGTCTTAATTTATAAATGGCTAACAACAAAAATATAATAACACAATTTAAACCAACAATTAATTAGTAACTCAAAGAAAAATACCAACAGGACTTATGTGCAGGATTTCTGAAAAACTTTTAAGGAGATTAAAGTTGTTTAATATTTTGTCAATGGTTAAACGCGTTTGATGGTTCAGCAATTCACCATCAGTTTTGTTGATTTGTTCTTTAATTCTAGGACAATATAGGAGCAAATGATTTATAGATAATTTGATTTCCACATATGCAGTTAACGTCTTTAGAAAATTTTGTTTTAAAAGCATTTAAACGAAGTTTAAGCATCAAAGATACGATTTGTCTTAAACTTGTATCTTTGAGCTGTTTTAAAATTAAGTAGGAATTCATTGTACTTGAGCCTTTTATACAATAGCGTGAATATTGACTGTCTGAAGTCATTAACATGCTGTCAAAATTTTCTTTGGATAATTTTTCAATATGTTTATAATATTCATGCAGATCTAAATTCACATTAAGATGAATCGTTCCCTCGGAATTAAGTGCTGCACTTCTAGCTGCTCGATCAACCAATAATTCATTTGAGTATATTCCACAATGGGAGGGAACCCAATAAAAAGTTACACTAATGTCTTTACTCGATAATTGATTAATTAAATGTTTGATCTCTAATATCATTTCAAGACGTATGTTAACATTTTGACCTTTGATAGCTTGTAATGCTGATTTCGAATCTACACAAAGTAATATTTTACAAGCATTTATAGGTAATTCTGCGGTATATTGTAATGCCATTAAAATAGCTAACAATTCTGCAGTAAAAATGGAATAATATTTACCATATATAATATCGTTTCTCTATTTTTAACGAGGGTATTAGAAATGCTGCTCCTGTATTCCCTTTTGAAGGTGTGTGTGTGTGTGTGTGTGTTTGTGTGTGTGTGTGTGTGCAATGTGATTGTGTGTTGTCCTGAGTGTGTTCAAAGCGTCTTTGAAATACTTCTCTCATAGGTTAGCAAGCGGTCTGCACTTGCAGCCTGATTTAGTGATTATGCAAGCGCACATAACTGATAAGGCTGCTGTCATTGCACCAAATCACAAATAGGTCTTTCTTTGCAATCTCCAAAACGCTATAACCCCCATTGGGCTTTTGTCATCTCAAGCCACTAGAAACATGGGCTATGTGGCAGACCGTCACATCAACGTGAATTGTGCTGGGTCGAAGCCGAAGGCTAAACAGAGCCTACACCACCATTGGTTTGAGGACTAGATTGTTCAGGCTAGACTCTCTTTTCTTTTTTGCATACTTTTTAGGCATTGTGACACTGATTTTATTCTCAAACTGATATATCTTCTGTGGCATCAATTTCTAGTTTATGGTCTACATCATTATTTGAATTTTTTATTCCCTTGATATTTGACTGTGACTTGTCAGCTTGTTTTTAGGGGCGTTTTTATCTATCCACAAGCCTCATGTTCTCGCCTTCCACTGTCATCGCATATTCATTCTTCCTTTGATGAAAATGAACTATTCTACTGATCTCTTGATCTTGATGCATAGAACCACCAGTATAATTGCTGTGGCGATTATTACCTCAGGCGAACAACTAGGGGCAGAGTCAGATGCCTAATCTTTAAATATTAGGTAGCTTATTACCTGGCCTCGTAATCCAGCGTATATTTGGTTTCCTTTTTATAAAGTTAGTGATGTACTCCTCAACGCCTACTTTTATAATCTGTAAAACCCGTGTCTATTTGAAGTAATTTCGTGGCCCCCAAACTGCAGCAAAATCTTCAGCGCAAGATGGTTGTCGTGCAGAGCCCAGAAGCAGAGCGACAGATGCTGGGCGAGAATAGCACAAACCCAAAACTACAGAAGATACAGACCTAAACTAAACGTAAGACTTACAACATACCTGTTTGATTTTTGCTTAGGATGGCTTGACAAAGTACCCATCATTGTCACAATCTTTTCTTCGCACGAGTCAGGCACGACATGAGACGGACCCTCCCGATAAGCTCTTCGGGGGCTTGATATCGTAACATCTTGTTTTCAGTGACCACTACGTGTTTTGTGTGTGGCATGTAAGGTTGAGGGGTAGGCCAAGGTTGAGGTCGACGCTGTCCCCAAAATAGACACCATGAAAAGTGCAAGTCCACACCACAGTTACACATTACAACCAAACCTCTTAGCCCGTTGCCAGTCGATGAAAATGATGTTTTACGTCCTCTCGGTCATAGACACGTATATATGGGACATTTGTAAATACAATGATGTTGGTAACAATACTGGCTGCAATGCCCGGAGCAGTGCAACACCAGTAAAGTCCCGAGTTTTTATTAATACAGATAGCTGTAGCGGTAACCACGCCTCGGTTAAACCTCATCTTTCCATACATATAGTATGCTCATCGGCTATGGTACCGCCACAGATGTTGTGGAGCCAGTCGACTAGTAGGCCCTATAGGTTGCACATGATCAATCAATTAAACGTGATCATTGGTAAGATAATTGAAAAACTCAATAAGTTTAATCGAAAACATTAGTTTCTCCTATGGTAGAGGGGGTGGGGGTGAGGGCTGACTGGTCATTGTGACATAGTAATAATGCTCATGCGCACAAACTTCATCAGTACGCATAGCCACAGATTTTAAAACACAGAGAGCTTACGACGTTTGCCTTGGAGCAAACATGGTAGGATTTCACCCTCCAACATACCTGGCCCTGCGGCCTTTCTTTGCACTAGGCCTAAAAGTCTTGCAAACGCGGTAATTATGGGATTACATTTTTTTAAAATCATCATGTTCTGTGATTCAGTTCTCAGTTCTTCGCTGGGATACCCAAAGACAAGTGTCAGTTATAACAACGACTAATTATAATAATGTATCACATGAATGAGCAAGCACTCGTGCAAACATGCACACAACACCACACACACGCACGCCACGGTACGCACTAACGCACGCACACACGCAATAATTCTCACATGAATGAGCCACTCCGTGCAAACATGCACACATACCAACACATACGTACGCACGCACGCAACGCACACACGCACGCACACACCACACACACACACACATGGTTGGCAATGGGGCGCGAAGAAGAGTGGGGGGTCTTAGAGTTCCTACAGGTAGCAGTTCTATGTTTCAGTGGTATTTGGGGTGGGTGGGGGGATGGGGGGGGGGGATTTTGACGTCAGAATAATGTCCTAAAAAATGACATCCAGTGCTTTTTCTTTCTCCCACCTCCTCCACCCTCTCTCTCTCTTTCTATCTGTCTTAGTCTGTCTGTCTGTCTCTCTCTCTCTCTCTCTCTCTCTCTTCTCTCTCTCTCTCTCTCTCTCTCTCTCTCTGCTCTCTCTCGTCTTTCTCTGTCTCTCTCTCTCTCTCTCTCTCTCTCTCTCTCTCTCTCTCTCTCTCTCTCTCTCTCTTCTCTCTCTCTCTCTCTCCATCTCTCTCTCCCTCACTATCTGTCTCTCTCTCTCTCTCTCTTCTCTCCTCTTCTCTCGCTCTCTCTCTCTCTCTGTCTCTCTCTCTCTCTCTCCTCCCTCTCTCTCTCTCTCTCTCTCTCTCTCTCTCTGTGTCTCTCTCCCCCTCTTCTATCTCCCTCTCTCTCTCTCTCTCTCTCTCTCTCTCTCTCTCTCTCTCTCTCCTCTCTCTCTCTCTCTCTCTCTCTCTCCTCTGTATCTATCTATATATCTATTTATTGCTACCCAGGGCCGGATCCACGGGGGGGTGTTAACCTGGGTTCAGCAACAACACACACCCCAAAAAAAGGTGGAAAAAGAGAAAGATAGAATATATATATGTAGAAAGACAGAGAGAGTCATACTTACTGTTTTGTTGTTCTAAGGTGCAATCCATAGGGAGTTTTGGCACGTTATTCTGTTTAATAAGCTTCAGCTTGAGGAACAATACTTAGTAAGCAATATAAACAAAAAAAACATCGAATTCTTTTTACAAAGCTACGTACAAGTTCCCATGATCTTATGATTGAAAAAGGAAGATACCAAAACCTAACGAGGGAACTGCTGCGTATCCAGCAATAAGATCGAAGATGAATTTCATTTGTTTAAATGACTAAAGATGATGAATTAAGAAGGAATCTTGTTATACAGTTAAAGAACCATTTCGGATTATTCATTTCATGAAAATATAAGTGATTTAATTAATTATAAGTGCTACCAAAAAGAAATATCAAAAATCATTTACGATTGTTTTAAAGAAAGTAGTAAAACAATAGACCTACTAAACAAAAATCATGGCTATAGACATCTTTTCCTCTTTTGCATCTGAAATTATAAGAAGCAATCGTGTTTGTTTAAACTGTTAATGTTTTGTGCCAAATAAGTCTGGGTTTTTTTTTACTTCTAAGGCAGAATGTGTGTGTGTATGTATCTGTTTTCTGTTCTATCTCTCTCTCCTCTCTCTCTCTCTCTCTCCTCTTCTCTCCTCTCTCTCTCTCTCTCTCTCTCTCTCTCTCTCTCTCTCTCTCTATCTCTCTCTCTCTCTCTCTCTCTCTCTCTCTCTCTCTCGTGTGCGCGCGGGAGTGTGTGTGTCACGGTGTGTGTGTGTTGTGTCACGGTGTGTGTGTGTGTGTGTGTGTGTGTGTGCGCGTGCGTGTGGTGTGTGTGTGTGTTGTGTGTGCGTGTGTGGCCTGTGCGTGTGTGTGTGTGTGTGTGTGTGTGTGTGTGTGCTGTGCGTGTGTGTGCGTGTGTGTGTCAGTGTGTGTGTGTGTGTGTTTGTCAGGGTTTGTTAGTTATTAAAAAAAAGGGTTTGGGGCCAAATTCGGTCATTTTTGACTATGATTCCGATTGGTACTTCCTGTTCCATTTTTATACAGGAAGCTTACTAAGCTACTCTTCAAAAATGCCGAAAATATGAAAGCATTCTGTACAGCCGTTTTCGAGATATCCAAGATTAAAAATTTGGCTAGAGAGAGAGAGAGACAGACAGACAGACAGAGACAGAGACAGAGAGAGGCAGAGAGAGACAGCGAAAGTTATTAGGTTGGGTCATAAAATTCTTTTCTTTTAAAACTGAAAGAACAGAATAATAATGGAATGTGTTATGTAAAAGAAACCCTCCCCCACGGGTTTTGACACTGTGACGTGAAGTGGAGTAAATTTCATGGTCGTTGAACACACGTTGAAAACGACGAACAGAGACGAATTCCAGGAGGTAATTTCACCAGAGCGAGCGCTTCGAGCGCTATCAGGCAATTCTGCCAACAACAACAACAAAAATGTCCAAGAAACGCACACATTTGACGAAAAGTTTGCGAGCGCTCTCACCCTTCCTCCAAAGCTTGCACGCTGAAAACTCTCACGTGACTTTTTTCTCTTCCTTTAAAAAAACCCAAAACTTTATTGAAAAAAAGAGACGAAAGTAAAAAAAATATTAAAAAAATAATAATAATGGTAGCGCAGGGCTAATGTATTTCTTCTTGTTGATTGGCCTATTAAGACTGGTTTAAAATGACATTTGTTTTGACCAGACAGACAAGAGGCTGTGATATGTGATCCAGCACCACGAAAGGGACATTAAGTGTCAAAAATGCACCATTATGAGAAAATGGCACAGTGGAATACTTCAGGCAATTCGCTTTCTAATTATATAAAAAAAACATTCTTGTATCATGTTTGTTGTTGTTGCAGAGTTATGAGCATTTAAAGTTGGTAAAGGTGACTGTCTGCCATCTTGAGAAATCAGTCTAAAGTTTAACCTATCCTAAGAAAATGCATCAATCTACAAATTTTGAACCACTTTTTGGGAATATTTACATACAATATTAAACATTATAGTGACATGGATATGAAAGGTAAGATGTTAGAGAGCACGAAACATGCCCATCATTCGAAATTGATAAAAAATGAGATTTGTAACTTTGCAAGCCTGTTGTGAGAAACTAGCCAAGAGCCTTAATGTCCCTTTCGTGGTGCTGGGTCACATAGTGTTGCGCTAAAGTTTTGCAAAAATCGTTCCTATAGACCCCCCCCCCCCCCCCTTTTTTTTAAATTTTTATGAACCTTCTGCGAGCGTAGGGCGCTCTCTTGTGAAACTTACCCTGGATTGTTGCTTGGCAAGAGCGTTTCATTCAGTGGCTCGGATGAAGCCTCTCCTCATCATGGTATGAAATGAGCGACTTGGGACGCCCATTTCACCGCCAGATGGCAATCAAACCAGTAGGGGCTTAGCGCGTGTACGTATTCTTAGTTGGAGGTAAAGGTGAAGAGATAGATTGAGGGAGATGAGTCTCTCTCTCTCTCTCTCTCTCTCTCTCTCTCTCTCTCTCTCTCTCTCTCTCTCTCCTACTCTCTCTCTCTCCTCTCTCTCTTTCTCTCTTTCTCTCTTTCTCTCTCTCTCTCTCTAAACACTCTCTCTGTCTCTCTCTGTCTCTCTCTCTCTCTCTCTCTCTCTCTCTCTCTCTCCTCTCTCTCTCTCTCTCTCTTCTCTCTCTCTCTCTCTCTCTCTCAAGAAACACAATACATGATACAAACTGTTGAATACAGCATCAAACACTCTCTCTCTCTCTCTCTCTCTCTCTCTCTCTCTCTCTCTCTCTCTCTCTCTCTCTCTCTCTCTCTCTCTCTCTCCCCCCCCCCACCAAACTGAGAATATCACGCGCTAAGCCCATACTGGTTTGATTGCCACCTGGCGGTGAAATGGGCGTCCTAAGTTGACCATGGCACTGAATGGAAACAAGCGAAAGAAAGGGGTCTGTATATTTGCATAATTCGCGGTGCGATGTGACATAAGGGGCCTATCCAACCCACACGTTCAACTCCCTTCGTAAGCCTATCCAACTGCATGAGGCATTGAATAATAATAATAATAATAATAATAATAATAATAATAATAATAATAATAATAATAATAATGTTGTTGTTGTTGCTTTACCCTGGCTTAAAGACTCAAGGGATCACCCCAACAGCCGAAGCACTTGAACACCATGGTACAAATGCAACAGGCTCTAGGGATGAGAACATTACGTGTGTGACCGTTTTTGATTATACTCCGCCACGTTGGCAGCCACACTCCGACTTCGGAGGATTTAATAATAATAATAATAATAATAATGGGAATTTATATAGCGCTCTTTCTCACATGAGCTCAGTGCGCTTTACATTGATAACAAGAACATTAAAGGCAAACAAATAATTAATCATTAGAAAGTAAAATAAGAACGATGCCTACACACAACGTTCTCTTACTTCCTTACTCACACACACACACACACACACACACACAACACACACACCACACACACACACACACACACACACACACACACACACACACACACACACACACACACACACACACACACACACACGCCCACATACACACACATGCATGCGCACACGCACACTCGCACACAATTAATTATACAAGTAAAATAGTTACAACATGAACATTCTAAGAAGAAACATAGAGACCACATTCACATTCTCAATCAAGTTTGAATACAATACTGCAACTTGAAATAAAATCATACTGCCATCGACATATCAATTACATGACTAATTATAATAGACAAATTTTGCAAAAACAAAAATACCCTTCTACCTCATTTACAAGCATTTAAAGTTTACAAGACGTAGACATTCTACATACAAAATACGAATAATAAAATAATTGTAAATACATTTTTTACAAGATTTCTGCAATAAAACGGACCCCCCCCCCCCCTACACACACACACACACACACACACCTCACACACAAACACTAATCAATCATAATATGTCCGAAACAAGTGAGTTTTAAGGGCAGAGCGAAAGGCGGAAATAGAGTCAGATGAGCGAACATGTTGTGGGAGGGAATTCCATAAGTGAGGTGCTAAATAGTAGAAAGATCGTTCACCAAACGATTTCGTGTGGACCCGAGGAACCTTGAGTGTGCAGCAGTCAGAGGAAGAACGTAGGGAGCGAGCAGGTAAGTAGACAGTTACTAGTTCGGAGAGATAGACGGGACCAGAGGAGTGAACAGCACCGAAACAAAGGCAAGCTATTTTATACTTGATTCTAGCCTCTACTGGAAGCCAGTGCAAGTTACGAAGATGAGGTGTTATTGATCAGAACGTAATCTTGAGAGTGAGGCGTGCTGCACTAATAATTGCAATATTAGGATAGCCACAGAGAAATAACGTAATCTTGAGAGTGAGGCGTGCTGCACTGTTTTGCAGTTTTTGAACACGTTGCAGGAGATACTGAGGAATTGCAATAGTCAATGCGGGAAAGAATAAAGGCAGAAATAAGAGTTTTCGTGGCTGCAACAGACAGAAAGTGTCGAACAGCACTGATTCGTCTGAGCTCATAATTGATGGAACGTATGAGATTAATAACCTGTTTATGCATTGTAAGATTTGAATCGAGGGTAACTCCGAGATTCTTTGCTGACTTAGAAAACTGAACACAAGCATTGCCAACTGTAAGAGTTTCTGGAAGAGATATCGTTGCAGACATACGCTGAGAGGAAACAATCAGAGCTTCTGTTTTGTCATCATTAAGTTTTAATTTGTTGCATGTCATCCAGGATTTGACATCATGAAGGCAGGATTCCATAGACTGAATAGCGCTGTCAAGTTGGGTAGGTTCCGCCGATTTTTGAAGCTGGGTATCATCAGCAAAGGAATGGTCAATAACAGAGTGACTAGCAAAAACATCAGAGAGAGGAGCAGTGTACAGGACAAAGAGAACTGGCCCCAATACAGATCCCTGAGGTACACCACAAGAAATTAAGACTGATGATGTTTACGCTAGGAGCTTGCCACGGCTTAGGATAATCCCCGCACACCCACGCACAGCATAGCAACATTTTGATGTAGCCTTGGTGTTCTAGCTTATGTCATCCGGTCTGACACAGCCTCATGCCAAGGCGAGTTACAATAATAATAATAATAATAATAATAATAATAATAATAATAATAATAATAATAATAATAACTAGAGTACTTGCGTAAACTGACCCAGTCGCGACACACGCTTGCACCCCTAACCCTAACCCTAATCTTAACCTAAACCCTTAACCGCTAACCCGATTTTGCTCAAATTCGAACTTGTCCAAGCTTTTGACCCCTAGTATCCACCTGTAAATTTTCATGTTGATATATCCAAGTGTTCTCGAGTTATCGCTGTCACAGACAAACAGACAAACAGACAGACAAACAGACAGACAGACAGACAGACAGACAAACAAACCTTTGTTTTTGTTGTTGAAACACACTGATAACTCTATGTGAGGTTCATTTTACACCGAAATATGCATTTTGAGCAAATTTGAACACGGACGGACGGACGGAAACTGAAAACAATACCAGTCTCGCTTTGCGACTGGTAATAATAATAATAATAATAATAAATAATAATAATAATAATAATAATAATAATAATAATAATAATAATAATAATAATAAACAACAAATCTTCTATAGCGCTATTCTCCTGACACAGCAGGACTCACTGCGCTTTACATGAAAAAAAAAAAGTAAGTTTACCTCACGCGCACAAAATATATTCAAAATACATGTACTTAAAATTATTTTTTTAATCTCTTTTCATGAAAAAAGCAACATTTTTGCACTCACAGAACTCACATTTAAGATACTTACATAAAACACGAATTCATCAAAATACACATATTTTTATAAAAAAATCACGTTGCATGAAAAAAGCAACATTACTTGCACTCACACAACTCACATTTAAGATACCTACATAAAACACGAATTATTATAAACAAAATCTTTACAGGGTGGACTGACGGTGGATGGACAGATAGAAATTAACAGAGATATTTTTTTGAAAAGATGCGTCTTCAGGCCAGTTTTGAAAGAAGACAGAGATGGAGAGCTGCGGAGAGAGAAAGGGAGATTGTTCCAGATGTGTGGTGCTTGGAAACGAAAAGATCTGTTTCCAACTGTTTTGTACTTGGTGACGGGTTTGCAGAGAAGTTTCAGGTTGCTTGATCTGAGGTTGTGTTCTGGTATGTAGGCAGAGAGGAGAGAAGAGAGGTAGTCAGGAAGAGTGTCTTCGAAATAACGATAGGCAAGAGTGGCCACTTTACAGTCGACTCTCGCGTCAACAGGGAGCCAGTGCAGCTGTTTCAGCAGTGGTGTCACTGAGTCAGTCTTACGCTTTCTGAGCACAACACTGGCAGCACTGTTCTGGACTCTCTGAAGACGCTTCACAGAAGAAAGAGGGAGACCTGCAAGAATGGGAGACTTAGTGGGATTTTTTTCACGCCAGATGGCGTGATACTCGAGTGGGGCTAATCCCCTCTATATTCTTAGTTGGGGATAAAGAGAGAGCGAGAGATAGAGAGGAGTCCAACCCTCGGCCTCGGCTCTCTCTCTCTCTCTCTCTCTCTCTCTCTCTCTCTCTCTCTCTCTCTCTCTCTCTCTCTCTCTCTCTCTCTCTCTCTCTCTCTCTCTCTCTCTCACTACGCCCAACTAAGAATATAGCGTGATAAGCCCCTCTCGAGTGTCACGCCACCTGGCGTGAAAAAAATCCCACTAAGTCTCCCATTGCATTGCAGTAATCCAGCCTGGACTGTATGAAAGAAACAGCAAGTTGAGTAGCAGCTTCCACTGAGAGATATGAACGAATAGAACTTAGTCTTTTAACCCTTTCGTCGCCAGCCATTTTTCTGCCCAAAAACACGATTAAAATTACATGGGTAGAGAAACAATGTCTGCAATATTGCAAATTGTGACATATATAACATTAGGCCTATCCTTACTTCCCAAAATTATGAAAATAGGGTCTTCAGATAACAGGCCCTGATTTGATGCTTTTTAGTGACATGGGTGTTAAACCATTGTGGTGCAGAAATGCAGCATTGGCGGTGAAAGGGTTAAAACGGTAGAAAGTTGACCGACAGACAGAAGAAATATGCCGATCAAAAGAAAGTGTTTCATCCAGGCAGACTTCCAGATCCTTGACTGATTTCTGAAAAGGTACAGAATCATTTGACAAGGTCAAAGGATCACGCTTTATCGTCGACAGGCGATTGCGATTCCCAACAGCTGAAAGCTTAGTCTTGTTCTCATTTAACCTGAGTCTGTTTTTACTTAAGCCTACTAATTAATGACGCCTACTAATTAATGACGCCTACTAATTAATGACGCTTACTAATTAATGACGCCTACTAATTAAGGACGTTTACTAATTAAGAACGGCTATTAATTAAGGACGCTTACTAATTAAGGACGCCTACTAATTAAGGACGCTTACTAATTAAGGACGCCTACTAATTAAGGACGCCTACTAATTAAGGACGCTTACTAATTAATGACGCCTACTAATTAAGGACGCCTACTAATTAATGACGCCTACTAATTAAGGACGCCTACTAATTAAGGACGCCTACTAATTAAGGACGCCTACTAATTAAGGACGCCTACTAATTAAGGACGCCTACTAATTAAGGACGCTTACTAATTAAGGACGCCTACTAATTAAGGACGCCTACTAATTAAGGACGCCTACTAATTAAGGACGCCTACTAATTAAGGACGCCTACTAATTAAGGACGCCTACTAATTAAGGACGCCTACTAATTAAGGACGCCTACTAATTAAGGACGCCTACTAATTAAGGACGCCTACTAATTAAGGACGCCTACTAATTAAGGACGCCTACTAATTAAGGACGCCTACTAATTAATGACTACTAATTAAGGACGCCTACTAATTAATGACGCCTACTAATTAATGACGCCTACTAATTAAGGACGCCTACTAATTAAGGACGCCTACTAATTAATACTAATTAAGGACGCCTACTAATTAATGACGCCTACTAATTAAGGACGCCTACTAATTAAGGACGCCTACTAATTAAGGACGCCTACTACGCCTACTAATTAAGGACGCCTACTAATTAAGGACGCCTACTAATTAAGGCCTACTAATTAAGGATGCTTACTAATTAATGATGCTTACTAATTAATGACGCCTACTAATTAAGGACGCCTACTAATTAAGGACGCCTACTAATTAATGACGCCTACTAATTAAGGACGCCTACTAATTAAGGACGCCTACTAATTAAGGACGCGCCTACTAATTAAGGACGCCTACTAATTAAGGACGCCTAATTAAGGACGCCTAAATTAAGGACGCCTACTAATTAAGGACGCCTACTAATTAAGGACGCCTACTAATTAAGGACGCCTACTAATTAAGGACGCCTACTAATTAAGGACGCGTACTAATTAATGACGCCTACTAATTAATGACGCCTACTAATTAAGGACGCCTACTAATTTTAATGTGCCTACTAATTAAGGACTTACTAATTAAGGACGCCTACTAATTAATGACGCCTACTAATTAATGACGCCTACTAATTAATGACGCCTACTAATTAAGGACGCCTACTAATTAAGGACGCCTACTAATTTCGCCTACTAATTAAGGACGCCTACTAATTAATGACGCCTACTAATTAAGGACGCCTACTAATGGACGCCTACTAATTAAGGACGCCTACTAATTAAGACGCCTACTAATTAATGACGCCTACTAATTAAGGACGCCTACTAATTAAGGACGCCTACTAATTAAGGACTTGAATCTGACGAAACTCCAAGTGCTAGTTTCTCCCAGATCATTTGATGGCTTGGAGTCAAAACGGACCATCTTTAAGTCCATTGACGTATTATTGAACCTATTACAAAAACTAATAACTTGTATCAAACAATGACTGCAGAAATATATAGAGCATGCTTTTTATATTTCTGCAGTCAATACAAGTTATTAGTTTTCGCATTAAGTTCAATATATGTCAATGGACTATCTGAAGATAGTCCGTTTTGACTCCAAGCCATCGAATTTTGTCTTCAAGAAGCTGATGAGGCAGTCAATTTGTATTTTCTTCTTCTTCTTCTTCTTCTCTTCTTCTTCTTTGATCGCTCAGACAGTTTTTCTGTCAATTATGAGCGCAGATGCGTCATGCTGCCGTTATGCGCCTAACTAAGAAATAGTTAGGCCCAGCAAAGTCACTTCGGCTGAGAGGAATTGGAAAGTGTTTCTTGAAAAAAAGGCAGTAGAATGACCGGTAAGGCAGAAAGATTAGTAGATGACAGTAAGCTAAGGGAAAAGGCAGAGTCAAAGAGAGTGACAGATTAGAAGAAGTTACAAGCACAGAACTTCCAGAAGGTGGGGGAACTATTTATACAAAAGCCCCCCTGGTATCCCCACGGGGGGAATTTTTATTTTCATTTTTTACATCAGACATTATTTTCATCAGATTCGCGCATAGGGGTCTATAATATTAACCTAGTGAACGAACCTAGTAATATTTCAATAGAGTCATGTCTCATACATGTCACATACGGATAATCGCAAGACTGCGGTTGGACGCGCGAGTCGGATCCTGTAACGCAGTCTTTTGCCATACACTTTTAAAAGTGTACGTAGCAATGGAATTGCTTGTCAATCAAAAAACATGGGGCACCCCCGAAACAGTGCAGTGTGTATAAGCTAGGCGAATATTGTACTTCACAAATAAGTTAAGCTCTGGTTCTGTGATCGAGGGAATAGAATGAATAGAATGAGAGACTTCGTGGGATTTTTTTCACGCCAGAGGGCATGACGCTCGTGTGGGGCTAATCCTCTCTATATTCTTAGTTGGGGATAAAGAAAGAGAGAGAGAGAGAGAGAGAGAGAGAGAGAGAGAGAGAGAGAGAGAAGAGAGAGAGAGAGAGAAAGAGAGAGAGGAGAGAGAGAGAGGTGTCCCACCATCTCTCTCTCTCTCTCTCTCTCTCTCTCTCTCTCTCTCTCTCTCTCTCTCTCTCTCTCTCTCTCTCTCTCTCTCTCTCTCTCTCTCACTACGCCCAACTAAGAAAATTGCGTGATAAGCCCCTAGTGCATTGACTGCCCTCTGGCGTGAAAAAAATCGCCATAAGTCGACCATTTGTCCGTTTTAATTTTTTTAATTTTTTTATTGATGGCTAAATAATAGACTTAAAAAAGTAATAGACTAATCCCAGATTAGAACTACGATTGTGAATTTTGAAGTGTAGGAGAGAGAGAGAGAGAGAGAGAGAGAGAGAGAGAGAGAGAGAGAGAGAGAGAGAGAGAGAGAGAGAGAGAGAGAGAGAGAGGGGTGTAGGAGAGAGAGGGGGGGTGTAGGAGAGAGTGAGGGGGTGTAGGAGAGAGAGAGGGGTTTCTATGAAACGAGAGCACAGCGAGAGTTCCGATCCTTAAAAAAGTTGCCTTTCTGGTGACATCGACGTGTTACTTGCAAAAGCTCATCCGTCAGGGTGCCCCTTTACGAAAGTACACAGGAAACCCACATTCTGGTCACCACAACAACAAACTACGCAAGACTAAACATTCGGATAATTTTGTTACCACAACAAGACCACTGTCAATGTTTTTTGTTTGTTTTTCTTCTTTCTCTGTTTTAGCTTCTTGTTCTTTTAGAAGAAGAAGAAGAAGAAGAAGAAGAAGAAGAAGAAGAAGAAGAAGAAGAAGAAGAAGAAGAAGAAGAAGAAAACGAGTACAATGCAACTGCAGCCAGGGTTGAGTTTCTCTAGATAACGGTTGCCGCGCGAATAACGCTTACGCCCGATGTCCCATATGTGCCTTCCCAGGTCGAGAGGACGTAAAACTCAAACTTACGATAACGCTTACGCCAAAAGTGGCCTAAGAAACACCCTAAACGTTTGCTAAGGTCAGATAACTCTTTCGGCTTACTCTTCATTTTTGGGAGAGAGAAATGGGTTGCTATCATAAGGGAGATAAATCATACCTCTCTGTCAGTTTGTACAAAGTTTTCGATTTCACCCACGTCTATTTTGTGTGCAGAAAATTTAATTTGCACTATATTATGCCATCTAACATGATGGAAAATTAAGAAAGAGCACTCCAAAACACTTGCATTCATTTCATTTGCTAAAATCATCCCGTATTTTTTCACGATAGACTAAAGAATATTTGCTGTGGCAAGCTTGTTGTTTTGGCCTTCCAATTTTAAAGTTCAAGTCTCGTCACACGAGGTATAAAAAAAAAAGCCGGAAGTAGGCCTATTGATATTTCCCACAATCCTTCAAATAGTTTGTCGCTTGTTACCTCGATAGCAGCCACAAAACGTTTTCGACAAACGTCGGCAAAAGAGGTGTTTCTTAGTACGTTTTTGCCGATTTGCGCTCACGCTACGTAACGTTAGCCCTTGTGAAACGGCCCCCAGGGCTTGTGTGACAGACCAGAGAAGAAAACGTTGGAAAGGTCGAAGAGGGAAACATAATAAATAATTAAAAAAAAAGAATCTGATTGTCAGGAGGTTAGTCCGATGACACCAGAATGGGGCCAACGGAGTTGGTGCCTGCAACAGCTAGTCAGGGGTCCATTTATTCAGGTGCTCACAGCTTCTGGCTGTGAAACTCATTATTTGTGTATTCTATTTGTCTGTAGTTTTGAGTTTTGGGGGGGGCATTTTTTGGTATTTGGTATATTCTAGTCACAGAGACTTATCTCTGTGAAATTCGGGGTGCTCACCCCGGAGAGAGCGTCGCCGCAAGTGCAGCGCCTACCCATTTAAAAAAAACACGTTTTTGAGGGGGCACAGGGTGAGGAGGGTGTGTGGGCACACTTGGAAAACCTAGTTATCAATTTGGCCATACCAGGCAGAGGGATTTCTCCCTGCTCTTGCCGACTTTCAACTGCCGTGGGATTTTTACGTGCGTAAAGCGTACGGGTCAGACTAGCTTTAAGTCCCCATCCAAAGGACTTGACGTTCAGTTCGATTTTCCTGTCAAGCTAGAAAGAAAGGTCGAGACCGGGATTCGAACCCGGGTCACTCACGCTGCAGTCACGCATTACATTTGGCAGGCGAACGTCTTAACCACTCTGCCACTTTTCTCCCTAAAGGTGCTGATGAGAGCACCGACTCTGTCCCATCAGGTGCATAAGAGCAGCATGACGCATCTGCGCTCATAATTGACAGGAAACTGTCTGAGCGATCGAAGAAAAAGAAGAAGAAAGAAGAAGAAGAAGTCTCATCACATACATTTTCAGTCAACTTCATCGTTTGCGTTGAAACAGTGCCTCTTTTGCGTTGGCCTAGCCTAGGATCGAGTATAGATTGTATGGCGCGCCACCCTTTTTTGCATGCGATTTTTATGTGACTGATGAGGAAGGAAAGGGGGGTGTGGTGTATAAATGTTGACCAAATGACAATTTTTTCATTGCCACTGGATTTAACGTATGCTAAGTGCATGGGCACACGCGACCTCGATTTATTGTCTCGTCAGAAAGACTCCCCGTTCAGACCGTAAGGCCTAGTGCTAAGTGACAGGAAAAATCCCCTGTACCCAGGTTCGAACTCGGGTTTACTTGACACGATCGAGGCGAACGCGCTACCACTGTGCCACTCTAATACTCTTCAACTCTGGAATGTTTACCTCATACCAGTTGCGTCACAGACAGTCTAACCAGTACAGGCACCTGATTGCAAGACTAATTGAGTTCTTTTTGTTCCTTTATTTTATACTTTCCTTCAGTATTCTGTGCAAAATAAATGTTGAGCAGAAGCAAAAAACAAAAAAACTAAAACAAAACCCTCTTCAACTCGGTACTACACATCATGGCAGTCAGTGTCACTCGACAGACAGACAGACAGACAGACAGACAGGCGAACCAGATCCAGACACCTGCAGAGGGTTTTTTTTTTTTTTGCTGTCCCATCTTCTGGGCTGTACAGTGGCGTTGCTCCCACGCCGCTCGTTCCCGACACCTGCAGAGTTAATGAGGGGTTGGAACTTAGCACCTAGCCCTGACAGGCGAGCAACATGCCTCTGGTACATTACAGGCTGGTGCCACGTGCCGCCTCTGACACCTGTCTTTGTTTTCCGTTGTTATCTTAGAATATAACTATGCAGCCAAAGATGTAACAAAAACAAGCATTGTGGCTTTTAACGTGCTTACGTGTTTAGGATGTATGCTTACATATGTCTGTATGTTTTCCTTTACTATCATAACATATAATATTATTATACAGCCAAAGATGTAGCAAAGGAAAATATTGAGGTTCTTAAAACATGCTTACGGTTTTAGGATGAACGCATGTGTGCGTGTACCTTTTCCTTTACTATCATATAATATAATTATACAGCCAGAGATGTAGCAAAGGCAAATATTGTGGTTCTTGACATGCTTACGTTTTTAGAATGAACGCATGTGTGTACGTTTTCCTTTAAAGGTGGACCCTGACGGATGAGTTTTTGCAAGAAACACGTCGAGATTACCATGAAAACACCTTTTACAGAGATAGCAACACTCACTTTGCTCTGTTTTCCTAGAAATCAAACCGTCAAATCGGCGATTCCTCCTTGGCGGAGGTGATGGAAGTCTTTCACCCAAAGAGAAGGCGTGTGTCGTCTCTTTTCCAATGGCCGCCTGAGTTTAGACCAAATTGTTTGCACGAAATGTTCGCAATACAAGCCTTTTTATTTTTATTATTTTTTATTTTATACAGTTTATGTAAAGGAGCTTCGCGCACAACAAAGGAAATAGTTGTTGTTTTTTACTGCACTAAAGCAAAAAAGCTTTAACTACAATGGGATTAACCTCCACCAACCCCATCCAAAATGGCTTCTCTCGCCGGCATCTCCGCCAAGGAGGAATCGCCGTTTTGACGGTTTGATTTATAGGAAATCAGAGCAAAGTGAGTGCTCCGATCCTTGAAGAGGCTGTCTTTCTGGTGATCTCGACGTGTTCCTTGCAAAACGTCATCCGTCAGGGTTCACCTTTAAATGTTTTCCTTAGCTATCATAATATATACAGCCAAACATGTAGCAAAGGCAAATATTGTGGCTCTTGACATGCTTACGTTTGTAGGATTTACGCATGCGTGTAGCCTACGTTTTCCTTTAAACGACGACTTTGTTGTTTATTTACTCGCTTGTTTTTCAACCAAAATGCTTGATGTTTGGGGTGCACGTGCTCCAATCATTCATGGACGAAGTCATAAACTTTCAGCAAGATCGTATGAGCGGCTTTGGAAATATGCGACAATAAGTAAAAGTATGGGTGCAATTGCACCCACGGGAAGGGTTAAACCTGACCGTCCTTTAATAGGCTATAACACATTGCAGCCAAAGATGTAGCAAATGCAAGCATTGTAGCTTTTAACATGCTTACGGGTTTTTTAGGATGTACGCATATGTGTGCGTTTTCTTTTACTATCATGATAATATTATTGTATTTTTCGCCGATCGCTCCAACAGTTTCCTGTCATATGAGCGCAAGTGCGTCATGCTGCCGTTATGCGTCTAAAAAAAAGAGAAATAAAAGGCTTGCATTGTGGAAATTTCGTGCAAACGATTTGGTCTAAACTCAGGTGGCTATTAGAAAAGACGAGGCACTTGTCTTGTCTTTCACTGAAAGAATCTGACTTCCAGCACCTCCGCCAAGGAGGAATCGCCGATTTGATGGCTTGATTTCTAAAGAAACCAGAGTAAAGTGAGTGTTGCGATCTGTGTAAAGGGTGTTTTCCTGGTGATCTCGGACGTGTTTCTTGCAAAAACTCATCCGTCATGGTGGCCCTTTAAAATAGACAAGCAGAGTTGTTTTGTTTTCTTTAATTTAAAAATTGATTTTAAAGAAACCAAAAGAGAGTTTAGAATTGCGCAAAAGAGGACAGTGCGTATGAAGAAACAAATGTACAAAAAAATAATGACATGCATCATATTTAGGCATGCTGCTCTAATACCAACAGCAAATGTACACCCTTCATTTGGAAAAAGAATGTTCCTAAACCATGTGATAATATGAGAACCAACAATACCACAAACAAAACAACTCAGAACACATGGATAAGTAAAATATTATTGGGAAAAGACTGTAGATCCATGTGATTGATATACGTTGTGGAACGCACTGAATACCTGCAAGCTTTAACGCACTGAATACCTGCAAGCTTAAAATTGGATACAGCAACTAGTACAAACACTGCACTCACCATATGAGGACAATCAGCTAGTCGTACCAGAGAGCTAGAGAGAGAGAGAGGTGAGACCATGAGAGGGAGAGAGAGAGAGAGATTCGAATTTCTTAATCAAAGCAAGGCCACAGCCCTCATGATGGGGTGATACAAATAAACATAATCAGACATACACAAATAATGAATACAGAAAAATCTAGTACAAAATAAACAGATCATTATTATATGATATGATATATGGGAATTGTTAGACATTCTAACCGCATACAGTAGTCCTGCTTTTAAAGGCTTTATACAAATAAATTGCAAACTGCCTTAACTACTTTGTTGGGCTCCTCGATTTTCTCTCACTTCTAGTAGATGACATTAACATTGATAATCTAAACACAGAGGGTTGGTTGTAATATTTTCGGGGTATTAATTGGTACCTGAGATCACTTAAAACAGGACAACAAAAAACAAAATGAGTTTCGCTTTCTGTGACAGATTTACATAATGGACAAATAAGATCTCTTTCCGTATGACGCCTATAAACGATTATAATGCACTAGAAGGTCAGAAACACCAAATCGGAATCTTGTCATAATAAATTTAAAATGTTTGTCCAATACTCCAACAGACAAGTACGTCTGGAACACAGCATGATTTAAATTAATTTGCCTAAACAACATGTCAAATCTATTACTAACTTCAATTCGACTTGACCACATCCTGCCACTGACAATCAATCATCCTAACACGTAACACATGCATAAAACTATGAATGTCTTCCACCCCTTGATTCAGCCAAACATAACCAAAGCCTAGTTCATAAAGCTTACTATTTCACCTTAGATACCCAATTAGATTTGCCTCTCATATCTAAAATATATAACATATTGTATGCCTTCTTTGGTAATCTTGTATCGTCCATTCTAAGAATATTAAACCAGTAAGAAATACATTTACAAGCAGAGTTAACAGTAATAGGGTAACGGTTGGTTTCACCATAAAGTAGATCGTTTGGAGTTTTCATGGTTACACCCAAAAACTTTTTCAAAGCAAATAGATGAACCTTTTCACAATGAATTGCAGAGTTATAAAGACCCCATATTTCAGCCCCATACAGAGCAACAGGTAGAACTTGTGAGTCAAACAACTTTCATAAATAACCCAAGAGATTTTATTTTCCAACTTGATAATTCTCTGCATAATACATAGCAATGCTCTTTTAGCTCTACTTGTTAAATCTTTACATGTAACAGTAAAACTAAGCTTTGTTGAAAAGTATATTCCTAAATATTTATACACGTTGACAACTGGCATAACTACTCTCCCGTAAGTCCATTTTTCCCTAGCCCCTAGATACCCCCCTTTTCTGAATACTATGATATTGCTTTTAGACATATTTACTTTTAACTGAAGTGATGCAGCTGCTTGATATAAGCTATTCAATTGAACTTGTAATCCTACAACAGTCTCAGACATCAAAGCAACATCATCAGCCAAAAGAAGCACATTACACTTATCTTCTCCACAAACATCACCAATCACAACTCTCCTGCATCATCATCTGCAACACATGCTATCGTCCATCATCCTTATCTATCAATCATCATAAACCTCTCAGATTGTGGCATACGCTCACCTCTACTCCATCGAAATGAAAAAAGAATCGGGCTACAAACATCACCCTGTTTTACCCCAGCAGTACATTGAATATAATCTGATATTTTTCCCCCACATCTAACCCTAGCATTCACACATTCATACATGCTCATTACGCATTTTAGAATTTTTCCACGGATACTAGTGGGAGTAGGCTCAGGTAGATCGGTGAAAAGGGAGACGGGTTGACTAGAGATGAGAGGGGG
>CM065704.1:4205423-4210423 GCA_017654935.2 Phymorhynchus buccinoides
CACACACACACACACACACACACACACACACACACTCTCTCTCTCTCTCTCTCTCTCTCTCTCTCTCTCTCTCTCTCTCTCTCTATCTCTCTCTCTCTCTCTCTCTCTCTCACCACAACTCTCTCTCTTGCCTCCCCCCTTTCCACACACCCCTCTCACCATCTTCACACACGCAATAAATCGCTAAAAACAAAAAACAAAAAAAACACCACTCATCACCATCATTGATTATAACTTGAAGAAGAAAAACACACAACCAAACGTCCCACGTTGTGTGCATAGCTGCTGTGATATACTTCGGAAGTTAGTCTTCCTTTGACGAGCACAATCATAGACTAAAATAGTATTTGATTTGATTTGACTGATTTAATTTAAAGTCTGTTCGCAACAATGGTGATATTAGACTTTAAAATAATATTAAAATATAATAATAAGAAGAAGAAGAAAAATGAAAACAACAACAACGAACAAAAATAGCATCTTGAACAGGAAGGTCCCTATCATATTCATGACCTTGACCTTGAAGTTTGACCTTGAGAACGATATGTCCTTCTTTGGGCAACATATTTCATTCATAGATTATAACTTTCAATGTTTATGCCATTTTAATTGTGATCTGAGGATCTTACTAATAATAAACAAAATGATTACAAAAAAATATTTATAAAAAAATAAACTAGTAAAAGTCGTCCTAATTATCATTGATTATACCACGCAGAAGTGGAACGACGAAGGAGACCACCATCCCAACGCCCCGTACCGCAGCTACGACAACATCATAGACCCCGTGTCAGGATTCGTCAGCGCTGGAGGGGACGTGGACAGGAACACGGGTCACACCAGGTATGGTATTCACGACTGCGTCAACTTATTTGCAACTGAGCAATAAAACATAGGGATGTTTTGCCCAAAACAGTGACCTCTGAAATGCATCCATTTGGCAAAACATCCCTAATTTTGTGTTGCCAAAACAGTGACCTCTGAAATGCATCCGACACACCGTTGGCAAAACATCCTTAATCTTTTGTTGCCAAAACATTGACCTCTCAAATGCATCCAATGGAAAAACATCCCTACATTTATGCTGCTCAAACAGTGACCTCTGAAATGCATCCACCATCCGGTTAGCAAAACATCCTTACATTTGTGTTGCCAAAACAGTGACCTCCCTAAAGCATCCAACACACTGTTAGCAAAACATCCCTAATTTTGTGTTGCCAAAACAGTGACCTTCTGAAATGCATCCAACACACCGTTGGCAAAACTTCCCTAATTTTTTTGGCCAAAACAGTTGGCAAAACATCCCTAATTTTTGTTGCCCAAACAGTGACCTCTAAAATGCATCCGACACACCGTTGGCAAAACATCCATATTTTTAGGTTGGCAAAACAGTGACCTCTCAAATGCATACGTTGGCAAAACATCCCTACATTTTTGTTGCTCAGGATGCCCGAGGGAAGCAAAATGAGATGCATGTCGAAACTACGCATCTGGTCATAATCTGTGCTCATTTTCGTGCCTAATTATTATGATACGCATGCAGAGATCAACAAAAGTTAAGTATTATTTTTTTGCACTGGGTGTAGTGCTGCAGCCAATGGGATTGGTTGGTCTTTGGGGACCTTCCTCAACGCCAACTTTTTCAGCTGCTCCCCCCTCCCCCCTCTGCTATCTGGCAGTCATTGTCGGAAACGACAGATTCGCAACACGTTCAACATCACCCGTGTTAACTGGGGGTTTTCGGACTATAAGGCGCACCTGATTATAAGGCGCAACCCCCAAAATGAACACAAAATTCAGATTTTGTTACTCTGTTTTCTTACTATGTTACTAGTCATAGTCTAAGGCGCGTGGGGTCTCAGTCTGGTAACTGTTTAACCCTTTCACCGCCAAAGTCGCATTTTAGCACCACAGTGATTTAATAACACCTATGTCACTAAAAGTCATCAAATTGGGTCCTATTATCCAAAGACCCTGTTGTCTTAGTTTTGGGAAGTAAATAATTATGTCACAGAAGAGTCCCCAATACTTCAAATGGATTTTGTTCTCTACCCAGGTATATTTAATGGCAATTTTTGGCTGAAATATAGCTGACGGTGAAAGGGTTAAAGACGGCATTCGTGACTACCGTTCCAGGATTCGATCTCTGGTGCAGCTGAACCGCACCCCCCAGGCCTCGGCCCCTCCCCGGGACCAGCACTCCATCCGCGTGAAGGATAAGGCGGCACCCCCAGAGCTGAAGAGAGACAGTGTGTCTTGCTCTGGCTCTGCTAATGGCGGGGGTGGCGGGGGTGGACCCACGGCTTGGAACTCCAGGAAAATGTCCGATACGTGGATCAAATCTCAGCTGGGAGGTACGTAGGTGGTTCGATGAAGAAACTCACAAAACAGCAAGCTTGTTTGTTGTTTGTTGAAGACGTGGGTATTTTCGGCTTTTATTACTTGCTTAAAACCCTTTCATCGCCACTGTGGCCTCTTGGCACCACAATGATTGAACACCCATGTCACTGAAAGGCATCAAATGAGGGTCTGGTATCCAGTGACCTTATGTTCTTGAGTTTGGAAGGTAAGAATAGGCCCTATTTTATGGATGTCACAAAGGAATCCCAAATATTGCAGATGAAATCGTTTCTCTACCCAAGTAAGTTAAATGGAACGTTTTGGCTGAAAAATGGCTGGCGTTCAAAGGGTTAAATGAAGCAAAGCCTTTGTCAACCATTGACCAAGTCAAGAAAGAGAAAGGTGACTTAATGTACGAAAGACGCAATCGATGATTGCGTATATTCTTCTTCTTCTTCTTCGATCGCTCAGACAGTTTCCTGTCAGTTATGAGCGCAGATGCGTCATGCTGCCGTTATGCGCCTAACTAACAAATAGTTAGGCCCAGCAAGTCCGACTTCGGCTGGAGGAGGAAATGTTTTTGAAAAGTGTTTCTTGGAAAAAAAAAAGAAAGGCAGGAGAATGGACCAGGTAAGGCAGAAAGATTAGTAGATGACAGTAAGCAAAGGGGAAAAGGCAGAGTCAAAGAGAGTGACAGATTAAAGGAAGTTACAAGCACAGAACTTTCAGAAGGTGGGGGAACTGTTTATGCAAAAGACCCCCCGGTATCCCCACGGGGGAATTGCGTATATAAAAGGATACTTTGTGCTTTTTTGCGTGTCCAATGTCTATACTTGTGAACCTCAATAGACAAAGCCGCACCATGATATATCATTACTGAAAGAAAAGAAAAGATGTGTTGTACGGCTCTCGTTGCGGCATTGACTCATATGTTATCCCTTTCTTCGCAGCACAATAGTTTAACACCCATGTCACTAAAAAGTATCAAATCAGGGTCTGTTATTGGAAGACCCTATTTTCTTAATTTTGGGAGGCAAGGATAGGCCTAATGTTATAAATGTCACAGAGGAATTCGCAATATTGCAGATCTTTTATTTTCTCTACCCAGATAAGTTTAATGGGGTGGATGTTTTTGCTGAAAAATGGCTGGCAGCGAAAGGGTTAAGCTAATGTCAACCAATGAAAAAAGCCATTAGAGAGAGTAAAGGGATTAAGGTCCCAATACAAGTTCACATTTTCCAGTCTTTCCCCATGGCAACACAGGGATAGTCTAGTAACAGTATGACTTGCATAATCACTGTGTGGCATGGGGAAAGAGTGGAAAATGTGAACGTGTATTGAGACCATTTATTTAGGACTACGAAATCCATAGCTATCGGAAGCATACCCTCGTTCCCACATACCCCCCGTGGGGATACCTGGGGAGTCTTTGGCATAAATAGTTTCCCCACCTTCTGGAAGTTCTGTGCTTGTAACTTCCTCTAATCTGTCACTCTCTTTGACTCTGCCTTTTCCCTTTGCTTACTGTCATCTACTATCTTTCTGCCTTACCCGGTCCATTCTCCTGCCTTTTTTCACGAAACTCTTTTCAAAAAGATTTCCTCCAGCCGAAGTCGGACTTGCTGGGCCTAACCATTTCTTAGTTAGGCGCATAACGGCAGCATGACGCATCTGTGCTCATAATTGACAGGAAACTGTCTGAGCGATCGAAGAAGAAGAAGAAGTTCCCACATACCGCTAATCCCACAGTGTAAATTTTACATCCATAATATAGCGACGCATGTGCGGTTGCACGTATGCACGTATGCAAAAGACAACGGTGTTAGTGTGGGACTTAGCGGTATGTGGGAACAATAGTATGTCACCAAGCTATCACACTACATAACATTCTCTCTCTCTCTCTCTCTCTCTCTCTCTCTCTCTCTCTCTCTCTCTCTCTCTCTCTCTCTCTCTCTCTCTCTCTCTCTCTCTCTCTCTCTCTCTCTCTCTCTCTCAGAGAAAAATACATATTGAAGCACAGACAGTTTTCAAATGTTAATTCTATCGAACTAAAACAGCTACTTGCGAATGATATATTACTAGAGATATTGCTATGTACATCTAGTATGCACTGATATGAGGAAAAGAGAAAAACTCGTGCCTCAGATATGATAAACAACATTCATGATAGATGATGTTTGTATATTAATTATTATACACTTGTCATTAATTTTTATGTGTGCACCACACCTCCTTTGTTATAGGCCAGAGGCTTAAAAACATTAAAATTGTGTTCAATTGTTCATTGTGCTCTCTCTCTCTCTCTCTCTCTCTCTCTCTCTCTGGTGTAGCCTAATAATGTTTCGTTCCTTCCCAACAGGTTGGACCAGCGATTCTGACGTCAGGAAATCTGCACCGGAAGCCATAAGGTCAAGGGTCAGTAGCTCTAATTCTGTCATACGTTTTATTAAACATTTTGATAATGATAAGCTAATAATGACTGTGCTACACATTGCTAAGCTTAGCCTCGTGTTAATGTATATCGACAAATGCGTATTTTAGCTACATTCCCTCATTTTGACCGTTGGCTCGACTGGAGTTCAAACTCAAAACATCGTTCTTATCTGCGTCACAGAGGAATAACGTGTTGTTTTGTTTTTCATATATATCTCTCTCTCTCT
>CM065704.1:4220423-4225423 GCA_017654935.2 Phymorhynchus buccinoides
GAAATCCGCTTCTGTATTACTTGTGTCGACTTTAGCTTGGGGGTCAGTGGGTGGATGCCTCGTGCCTCCATACGGGGAGCTGGATGACCCCCGCCCCCTCCACGAGTTTCTTCTTGTGGGGATACCGGGTGGGGGGGGGGGGGGTCTTACAAATAGATCCCTCACCTTCTGGAAGTTCTGTGCTTGTAATTTCCTCTAATCTGTCTTATCCCTTTACTTTCTGTCATCTACTATCTTTCTGACTTATTGGCCCATTTTCATGCCCCCGCCCCCCCCCCCCAAAAAAAAAAAAAAAAAAAAAAAAACATCTTCCAAATATTTTCTCCTTTGAGCTCCTCAGATGTCCGAATGTGTTGGCTGTACGCAGCGGGGAGACCAGTAAAAAGTGAAAAACCGTCCACATACGTACCTTAACCATTAAGGCCATATGGCCTGGGAACGCAGAAGAAGAGGGAGAAGAAGAAGAAGAAGAAGAAGACTTCAGCTTGATTTCTTTCTGGGTCGTTGCTGATTCTTCCTTCTTTTTTTTCTCTTTTGTTGTTGTTGCGATTATCGGTCATCAGCAGTTAGGAAAATTATATATCGTCGGTGACATTCAGAAACCTCGTATCTCAATTTTGGTAGTTTTGAAAAAAATGGAGAAACAAAATGTTTTAAAAATTAACCGCCTTGACCACAATTGACAACTATGATGAATATGTTGTTCAAGACATTGCGAGTTTAATCCTGCAGTTTGTTAAAATTACTTTTTAAAAACAGACTTGAAAAGAACGAAGATACGAGGTTTTTGAAGCATTTTTAAATGCCTTTTGTATTCTGTTATCATTTTTCTTAAACGATTGTTTTTGTTGTTGTTTATTGTTGTTCTTGTTGTTTTGGGGTGGGTTTTTTTTAAGAAATGACATGGTTACACCGTGGTTGCGTATTCTGTTTTTATTAAGCGTGAAGGGTTTTAAATCACGTTGTACAGTATATTAAAACGAGTTGTACATTTTGCGTTGTTGTTGTTGTTGTTGTTGTTCCTTTTAAGTTTAAGCAAACTATTTTCTGTTCAGGCTGTTATATTTATTTTACACCACAAAAAGTGATTATCTTTACAAAACAGTATTATTTATTGGCAACGTGCACTTTGTTTTTGGCACTCTGTACTGATAGCTCAATCATGGTGTTGAATATTGTTCAATATTGCATTGTTGTTGCACTGTTTTCATTTGTATTGAATATCTTGGTCAGGGAATACCTTGCATAATTAGGTTGCAAATTGCAACATGATTTTATTATTTCTATTTCCCTGATTGAGGAAAATAAATTATAAAAAAGAGAGTGTTCGTATGTTTGCAGTTGATCAACCTTAGGCCGTGTACACATATAAGCAGATATTCCATGCGGAAACCCTTGCGCAATCCATGTATAAGTGAAACAAAGAAGGGAACAGATTTGCGCACGTGTCCGAATTTCCCCTATATGCGTAAACGTTTATCCTTCTTTCTTCCACTTATTTAGGGTTTTCCGTACGGAACTTACGCGTCTAATGTGAACCCGGCCTTAGGCAAGAAAGAAAAACCTAAAAAGACATTCCATTGTCCTCTTTCTCTGTCTCTCCCTCCCTCCTACCTCCCCCCCCTCTCTCTCTCTCTCCCTCCCTCCCTCTCTCTCTATCTCTCTCTCTCTCCCCCTCTCTCTCTCTATCTCTCTCTCTCTCTCTCTCTCTCTCTCTCTCTCCCCCTCTCTCTCTCCCTCCCTCCCTCTCTCTCTATCTCTCTCCCTCTCCCCCTCTCTCTCTCTCTCTGCTTTTTTATTTGAATGACATTAATCTAATTGTGTTATTATGATACTATGATTATTATTAGTAGTAGTGACAGTAGTAGTAGTAGTAGTAGTAGTAGTAGTAGTAGTAGTAGTAATGATTATTTATATAGCGCCCATTCTCTGATTTAGGGCTCTAAGCGTTTTGCATATTTAATACAAATACAGCATAGAATATGCATTATCTTATACAATCAGAACATGACGAGCGTACATACATTTTACATGTGTAGAATATATAAAAGTACATAAATACAAAGGCACAAAAACGCATATCTTGAAAAAGGTACACAAAATATGCAGTAGTGGTAGTAGTAGTATGTAGTAGTGGTAGTAGTAGTAGTAGTAGTAGTAGTAGTAGTAGTAGTAGCAGTAGTAGTAGTAGTAGTAGTAGTAGTAGTAGTAGTAGTAGTAGTAGTAGTAGTAGTAGTAGTAGTAGTAGTAGTAGCAGCAGCAGCAGTAGTAGTAGTAGTAGTAGTAGTAGTAGTAGTAGTAGTAGTAGTAGTAGTAGTAGTAGTAGTAGTAGTAGTAGTAGTAGTAGTAGTAGTAGTAGTAGTAGTAGTAGTAGTAGTAGTAGTAGTAGTAGTAGTAATGGTACTAGAAGAAGTAAATTGTGGTGGAAGTAGTGTTTTTCATTTATTTATTTATTTGTTTGTTTGTTTATTTGGTCGGTTGGCTTTCTGTTTTTGCTTGTTCTTATTACTGATGTTGATGCTCTGCCTAGCATGTCGTTGTTATATTTCTGCTACTGTTTGTTGTTTCTGTTGACGTTCTGTCTGTGTCTCAATGTTCGTTTATAGCATTAGTTGCATGTTGCATGCTTAGAACAAAGGACAGAATGGAAGACTAGGCCCAGCCTAAATTCTTATCCTTGTACAATAAAGTATTTGAAGTTGAAGTTGAAGTTGAAGCCCCTCTCTCTCTCCCTCTCCTCTCTCTCTCTCTCTCTCTCTCTCTCTCTCTCTCTCTCTCTCTCTCTCTCTCTCTCTCTCTCTCTCTCTCTCTCTCTCTCTCTCTCTCTCTCTCTCTCTCTCTCTCTCTCCCCCCCCCTCTCTCTCTCTCGACCTAGTTTGTAAACTTTGCAATGCTGACTTATCCTGTCCATTTTATTATAATTTAAGAGAAGAAGAAGTTTATCGCACCCAATTTGTATCGCAATGCAAAGGGTTTTCGTCCATATCTCTATTAATGTGTTCCACAAACAGGGAAGCTGTTACAAAACTGCATTTTCATATGCCAAGCTGTAGAAGCTAGACAAATTGAGTTCTCATAAATGAATCCCTTTGCTAAAAACTGTGTATGAATTGACAATATGTTTCTATTACTGTTGTTGTACCCCCCTTCCAAAGGGGGCCTTTGTCCTTATTGAATAAATATTTTCATTTCATTTTCATATCATCTGTCTCTCTCTACCTCTGTCTCTCTCTCTCTCTCTCTCTCTCTCTCTCTCTCTCTCTCTCTCTCTCTCTCTCTCTCTCTCTCTCTCTCTCTCTCTCTCTCTCTCTCTCTCTCTCTCTCTCTCTCTCTCTCTCTCTCTCTCTCTCTCTCTCTCTCTCTCTCTCTCTCTCTCTCTCTCTCTCTCTCTCTCTCTCTCTCAAAGACTGGATCGGTTGAATAAGTATTTCTCACACTGATGCTGGAACACAAAACACAAACACTACCAGCTGAATAACATATTGACACAAATGAATATCTTTTTATTATTATCGAAGACTGGCTCTGGTACAACTCATTTCAAACATTATTATTATATACAAAAATTGCAGACCAAATCAGAGCGTTTGTCATTGACGGATAACATCAGAGCAAGTCTTCATAGAAAATATATACATATTCAATGAGTCTTCAACAACGAAATAACATTTATGCAGACCCTTTTCCAAGGAAAGCTTCGTTAAGTGTGATTGATCATTTTTTTAATTCAAGAGACAGAAAAGGAAAAATATAATGGGAACTGAATAACACCACCTCCACCTCTTCTGAGTGTTGCTTTAAATTGTTTCCCTTAGTTCACAATTGAGCAGCTTAGGACGCACATTTCACCGCCAGGGGGCAATCAAACCAGTAGGGGCTTAGCGCATGATATTCATAGTTAGGGGTAGTGAGTCCCTCATCTCCCCCTCTCTCTCTCTCTCACTACCCCCAACTAAGAATATCACGCGCTAAGCCCATACTGGTTTGACTGCCCCCTGGCGGTAAAATCAGCGTCCTAAGTTGACCATTCTATAAGGAACCATTTCTCAGCAAGCAGAACACAGAATGAAAATGAAGGGTTAAAACGCATGCCTGTTTATTTTAATTTTTGTGCACACAAAATAATGTTCTCACGCATTTGTATTGATCACAGTCATGATGAATATGTGTGTCGATTCATGATGGTTTCTCTTTATATACTGCAAGAATGTTCCCACGAAATTAATTTCAGCGAAAGGTCTTCATTAAATAAGAGAGAGAGAGAGAGAGAGAGAGAGAGAGAGAGAGAGAGAGAGAGAGAGAGAGAGAGAGAGAGAGAGAGAGAGAGAGAGAGAGAGAGAGGGAGAGAGAGAGAGAGAGAGAGAGAGAATGTTGATGCTTTATTCAACAGATTGTATCATGTATTGTGTTCTTAGGTGGGGTGAGTGGTGGTGATGGTAATGGGGGGAGGGGGGGGGTGCGAGCTTGCGTGCGCGCGCGCGCGTGTGTGTACGTGCGTGCCTGCGTGTATGGGTGGGTGAGGGGTGGGGGGTGATGTATGTGTATGCCTACTTGTATGTGTGTGAGCGATTATTTGTTTTTGTTGAATTTCTCGCTTTTAATTTGTGTTGTTGTTAAGCGCATAGAGCTCCACATTTGGTGGAGGAGTGCGCTATATAAATGATTCACTAATATTATTATTATGATTATTATGATTATTATGATTATTATTATTATTATTATTATTATTATATTATTATTATTATTATTATTATTATTATTATTATTATATTATTATTATTATTATTATTATTATTATTATTATTATAAATATTATTATTATTATTATTATTATTATTATGATTATTATGATTATTATGATTATTATTATTATTATTATTATTATTATATTATTATTATTATTATTATTATTATTATTATTATTATTATATTATTATTATTATTATTATTATATTATTATTATTATAAATATTATTATTATTATTATTATTATTATTATT
>CM065704.1:4230423-4232923 GCA_017654935.2 Phymorhynchus buccinoides
TAAAGCTGTATTTTAGGAACATTTTTAGCTAATAACCAAATCACTTTCAGTTTTAGTCCATGATCAAGGTCAAATGCGATTTCAATTTCCATTTTCATATTCTGTTCTTCAGCATAAAATCATAATAAAGTTCCTACTCTCTGTTTATAGAACTTTATTGTTGAAGTCTCACAGTCTCCGTGTGTTCTCTTACGCGTCAACTTTACACCACTGATCACTGAATGGTCAGTTGTTTGCCCCTCCCCCCCATGAAGAAGGAGTGTGGCTGCTCACGTGGCGGGGTAATCAAAAACGGTCACACACGTAATGTTCTCATCTTTAGCTGACGCGCTTGTACCATAGTGCTCAAGTGCTTCCGCCTTTGGGATGATCCCTGGAGTCTTTTAGCTAGGGTAAGCCAACAACAACATCTACCCCTGAATCGTGTACTGATTTGCGTGCGCCACCTTCACATTAAATTATCGCCCTTGCACGTCACGAAGAAGCGGGTATAATTATAGCCACTGGAAATTATCTGCTCCCGATTGTTACTAGGTGGCGCGCTCGATTCGGTACCCAAAATGATTGCCCTTGGGGGTCGGGTCGCCAAGAAGCATTCGGTATTTTGGTATATTCTAGTCACAGAGAATTGAGAAATTGGAGCTGCTCTCTCCTGGAGAGCGCGTCGCCGTGAGCACAGCGCCACACCCTTTTCTTAGCTAAATTAAGTAGTATAAATCCCTATATATTTGCCAGATCCTTCACCAGTTATTTACCGGATCCTTCACCAGTTATTTGCCGGATCCTTCACCAGTTATTTGCCGGATCCTTCACCAGTTATTTGCCGGATCCTTCACCAGTTATTCACCCGATCCTTCGCCAGCTAGTTGCTGGATCCTTCACCAGTTATTTACCGGATCCTTCACCAGTTATTTACCGGATCCTTCAGCAGTTATTTGCCGGATCCTTCACCAGTTATTTACCGGATCCTTCACCAGTTAATTACCGGACCTGTCAGCAGTTACTTACCGGATCCTTCACCAGTTAGTTGCCGGATCTTTCCCCAGTTATTTACCGGATCCTTCACCAGTTAGTTGCCTGATCTTCCCCAGTTAGTTGCCGGATCTTTCACCAATTATTTAACAGGATCCTTCACCAGTTACTTACCGGATCCTTCACCAGTCATTTGCCGGATTTCCCCCAGTTATTTACAGAATCCTTCACCAGTTAGTTGCCGGATCTTTCCCCAGTTATTTACCGGATCCTTCACCAGTTAGTTGCCGGATCCTTCCCCAGTTAGTTGCCGGATCTTTCACCAATTATTTAACAGGATCCTTCACCAGTTACTTACCGGATCCTTCACCAGTCATTTGCCGGATTTCCCCCAGTTATTTACAGAATCCTTCACCAGTTAGTTGCCGGATCTTTCCCCAGTTATTTACCGGATCCTTCACCAGTTAGTTGCCGGATCTTCCCCAGTTAGTTGCCGGATCTTTCACCAGTTATTTAACAGGATCCTTCACCAGTTATGTACAGGATCCTTCACCAGTTAGTTGCCGGATCTTTCCCCAGTTATTCACCGGACCCTTCACCAGTTATTTACCGGATCCTTCACCAGTTAGATGCCGGATCCTTCACCAGTTATTTACCGGATCCTTCACCATTTACTTACCGGATCCTTCACCAGTTATTTACCGGGTCCTTCACCAGTTAGTTGCCGGATCTTTCACCAGTTGGTCATCAGATCTTTCACCAGTTATTTATCGGATCCTTCACCAGTTCGTTACCGGACCTTTCCCCAGCTATTTAAAGGATCCTTCACCAGTTGGTTGCCGGACCTTTTCCCAGTTATTTACCGGATCTTTCACCAGTTGGTTGCCGGATCCTTCACCAGTTATTTAACAGGATCATTCACCAGTTATTTACTGGCCCCTTCTCCAAGTTATGTAACGGACCTTTCGCTAAAATTATGCTGCCGAAGGAAACTTCCCCCCCGAAGTCAGTTCTTTGCTGGACCTCCTACTTCTCCACCTCCTGATCCAACTATTCACCGGACCTCCTCCTCATCCTCCCCTGCGGTTATTTGCCGGAGGACCTCCTGGGGTTTCTGTTCATGCTGCTGCTGCTGCTCCGTCTCCTGCTGTGGCGGGAAGGCTTCCGGTACAGCTCCTCGTCCACAAAGGTGCCCGGGTCGATCATGACCCGTACGGTCTCCACCTCTCCATTCTCGCAGTCCCCGTCCGTCACGCTGACGTCGTCGATGGAGATGTCTCCCAGGTACCCGTGCTCCGTGATGCCTTCAAAGGCAATCTGCAACAGCGTTTGTGGAAGACAGGGTGATGATTCATGTGCAATACAAAGAGAATAAGACCGGGTACACACATGAGCGGATATTCCATGCGGAAACCTGTGCGCAATCCATAAATAAGTAAAACAAAGAAATGAAAAGATTTGCGCACGTGTCCGAATTTCCCTTATATGCGTAGACTTGTATCCTTCTTTCTTCCACTTATTTAGGGTT
>CM065704.1:4237923-4242923 GCA_017654935.2 Phymorhynchus buccinoides
TTCGATTGACTCCATTGCTTGCTAACTCTTTCGATTGACCCCCCCTCACCTCCTCCCCCCCCCCCTCCCCCCAGGCTCGCTTGGCAATCAAAACTAGATTTGCTGACATTGCTTCACCTTGGCGTACACGTTGAGCGTGCCGACGTCCCTGCCGTGCATGTGGTAGTAGAACTGGATGCACTGGGGGTTCAGGCCGCGGTACAGCGGGGAGTACAGGATGGCGTTCCGACCCCGACTTTTGGCCGAAGCTTCGATGTACATGAAATGGCCTGTGTGGGGAAGAAGAAAAACAAAACCGTAATTTATTAACCCCTTGACTGCCACCAACGTACTACGTACTTCTTCTTCTTCTTCTTCTTCTTCGATCGCTCAGACAGTTTCCTATAAATTATGAGCGCAGATGCGTCATGCTGCCGTTATGCGCCTAAGTAAGAAATAATTAGGCCCAGCATGTCCGTCTTCGGCTGGAGGAAGTTTTTTTGAAAGTGTTTCTTGAAAAAAGGCAGGAGAATGGACCAGTACCGTAAGGCAGAAAGATAGTAGATGACAGCAAGCAAGGGGAAAAGGCAGAGTCAAAGAGAGTGACAGATTAGAGGAAGCTACAAGCACAGAACTTTCAGAAGGTGGCGGAACTATTTATACAAAAGACCCCCCGGTATCCCCACGGGGGGAGTATTACGTACTGTCCTGATGATATCACTGGCATTCATCATCAGATGAAGAGGAATAACTGTGATGTGCTGGCTTCTGCCCTAACACAGTCAAGAGAGTAATATCCCCAGACCATTTTGCCGGAATGGCTTACTATCAGTTGTCTTTTTCATGGCATGATTTGCCCAATGATTTTGTCTTTAATTTTCTCTGGCAGTCAAGGGGTTACATGTCAGTCTACGTTCGTGTCTATGTGTGCATACGTGCCTGCACGCCTTGATGCATGCACACGCGCGCATACAGTTTATGTGCGCGTGTGCATGCATCGAGGCGTGTAGAAATGTATGCACACATAGACACGAACGTCGACACGTATGTGGCCTACCATGTGCGCAAACAAACACATACACATACCTACAAACGCACACGCGCGCACGTATTAATACACCCACACACACATACAAACTCGCACGCACACTTGCATGAAACATACATATATAATGCACAAGCACATACGCGCTCATATGTGCGCGCGCACACATGTGCACACACCTATGCACACACACGCACACGCACGCACACGCACGCACGCACACGCACGCACACGCACGCACACACACACACACACACACACACATACACACACACACACGCACGCATACACACACACACACATACACACACACACGCACGCACACACACACACGCACGCACACACACACACACACGCACACACACACACACACACACACACACACACACACACACACACACACACACACACACACACACACACACGCACGAGCGCACACGCACACACAAACACACACACACACGCACGCACACGAACCACATAAGAAAGGAACGTTATTATCTCGGATTATCTGAAACAAATCCAATTCTACGCAGACGTTAATCGGATTTTTGTTGTGGTGGTTGGGGGGAGGGGGGTAATCGGTAGGCCTATCTGTGCTCAGATATAGGAATCATTTATTTATTTTTTTATTTTTTTATTTGTCTATTTATCTATTTATTTATTTATTTATCTATTGATCTATTTATTTATTTATTTATTTATTTGTATTTATTGTAAATGGACTTGGTTAGGTCTTCTTCCATTAGGCGTCCTGTGACTGACTGAGCGCCGCAAACCTAGAGGCTACGGTTACGGACCCGTAACTACAGCTCCCGCCAATACAATAGAACACAGGGCAAAGGAAGGAGAGCGGCAGAGTGGTTAAGACGTTCTGCCTGCCAATTTCAACGCGCGAGTGCCCTGGGATTCGAATCCCGGCCTCGCCCTTTCTTTCTAGTTCGACGGGAAAATCGAACTGAACGTCGAGTCCTTCGAATGGGGACTTAAAGCATAGTTCATTATCCGACCCGAGAAAGCGCTTTGCGCGTGTTGGCAGTTAAAAGTCAGTAAGAATAGAATAGGGAGAAACCCCGCTGCCTGGTATGACCAAATTAATAGCTAGGTTTCCCAGGTCCACTCCCCTTCCTCAAGGGCCCCCCCCCCCCCCCCCGAAAAAAATAAATATATATATATATATATAATTGGGGTGACGTTGCGCTCTCGACGACGCGCTCTCCTTGGGGGGAGAAGCCCGAATTTCACAGAGACTTGTCTCTTTGATGACTAAAACAAATATGCCAACTACCAAAAAGTAGACACATGAAACACAAGACATTCGGGTAGTATTTGGTCCTTTTATTGAGGCTCAACATACACATGTTTCGTATGATACATACAGTATCAATGTACAATGACAGACTGACAGACAGCAAGCAAATAGTAAGAGTTGAAAATAGAAAGAGAAGACTGAGTTGAAATTAAGATATAAAAGGAAGACTGAGTAGATATAATTTCTAGAAGAAAAAGGGGCAATATTAATGTCAAAGTTGAGAGAGAGATACTGAGTAAGTGTTAACTCTAAGAAGGTAAATGCGTACATGAAAAAGTTAGAAAATTTCCCTTGACCAAAAAGTACCAAAAGGACTGACCGTCGGGTGACCCGCAGGTGTGGTCAGCGGACGGTCCGGTGCCGTAGGAGGGCGTCTTGCCCTTGCCCCACTCCCAGTCGAAGAAGTCTGACCGGTCTCTGGCCTGGGAGAAGCCGCAGATGTTGGACCTCTCGAACCCGCAGAAAGTCTGCGTCTTGGCTGCGAAGAAGGAAGGAAAGAAAAAAAGTATTGTCGTCATTATTAGGGTTACAATGCCGCCTTGGCCTAAAGGTGCACCCTGACGGATGAGTTTTTGTAAGAAACACGTCGAGATCACCAGGAAAACACCCTTTACAGAGATTGCAACACTCACTTTGCTCTGGTTTCCTAGAAATCAAACCGTCAAATCGGCGATTCCTCCTTGGCGGAGGTGCTGTGAGTCAATTTCTTTCACCCAAAGAGAAGGCGTGCGCCGTCTCTTTTCTAATGGCCGCCTGCGTTTAGACCAAATCGTTTGCACGAAATGCTCGCAATACAAGCCTTTTTATTTATTCTTTATACTTTTTATACAGTTTATCTAAAGGAGTTTCGCTGACAACAAACTTTTTTTTTTACTGCACTACAAAAAGAAATGAAAACGCTTCAACCACAACGAGTGACCTCCACCCACCCCATCCGAAATGGCTACTGTCTCCGGCATCTCCGCCAAGGAGGAATCGCCGTTTTGACGGTTTAATTTCTAGGAAACCAGAGCAAAGTGAATGTTCCGATCCTTGAAAAGGCTGTCTTTCTGGTGATCTCGACATGTTTCTTGCAAAAACCCATCCGTCAGGGCCCACCTTTACGGCTGTGTCAGACCAATTAACATAAGCTAGAACGCCAAGACTACATCAAAATACTGTCATGTTCTGCATAGTTTATGCGGGCAAGTTCCTATCATAACATCATCAGACTCCAAAATCCTCCGATGTCGGAGTGTGGCTGGCCACGTGGCGGGGTAATAAAAAACTCGGTCATACGCGTGAATGTTCTCGTCCCTAGCTGGTGCGTTATTTTTGCACCATAGTGTTCTAGCGCTTCGGCTGTTGGGATGATCCCTGGAGTCTTTAAGCCAGGGTACGACAACAAACAACGTTAGGTACAATCGTGCATTCGTTGACAACTGTTTGTTGTTTTGTTGTTGTTGTTGTTTTTTGCAATAACTTTTGGCGTGGTAATAGGTATGGATGGCCACAAGGATTCAAAAGAAAACCCATCTTTACCATTCATGTTTTGTATTTTCAATGTATTACACCAGTGTATGGCCGACCTTCCCTATACATAATAATACAAATATGTGTACAAGGATCCTTATTTAGCAGGTAGGTTATCCCCCATGCTCACACAAGTCATGTTCGTCTTCTTCTTCTTCTTTTTGATGTTGCTGTTGTTGTTGTTGTTTTATATTATTTGTTGTTTGTTTGCTTGTTTGTTTTTCTAATCATTCATGAAATTTTGTGTTTCTACAATATGTTCTTAAATTTGTGTATTGTTGTATTTCTTAATGCTGATTGCACTGTTTCAGAAATTAGGTGGGTTTTTTCGTATCTTTTCTACAATAGTTTGCATTTCAATTCAACTGGCAGATGTCAGTCAATATTGATGTTTCTATCTAATTTATCTGTGTTCAACAGTCGTCGGACCATATTCTCTCTCTCACTCTCTCTCTCTCTCTCTCTCTCTCTCTCTCTCTCTCTCTCTCTCTCTCTCTCTCTCTCTCTCTCTCTCTCTCTCTCTCTCTCTCTCTCTCTCTCTCTCTCTCTCATGCATGCCCATATCTGTTTGACTTTTTGTTTTATCTGTTAGTCTTGTTTTCATCCCAAAGACAGACTGGAAGAGTACACTACGCCTAAAATCTCAATCCTTGTAAAATAATAAACTCTCTCTCTCTCTCTCTCTCTCTCTCTCTCTCTCTCTCTCTCTCTCTCTCTCTCTCTCTCTCTCTCTCTCTCTCTCTCTCTCTCTCTCTCTCTCTCTCTCTTCCTTTCTGTGTCTCTCTCTCTCTCTCTCTCTCTCTCTCTCTCTCTCTCTCTCTCTCTCTCTCTCTCTCTCTCTCTCTCTCTCTCTCTCTCTCTCTCTCTCTCTCCCTCTCTGTCTCCTCTTCCTGTTAATTGTTCGTTGCTGGAGATGACGCGATGGTAAGCATGGTATTATGACATGTTGACGGTGCTTTAACTAAAACCCCTGTCAAAAGAATCGCTGTAGCGAGAACAGCCCACTTCAAAGCTAACTTGTAATGACAATGTCAGCCACCCACACGTACGTATGGGAAGTTAATACTTCTCTGAATCTCCTACCCAAAATACAAAAATATTATGATAATGTGAGTCACGCACGTACGCATGGGAAGTTAATACTTCTTCTGA
>CM065704.1:4252923-4290423 GCA_017654935.2 Phymorhynchus buccinoides
CAAACTAAAGGCCACACTACTATTCACTATAGATCCTTTAAACACTTTGATAAATTCGCATTTTTTCAAGATCTTAACATGGCGCATTTTAACAATGTTTTCAATTTTTCATGTCCCATCCAAGCACTAGATGTGTTTTGTGCAACCTTTCTAGCAGTAATTGAGAAACACGCGCCTCTTAGAACAAAAAGAGTTAAAAGTTCCACCCTTCCCGGATGGCTCACTCCAGAAATAGCTGAAACTATGAAACAACGGGCGCGTTCTAAACATGAATATATATTACTGAAGAAAGAAAAGACTGATTCGCTACCAACTGACATTAAAGCACAAAAGCAACTGGAACTTGAAAACAAAGAATTAGAATATAAAAAGCTAAGAAATAAAGTCAATGATCTCATTCGGGACTCTAGAAAACAGCACTTCAATAAATTGATATCAACAAATCGAGACACATCTACATTATGGCGAGCCATCAACAACATCACAAATAAGTCCAAGCACAATTCACTAAATAGCTTCAATTGGTCGCCAGACTCATTCAATAATCACTTTATACACATAGCAGATTCTATAGGGGTACCTGACCCAACAGACCCCGAAAACGAATACTGTCCTTCGTCCTCTCTTCTAACCTTTTGTAATAGTAACATAAAACCTGGTAATGCATTTAAAATACCTTCACTTGCTGTTCACGAAGTTGGCTCCCTTATCGCAAAAATGAAAAATAAAAAATCTATGGGACCAGACAAAATCAGTAGCTCTCTCTTAAAACTTGCACTTCCCTACGTAGTAGAACCTCTTACCTTCATATATAACACATGCCTGGAACAAAACATAGTACCACCTGGTTTAAAATCAGCAAAAGTTATACCACTGCCTAAATCCAAAGATGTTTCTGACCTAAACAACTTTAGACCCATTTCTATTCTTACAGTTCTATCTAAACCTCTTGAAAAACATGTTCATAAACATCTAATGCAGTATCTTGAGGACAACAATCTTTTCCATCCTTTACAATCTGGCTTTCGGCATCACCATTCTTGTCAAACTGCCGTAGTTCGTCTCTGTGATACATGGCTTTCAGCAATTAACCGAAACAAAATGACAGGTGCTGTATTTCTTGACTTTAAGAAGGCATTTGATCTTGTGAATCATAAAATATTATTAAAAAAGCTAGCACTATACCTGCAAGACGAAAATACAGTTTCTTTTTTTACATCCTATCTTACTAACAGAACACAGTTTGTCCTAAGTAATGGTGCAGTTTCATATAATAAGATAATTAAGACTGGTGTGCCGCAAGGATCTGTTTTAGGACCCCTCCTGTTCTGTTTATTTATTAATGACCTACCCCTTTCAATATCAGATGAAAGTGTCTCATGCGATCTGTTTGCTGACGACTCCTCCCTCCACTCTAGTGCAGCTTGTTTATCCTCCATTCAAACCTCATTACAAACAGCTTTAAAATGATGTTTCTGCCTGGTGTGACCAAAACCTGATGGTCATCCACCCTACAAAAACCAAAAGCATGGTAATTACTTCAAGACAAAAACATCAGAACGAACCTCTAAATCTCAAAGTTTATTTAAAGGATAACATCATTAACCAAGTAAAAGAGCACCGCGTCCTGGGTGTGATCATAGATGAAGAACTGAAGTGGCAGACCCATATTGAGAAGGTAGCACACAAGCTTGCACGTAGCCTATTCCTACTAAAAAAACTTGGACCTTTCATCGATACAGAGGAACGCAAATTATTCTTTCATGCCCACTGTCTCTCTCACGTCAACTATGCATCTGTAGTTTGGGATTCTACCGCCAAATGTCACCTATTAAAACTCAATTATATCTACAAAAGAGCAGCTAAAATTATTCTTCCTGACGCAAACCTCACCACATCAGAAAAACAAGCAAAATTAAACATCCCGTTAGATTCACAATTAAAGTACAACAAAGCAATCATCATGTACAAAGTGCATAATGACTTGGTCCCACAATACCTAAAATTATTAGTTACCCCGGCATCACATCGTTATGGTTCCAGCAACTACATTTTGCCAAACACTAGAATTGACAAATACAAATCAAGTTTTGCCTTCTCAGGTTCCTCAATTTGGAATTCCCTTCCCTCTGCCATTCAGTTATGCCCTTCCATCTCACGATACAAACAGATGGTGCGGGCAAACATAATTTACAGCCCTGCTTAAATCCTGTGTCATTTTGAACGCACACTGTATAACTGTATTGCCTTGTGTACACCTACATGTGATATGCATGGTATATGTCAATTGATTGTTTACATCTCAGTTTTATGCTTTGTTTATTTGTTTGCCTTTAAACTGCTTGTTAAATGTGTTTGGATTGATGTTGCTTTCACCTCCTACTTGTCATCAATTATTTGTTTCACTATGTGGTTTTTTGTTAAAAAAAATTATAATATTTTTTAATTTTTTTATGCATGTATAAACAATGTATATGTGTATGAGAGAGAGTCAGAGAGAGAGAGAGAGAGAGAGAGAGAGAGAGAGAGAGAGAGAGAGAGAGAGAGAGAGAGAGAGAGAGAGAGAGAGAGAGAGAGAGAGTATACAAATGTTTTTTGTTTCTTAAATTTGTTTTTCTTTTATCCAAGGACAGATTGTAAGAATAGGCATCGCCTAAAATCTTTATCCTTGTCAAATAAAGTTTTCCAGTGTTCCAGTGTTCCAGTGTTCTCTCTCTCTCTCTCTCTCTCTCTCTCTCTCTCTCTCTCTCTCTCTCTCTCTCTCACTCTCTCTCTCTCACTCTCTTCTTCACTGCATTCAACCTACCGCACAACAGACATAACCTATTCCGCAGAACAGCAGGACTCAGGCCCCTTGTAGTCATGAGCTCGTCTTAGCCTAGACAGTCAACATGGGTAGTAGCAGTAGCAGTATATAAAATTAGACTAAAATCCCCACACGTTTGGCCCTAATTTTGCACACTACTACGCGTGTTGACTGTACAAGACGCATTAATGACTGCAGTGCCTGATGAGTTGTCTACCTCCTCTTCCTACAACGTTCTTCCCTAGCTTGGCGCCGGTGTTTTCTTCGTCACGGCAGGTCTCTTCGCATAAACAACTGAACGTTGTCGTTTCTCTACTGCTTTTAAGTTTTATAGTCAAATTGCACCGTTTATAATACTACCCCTCTCTCTCTCTCTCTCTCCCCCCCCCCCCCCCCCCCCCCCCCCCCGCCTCCGCCCTTCCCATTCCTGTATATATGTGACCCAGCACCACGAAAGGGACATTAAGTGTCAAACTGACCATTCTGAGAAAATTATACATTTGAAAACTTCAGACAATTCCCTTTCTAATAATACAAGAACCATTCCTGTAACTGTTTTCGTTCCAGAAGTATGCACATTTGAAATCAGTAGGGTGAGTGTTGGCCAGTTTGAGAAAACACTCTCTAAAGTCTAGCCTAGCTGAAGAAAATGCTTTAACCTACACAGACCATATTAAAAATTATTCTTTCTACATATGAAAGATAAGATGTTAGAGAACACAAAAATACCTATAAGGCAACATGAACAAAAAATGAATTTTTAACGAAATGACAATTTTTTCGTTGCCACTGGGTTTAACGTGTGCTAAGTGAATGGGCACCTGGGACCTCGGTTTATCGTGTCATCCGAAAGACTCCACGTTCAGGCCGTAAGGCCTAGTGCAAAGTGAGAGGAAAAATCCCCTGTACCCAGGTTCAAGCTCGGGTTTACTTGACACAAGGCGAACGCGTTACCTCTGTGCCGCTCGATCTACGCTTTATGCCTTTCCTTCTTAGAAAGAACAGAAAGGCATTAACAGAAAGCCTAATTAACCCTTTCACCGCCAGCCATATGTCAGCCAAAAATGTCCATTAATTTTACCTGGATAGAAAATAAAAATCCATCTGCAGTATTGGGGATTCTTCTGTGACATAATTATAAAATAAGGCCTATCCTTACTTCCCCAAACTAAGACAACAGGGTCTTTGGATAATAGACCCCAGTTTCATGCCTTTTGGTGACATAGGTGTTAAACCACTGTGGTGCTAAAATGCGACTTTGGCGGCGAAAGGGTTAATACAGAGTATTGACTGCACGTGCACGACTTTGAAAGTATTATCCAGGTCCAGGGGGTGACGTTTTATGGCGACTTTTATTCCATTAAAAAGAGACTAAGGAAGGAAGAGTATTTGTTTGTATTAACACCAAAATAAAACAAATCACATGGAGTTTTCAAAAACAGTTTATTATTATTATTATTATTTTGCGTTCCCAGGCCATTGGCCATAATGAGTAAGGTACGTATGTATCCGGTTTTTAGTTTTCACTGGTCTCCCCGATGCGCACAGCCGACACATTCCGATTTCGGAGGAGCTTAAAGATTGGAAGATGTTTTTTGTGTTGAAAACAAAAAGGCAGGAGAATGGGCCAGTAAGTCAGAAAGATAGTAGATGATAGAAAGCAAAGGGAAAAGGCAGAGTTAAAGAAAATGAAAACAAGAGAAAGTTATAAGCACAGAACTTCCAGAAGGTGGGGGGAACTATTTTTTACGAAAGACCCCCCGGTATCCCCACGGGGAGATGTTGAAAACAAATAACAGATCTAAAGCACGATAGTGAGTATGGTTCAATGTCCTTCTCTTTCTTCTTCTTCTTCTTCTTCTTCTTCTTCTTCTTCTTCTTCTTCTTCTTCTTCTTCTCTTCCTCCTCCTCTTTCTTCTTCTTCGACCGCTCAGACAGTTTCCTGTCATATGAGCGCAGTTGCGTCATGCTGCCGTTATGCGCCTAACTAAGAAATAGTTTGGTTCAGCATGTCCATCATCGGCTGTAGGAGAAAATCTTCGTAAGAATTTCTTAGGAGGGGGGGGGGGGGGGGGCAGGAGAATGGACTAATATTAGACAGAAAGATGGTAGATGACAGTTAGCAAACGGAAAAGGCGGAGTCAAAGAGAGTGACAGATTATTAGAGGAAGTTACTGGGGCAGTGGGTGGATGCCTCGTGCCTCCATACCGGGAGCTGGACAACCCCGCCCCCTCCACGAGTCTCTCCCCGTGAGGATACCGTAAAAAAATTAGTTCCCCCACCTTCTGGGAGTTATGTGCTTGTAACTTCCTCTAATCTGCCACTCTCTTTGACTCTGCCCTTTCCCTTTGCTTTCTATCATCTGCTATCTTTCTGACTTATTGGCCCCATTCTCCTGCCTTTTCCCCCAAAACAAGTCTTCCAAATAATTTGTCTCCTTTGAGCTCCTCCGAAATCGGAATGTGTCGGCTGTACGCAGCGGGGAAACCAGTGAAAACTGAAAACCATGACACATACGTTGGATACCCATTATGGCCATATGGCCTGGGAACGCAGAAGAAGAAGAAGAGGAAGCTACAAGCACATAACTTTAAGAAGGTGTGTGGGTGTGGGGGGGGGGGGGGTATTCATACAAAATACCCCCCCCCCCTCCCAGTATCCTCACGGAGGGAGGGAGGGTGCCAATCAAAATAGGGTTTTTTCTCTTTTTTGTTTTATTTTGTCACCTTATTTCCCCCATAAAAAATAATGTAATATTTACTTGGAAGGGTTGCGTCAAGTCGAAAAGAGGTCATAGCTTTTTTTAGTTTTCTTTGGCAGGGGATAGGAATGTGCAGTTTTTTTATTTAAAAAAAATTAAAAAAAGGATAAAATCAAGCTCAGCAAGACTGTACTGTACTGTACTTGCCTGCTTGACTATAAGTATGTATAGCCTGAGTGGGCGTATTCTAATTATCAATGCTATTGAGTGCAGTCGATATGGTGCACTGTGATAGAATACCCCCCCCCCTCCACACACACACACACACACACACACGCACACACCTGCGCACGGATTTTTGTATTAGACAGAGGCTTTAGGTTCTTGGCTGTCATAATTGCCACATGTCTACTGCTCCTCAGAAAAATTGTTGGCACCTATATGCAACGCGTTCAGTTACTCACTGACTGATTGTCTAACGCGCGCGCGCGCCACGCACGCACGCACGCACGTAGCGCAAGTACGCACGCGGGCGCGAGCACGCACGCGCGAGCACGCACATACATATGCACACACGCACACGCACGCACACACGCACACACACACACACACATACAGAGAGAGAGAGAGAGAGAGAGAGAGAGAGAGAGAGAGAGAGAGAGAGAGAGAGAGAGAGAGAGAGAGAGAGAGAGAGAGAGAGAGAGAGAGAGAGAGAGAGAGAGAGAGAGATGGGGTTAAAGAAAGAGAGAGAGTGGGAGAGAAAGAGAGAGATATAGAGTACAGATAGAAAGAGAGACAGACATAAAACAGAGACAGATAGATAAACACACAGAGAGAAAGAGAGAGCAGTGCTAGATAGGCCCAAATACGTTATAATTTTTCTGCACTTGAGATATTAAATCTGCGGGGCCACAACGCTTCAGATTAATGCCCATTGGGTCTGGAGTCTTCTTGATTAATTAAAGTGGATTCCATGAGCAACTTAGGACGAGAGAGAGAGAGAGAGAGAGAGAGAGAGAGAGAGAGAGAGAGAGAGAGAGAGAGAGAGAGAGAGAGAGAGAGAGAGAGAGAGAGAGAGAGAGAGAGAGAGAGAGAGAGAGAGAGAGAGAGAGAGAGAGAGAGAGAGAGAGGGAGATGAGTCCCTCCCTCTCTCTCTCTCTCTCTCTCTCTCTCTCTCTCTCTCTCTCTCTCTCTCTCTCTCTCTCTCTCTCTCTCTTTCTCTCTCTCATAACCCCCAACTAAGAATATCACGCGCTAAGCCCCTACTGGCTTGATTGCCCCCTGGCGGTCAAATCAGCGTCCTAAGTTGACCATTGCATCCCATATGCCCTACCATTAGTCGAGTGGCACAGAGGTACGCGTTCGCCTCGTGTCCAATAAACCCGAGTTCGAACCTGGGTACAGGGGATTTTTCCTCTCACTTTGCACTAGGCCTTATGGTCTGAATGTGGAGTCTTTCGGATGAGACGATAAACCGAGGTCCCGTGTGCCCATGCACTTAGCACACGTTAAACCCAGTGGCAACGAAAAAAGTTGTCATTTGGTCAACATTTTCCATTTCCCCCCCCCCCCCCCCCCCCCCCCCCCCCCCCCCCCCCCCCCCCGCCCCCCCCCCCCCCTTTCCTTCCTCATCAGTCACACAAAAATCGCATGCAAATAAAAATGGGTGGCGCGCCTCTGGCAGCGACGCTCTCTCCAGGTGGGAGCAACCCGAATTTCACAGAGACGCCTCTGTGGCTATAAAGTACCAAATACCTAAATGTATTATCAAATGCCTAAATATAGTAGCAAGCACAGTGGAACCTCCCTTATAAGACCTCCCATTGTAAGACTCCCTCCCATATAAGACCTACTTCTCTGAGACATTGCCCTTCTTTGTAAGTATTAAAATTACCTCCCTTATAATACCCCTCCGTTATAAGACCTCATTTGGGATTATTTTTGAAGGTCTTATAAGGGAGGTTCCACTGTACTTAAGTGTAGTACCAAATACCAACATGTAGTACCAAATACCAAATACCAAAATGTACTAAATACCAAATACCAACATGTAGTACTAAATACCAAAATGTACTAAATACCAAATACCAACATGTAGTACTAAATACCAAAATGTACTAAATACCAAATACCAACATGTAGTACCAAATACCAAAATGTAGTACTAAATACCAAATACCAACATGTAGTACTAAATACCAAAATGTAGTAACAAATACCAAATACCAAAATGTAGTACCAAATACCAAAATGTAGTAACAAATACCAAATACCAAAATGTAGTACCAAATACCAAAATGTAGTAACAAATACCAAATACCAAAATGTAGTACCAAATACCAAAATGTACCAAAAGTACCAAATACCAAAATGTAGTAACAAATACCAAATACCAAAATGTAAATACCAAATACCAAAATGTACCAAATACCAAATACCAAAATGTACCAAATACCAAATACCAAAATGTAGTACCAAATACCAAATACCAAAATGTACTAAATACCAAATACCAAAATGTAGTACCAAATACCAAATACCAAAATGTACTAAATACCAAATACCAAAATGTAGTAACAAATACCAAATACCAAAATGTACCAAATACCAAATACCAAAATGTACCAAATACCAAAAATACCAAAACCAAAATGTACTAAATACCAAATACCAAAATGTACTAAATACCAAATACCAAATGTAGTAACAAATACCAAATACCAAAATGTACTAAATACCAAATACCAAAATGTACTAAATACCAAATACCAAAATGTAGTACCAAATACCAAATACCAAAATGTACTAAATACCAAATACCAAAATGTAGTACCAAATACCAAATACCAAAATGTACTAAATACCAAATACCAAAATGTAGTACCAAATACCAAATACCAAAATGTAGTACCAAATACCAAATACCAAAATGTACTAAATACCAAAATGTACTAAATACCAAATACCAAAATGTAGTACCAAATACCAAAATGTACTAAATACCAAATACCAAAATGTAGTACTAAATACCAAAATACCAAATACCAAAATGTAGTACAAAATGTAGTACCAAATACCAAAATACCAAAATGTGTAAATACCAAATACCAAAATGTGTACCAAATACCAAAATGTACTAAATACCAAATACCAAAATGTAGTACCAAATACCAAAATGTAGTAACAAATACCAAATACCAAAATGTACTAAATACCAAATACCAAAATGTAGTACTAAATACCAAATACCAACATGTACTAAATACCAAAATGTACTAAATACCAAATACCAAAATGTAAATACCAAATACCAAAATGTAGTACCAAATACCAAATACCAAAATGTACTAAATACCAAATACCAAAATGTAGTACCAAATACCAAATACCAAAATGTACTAAATACCAAAATGTACTAAATACCAAATACCAAAATGTAGTACCAAATACCAAAATGTACTAAATACCAAATACCAAAATGTAGTACCAAATACCAAATACCAAAATGTACTAAATACCAAATACCAAAATGTAGTACCAAATACCAAAATGTAGTAACAAATACCAAATACCAAAATACCAAATACCAAAACCAACATGTACTAAATACCAAAATGTACTAAATACCAAATACCAAAATGTACTAAATACCAAATACCAAATACCAAAATACCAAATACCAAATACCAAAATGTACCAAATACCAAAATACCAAATACCAAATACCAAAATACCAAATACCAAAATGTACCAAATACCAAATACCAAAATGTACCAAATACCAAATACCAAAATGTAGTAACAAATACCAAATACCAAAATGTACCAAATACCAAATACCAAAATGTACTAAATACCAAATACCAAAATAGTACCAAATACCAAATACCAAAATGTACTAAATACCAAAATGTACTAAATACCAAATACCAAAATGTACTAAATACTAAATACCAAAATGTAGTACCAAATACCAAAATGTACTAAATACCAAATACCAAAATGTAGTACCAAATACCAAAATGTACCAAATACCAAATACCAAAATGTACTAAATACCAAAATGTAGTACTAAATACCAAAATGTACTAAATACCAAATACCAAAATGTACCAAATACCAAATACCAAAATGTACCAAATACCAAATACCAAAATGTACCAAATACCAAATACCAAAATGTACTAAATACCAAATACCAAAATGTAGTACTAAATACCAAATACCAAAATGTAGTAACAAATACCAAATACCAAAATGTAGTACCAAATACCAAAATACCAAATACCAAAATGTAACAAATACCAAATACCAAAATGTACTAAATACCAAATACCAAAATGTACTAAATACTAAATACCAAAATGTAGTACCAAATACCAAATACCAAAATGTACCAAATACCAAATACCAAAATGTACCAAATACCAAATACCAAAATGTACCAAATACCAAAATGTACCAAATACCAAATACCAAAATGTAGTACCAAATACCAAATACCAAAATGTAGTACCAAATACCAAAATGTAGTACTAAATACCAAATACCAAAATGTACTAAATACCAAATACCAAAATGTACTAAATACCAAATACCAAAATGTAGTACTAAATACCAAAATGTACTAAATACCAAATACCAAAATGTAGTACCAAATACCAAAATGTACTAAATACCAAAATGTACCAAATACAAAATGTACTAAATACCAAAATGTAGTAATAAATACCAAATACCAAAATGTACTGTACCAATACCAAATACCAAATACCAAAATGTACCAAATACCAAATACCAAAAATGTACCAAATACCAAATACCAAAATGTAGTACCAAATACCAAAATGTAGTACTAAATACCAAATACCAAAATGTAGTACTAAATACCAAATACCAAAATGTACTAAATACCAAATACCAAAATGTAGTACTAAATACCAAAATGTACTAAATACCAAATACCAAAATGTAGTACTAAATACCAAAATGTACTAAATACCAAATACCAAAATGTACCAAATACCAAATACCAAAATGTACTAAATACCAAATACCAAAATGTACCAAATACCAAATACCAAAATGTACCAAATACCAAATACCAAAATGTACCAAATACCAAATACCAAAATGTACCAAATACCAAAACCAAAATGTACCAAATACCAAATACCAAAATGTACCAAATACCAAATACCAAAATGTACCAAATACCAAATACCAAAATGTACCAAATACCAAATACCAAAATGTAGTACCAAATACCAAATACCAAAATGTACTAAATACCAAATACCAAAATGTAGTACTAAATACCAAAATGTACTAAATACCAAATACCAAAATGTACCAAATACCAAATACCAAAATGTAGTACTAAATACCAAATACCAAAATGTACTAAATACCAAATACCAAAAATACTAAATATGTACTAAATACCAAATACCAAAATGTAGTACCAAATACCAAAATGTACTAAATACCAAATACCAAAATGTAGTACCAAATACCAAAATGTACCAAATACCAAATACCAAAATGTAGTACTAAATACCAAAATGTACTAAATACCAAATACCAAAATGTAGTACCAAATACCAAAATGTACTAAATACCAAATACCAAAATGTACCAAATACCAAATACCAAAATGTAAGTACCAAATACCAAAATGTACCAAATACCAAATACCAAAATGTACTAAATACCAAATACCAAAATGTACCAAATACCAAATACCAAAATGTAGTACCAAATACCAAAATGTACCAAATACCAAATACCAAAATGTACTAAATACCAAATACCAAAATGTAGTACCAAATACCAAATACCAAAATGTAGTACCAAATACCAAAATGTACCAAATACCAAATACCAAAATGTAGTACCAAATACCAAAATGTACTAAATACCCAAAAATACCAAAAATACCAAATACCAAATACCAAATACCAAATACCAAAATGTACCAAATACCAAATACCAAAATGTACTAAATACCAAATACCAAAATGTACTAAATACCAAATACCAAAATGTACCAAATACCAAATACCAAAATGTACCAAATACCAAAATGTACTAAATACCAAAATGTACTAAATACCAAAATGTACTAAATACCAAAATGTACTAAATACCAAATACCAAAATGTAAATACTAAATACCAAAATGTACCAAATACCAAATACCAAAATGTACCAAGTACCAAATACCAAAATGTACCAAATACCAAATACCAAAATGTACCAAATACCAAATACCAAAATGTACCAAATACCAAATACCAAAATGTAGTACCAAATACCAAAATGTACTAAATACCAAATACCAAAATGTGTACCAAATACCAAAATGTACCAAATACCAAATACCAAAATGTACCAAATACCAAAATGTACCAAATACCAAATACCAAAATGTAGTACCAAATACCAAAATGTACTAAATACCAAATACCAAAATGTACTAAATACCAAATACCAAAATGTACCAAATACCAAATACCAAAATACCAAATACCAAAATGTACTAAATACCAAATACCAAAATGTAGTACCAAATACCAAAATGTAGTACAAATACCAAAATGTAGTACCAAATACCAAAATGTACCAAATACCAAATACCAAAATGTACTAAATACCAAAATGTAATGTACTAAATACCAAATACCAAAATGTGTACCAAATACCAAATACCAAAATGTACTACCAAATACCAAATACCAAATACCAAATACCAAAATGTAGTACCAAATACCAAATACCAAAATGTAGTACCAAATACCAAAATGTTGGATCAGAACTGATGGGGGTGGAGGAGGAGGAGTGGGGGGGGTGGGGGTGGGGTCAGTCTTGTGCCCTATATGGCTTGAGACATGATTGGAATCAACTTTACCCCCGTTGGGATATCTGGGGAGTCTTTCGCACAAATAGCCCCCCCCCCCCCCCCCCCCACACACACACACACACACACACACTTCTGGACTTCTGGACTTGTGTGTGGGGGGGGGGGGGGGGGTCATCTTATCCTTAGCGAATGTTGAACAGTACATGAAAGCCGTGAGGAGTGTTTTGATACATTTGAAAAAGCAATATCGTCAGCATTAAATGCTGAGCCCGTGCAGAGCTGGCCTTTTATATTATCCAAGCCAAGCCATTAACCAAATAAATTGTGCATGTGAGCAACAACAACAACAAAAGGTGCGGTCTCAAGAACCTCATAATAAACGTCTTCTGTGCTTTGTGAAGCGCATTATCATTTTATAGCGACGGCAATGTAAACGGAGAAAAAAATACAACGTGGTTGTATAAAGTGCTTTTTTGACCCTATTCCACCCAGGCATGACAATCAGGTCACCAATCATGATACATGGATTACTCCGCGTCAAAGCGACAACTTGTCTATGGATAGATCGCGCCGTTGGGTTGTTCAGTGCGTGCGCATGCATATGAACGTAAGGGTTTGTGATGCATGTGTTGCATAATTATGCATGTATGCGTGTGTATGTGTACATGGGTTTGCGTGCGTTTTTATGAGTAGGCCTACGTTATTTTGTATAGGCTTACTTGATGTGGGTTTTTGGGTTGTTTTTTTGGTTGTTTTTGTGTGTGTTGTTTTGGTGTTGTTTTTGCTTTTGACATGCTAACTTGCTGCTACGCTTCGCTCCTTCCCTTGTCAATTGTCTGATGTTTTATTCGCTTACGTGCTCGCTTCTTTCTTTTATATTTAGGATGTTTTGGTTTGTATACAGTAGGCTATATACATCCTTTTATTCATTTCTACTTCTTCTGATGCGTTTTTAAATTCGTCTCAATTTTGACGTTTTATGGCGACTTTTATTTCATTAAAAAGAGAGTAAGGAAGGAAACATAACCAGGACTTTTTTTGCATGAACACCAAAATAAAGCAAATCACATGGAGTTTTCACCAAAAAAATTCTTCTGCGTTCACAGGTCATATGGCCATAATGGGTACCGGGTGAGGTACGTATGTGTCCTGGTTTTCAGTTTTCACTGGTCTCCCCGCTGCGCACAGCCGACACATTCCGATTTCGGAGGAGCTCAAAGGAGAAAAAGTATTTGGAAGATTTTTTTTAAAGAAGAGTCAAAGAGAGTGGCAGATTAGAGGAAGTTACAAGCACATAACTTCCAGAAGGTGGGGGAACTATTTTTACGAAAGACCCCCCCCCCACCCCACCCCCCCCCCACCCCCCCCCCGGTATCCCCACGGGGAGAGACTCGTGGAAGGGACGGGGTCTTCTTCTTCTTCGTCTTCTTCTCCTCCTCCTCCTCCTCCTTCTTCTTCTTCCTTTTCTTCTTCTTCTTCTATTTCTTCTTCTTCGTCTTCTCCTCCTCCTCCTCCTCCTCCTCCTCCTCCTCCTCCTCCTCCTTCTTCCTTCTTCTTCTTCTTCTTCTCTCTCTTCTTCGTCTTCTCCTCCTCCTCCTCCTCCTCCTCCTCCTCCTCCTCCTCCTCCTCCTCCTCCTCTTCTTCTTCTTCCTTTTCTTCTTCTTCTTCTCTCTCTTCTTCTTCTTCTTCCTCCTCCTCCTCCTCCTCCTCCTCCTCCTCCTCCTCCTTCTTCTTCCTTTTATTCTTCTTCTTCTCTCTCTTCTTCTTCTTCTCCTCCTCCTCCTCCTCCTCCTCCTCCCTCCTCCTCCTCCTCCTTCTTCTTCTTCCTTCTTCTTCTTCTCTCTCTCTTCTCTTCGTCTTCTTCTCCTCCTCCTCCTCCTCCTCCTCCTCCTCCTCCTCCTCCTCCTCCACCTCCTCCTCCTCCTCCTCCTTCTTCTTCCTTTTCTTCTTCTTCTATTTCTTCTTCGTCTTCTTCTTCTCCTCCTCCTCCTCCTCCTCCTTCTTCTTCCTTTTCTTCTTCTTCGATCGCTCAGACAGTTTCCCGTGGATTATGAACGCTGATGCGTCATGCTGGAATTATGCGTCTAACTGAAAAACAATAGTTAGGCCCAGCATGTCCGTCTTCGGCTGGAGAAAATCTTTTGTGAGCGTTTCTTGAGAAGAAAAAAAGGGGGGGGAAGGAGGATGGACCGGTAAGGCAGAAAGATAGTAGTTGACAGTAAGCAAAGGGAAAAGGCAGAGTCAAAGAGAGTGACAGATTAGAGGAAGCTACAGGCACAGAACTGCCAGAAGGTGGAGGAACTATTTGTACGAAACACACACCCTAGTATCCCCAACGAGGGAGTTCACATTTCTGCCCCGTGAAGAACGATAATTTGAAACAAAAAAAGAAAAAGCATAGCCAAATGCTTTTCCAGTCGACAGATTACCTCCCCTCAAGGGCAGCGATGTGAATATTGCCACCTAATTCTTTCCTGCGTTCTCATCACGGGACTTTCCTGGTACTGCAGTACCTCCAGGATCGTCCCACTTAGCTGTACATTTACAAAATGTCCCATATTGTATGTACCTGTTCCAGGTCGGAGAACGTTAACCACATTTTCTTCTTCTTTCTGTGTCTTTCGTATAAATAGTTCCCCCACCTTCTGGATTTATGTGCTTGTAACGTCCTCTAATCTGCACTCTCTTTGACTCTGCCTTTTCCCTTTGCTTCCTTTCATCTGCTATCTTTCTGCCTTATCGGTCCATTCTCCTGCTTTTGTTCCAGAAATTCTTACAAAGATTTATTATTTTTCCAGCCGAAGTCGGACATGCTTGGCCTGACGCATGACGCTGGCAGCATGACGCATCTGCGGTCATATTATGACAGGAAACTGTCTGAGCGGTCGACGAAGTAAGTATTAAAAGGAAGAAGAAGAAAAAAGAAGAAGAAAACCACTGACCTGCATAGCAGTCGATGAGTTCCCGTTCCCTGATCCTCAGCACCGTCTTGGTTCTCCGGTGCCGGGCCTTGGTCTGCAGCTGGGAGGTCTCCAGCGCCTTCACCTCACCGGTAGCGTTGTTCAGAAGCAGCTGGCAGGTCCTCAGGCTGTCCGTCAAGAACCTCTCCGAACGAATCACCGAGTCCATCTGTTTCTGCTGCTCCTCGGACTGTGCTTCGCACTCCGCCAGGCGTTCCGAAGACGAGTCCAGTTTGTTGTTGCGATCTTTGAGCTGACTCCTCAGCATCACCCGCTCTTGCTCCAGGATCGTGATCTGGTTCTCGGCGTGGGTCAGGTTTTCGTTCAGGCTCAGCGAGTTGATCTGAGACCTCTGGAACACCTTCTCCCTCTCGTTGCCTTTCAGCTGCGCGTCGAAGAGCTGGCGCGTCTTCATTCGGAGAGCCGCCCGGAGCTTGCCCAGCTCTTCGTGAAGGCGTTTGAGGAGCCGGTCGTCCACCGGAAGAAGAGGAGGAGAAGAAGAAGACCCTGGTTGTTTCTTGCTACGACCCCTGTTCAGTCTGAAGGGGGGTTTGTCCACCGGGGCGACAGACGGGTGGCTTCCTAACAAGGCTTTGACCGTGTCCTCCAGGTCGTGGAGGCGTTGGTCGTGCTCGTCCTTCAAGAAGGAGAAGGCGCCGTCCTTACTCATCTTGTCGTCGTTGTCGTCGTTCTGCACGTCGTTGTCTCGAAGGAACCTGCCCTCTGACGGGCAGGCGCAGTTCTGGTCGTTGGTGACATGGATGGTGTACAGGCATCCCCCCTTCTGGTAGGTCGTGGCGAAGGAACAGTCTTCCACTCCGTCTATCCACGGCGACGATGCCAGGATCGTCAGGAAGAAACAGAGCGGAGCTGGAACCACGTTCCGCATCTTCTGTGGCCTCTACTACAGCTGGCTCTGGAATCGTTCTCTAACAATTTCAAAAACGTCGATTTCTTGCTCGTCCGGATGATACTATCGTGACGTAATTCTGAAAACCTGCCGCCACACCTATGCCTTTCTTCCCACTTCAGTTTTGGTTCCTGAACCACAACATCTGTATATATAAGGCTAGAACGCCGAAACTGTAGGTTACTCACATCACCTCTAATGCACCTTTTACACGCTTTGCAGTTTCGGGTGAGACAACTGCTAACGAACGTACTGTACTTCGCTTAACTTTGCTTTTTTTTTCCACGTAAAAATCAAGTCTATGCAACGTATTTTTCACCTTCGAGTCTATGCAATCAACTCTACACAAAAACAATCTTGTTTGAAACAGCAAACCACAAGAAGACTTTATAAAATAAATATTAAAAAAAGAGCACAACAATGTTACACCATTCAAAAAAACAACAACACTGAGCCGTTATGAAAACAAATGGGCTTCAAACTAAGAAAAGGTTTGTTCTGGATGCTCACCAAATTCTTTCAAACATCAAGGTTGGAAGGAAAGTAGTGGCCATTTGCTCATTGTTCCAGCAACTACTAGTTCGGATGACTGTGACTGAAGACGACAATAACGCCTGTACCCTACCCTTTAAAGTGGGCAGACAGACTACTACTACGACGTGAGGGCTTCGAGAGACAAAATACTCCCAAGATGGCAACGCCATACAAACGTACTCCCAGTTACCAGCAACATCCATACAAACATCACACACACACACTCACACACACACACTCACACACACACACTCACACACACACACACACACACACACACACACACACACACACACACACACACACACACGCGCGCGCGCGCGCACACGCACGCGCGCACACGCACACACACACACACACGCGCGCGCGCGCGCGCGCGCGCGCGCGCGCGCGCGCGCGCGCGCACACGCGCGCGCGCACACACACACACACACGCACACGCACGCACACACACACACACACACGCACGCGCGCGCACACACACATACACACACACGCGCGCGCGCGCGCACGCACACACACGCACGCACACACGCACACACACATACACACACGCACGCACGCACACACGCACGCACGCACACACACACACACACACACATACAGACACAGACACACACGCGCACACACAAACACACAAACACACACACACACACACACACACACACACACACACACACACACACACACACACACACACGCACACACACAAACACACACACACACACACACACACACACACACACACACACACACACACACACACACACACACATTTGCTCAGTCTGATGAAGGTTTTGTTTTTCTTCTCAAAATATAAAATGCACAAAAATAAGGATGAAAGAAAAATCTCATAAATTATTATTTTAATTTACAGGGGGGGGGGGGGGGGGGGGGGGGGGGGGGTTACAAAGAAAGCTCCTGTTTGAACAATAATTAGCTCCCTTGAATTTCCCGATGCAAGATTTATTGATGAAAGAGAAGGGAGATAATTTGCATTGTATCTCGTGAGTAATAGTGTGTGTGTGTGTATGGGGGGGGGGGGGTTGCGTGCGTGTGCGCGTGCGTGCGTGTGTGCGTACATGCGTGCGCGTGTGTGTGTGTGTTGTTGTTGTTGTTGTTGTTGTTGTTGTGTCGTTGTTTTTAATGTCCTACATCAGATTGAAATTACTGAGCCGCGAAAATAAAATTCTGCACAAAAAAGCTATTTTTTAGGTGACATACTTTCAATGCAATTATGTTCATTTGGATTCACTGGACTTGCGTCGATATGGCTTGCCATTTGTTAAATCTATCGCCACCGGCAGCATCTAGGCAGCCCAAGCAAAAACCCTGCAAAGTTGCGTTAAGATCGTTTCAGTGGTTTAGGCGCTATGAAGCGGGACATCTTTGATCACACACAGGCGTAAACTTACATACATACATACATATGTCACAGTAGAAACTGGAATCCAGTTGGATTCGGATCCTACTAGTACACGGAATTCTAATTTCTACTGGACTTTTTCTAGTACAAATCGGAATTCTGATTTGTACTGACAGCCAGTACAAAATGGAATCAACATATTGTTTCAGTTGTAAGAGAAGAAAGACAAAACGAGGGTGGAGTTGATAGTTTAAAGACCCACCTGATCACCTGTCAAAATCACGGGTTTCACGTGTTTTCACTCTCATAGCTGGAAATAAGTCTTGTTTTGATCAGGTCTCACTACCACACAAATGCCCCCAAATTCTAAGCGATACATCATTGTAAAGAGCAGCCTCAATTTGAACATGGGGGCATTTCTATATGGGTCACAGCTACCCAGAAAAAACCAAGGGACTTAATCGTGGCGCGTCTGTGTATCTTTAAGAGCAGTAATTCCTGAATCGGAATTCCGATTTGTACTAGTAGAAATCAGAATTCCAATTTCTACTAGAAAAAAGTCCAGTAGAAATTAGAATTCCGATTTCTACTAGTGATCCGATTTGTACCAGTAGGATTCCGAATCCAACTGGATTCCAGTTTCTACTGTGACATATACATACGGATAGAAAGAGACACACACAGCCCTCGTTCCCATCTCAATGTACTCCCGTTTTTATAGAACTGGGACTCCGAAAACCAAGCTTTGCCTAAGTTACTTTCAGCACACTCACTGAATATCTATCTATCTCTCTATCTATCTTTCCCCACCCATGAAGGACAAAAACCCACTGGACAAAACACTACCCACGCAGGACAAAAGTCCACTGGACAAAACAACGCGTTTTGAAATATGCAGGACAAAACGCTGGTGTGAGTCGACACGTTTTGAAATAAAACAACTCTAAATTGGTGTCTCTCTGTACACACTTTCATGTGTGACAAACACGTGCCCAGTGATGCTGTTCGTGACCCATGTAGGACAAAAAGGTTAGGACAAAAGGGAGAGTTTGAGACAAAACACCACCCATAAAGGAATCTCACCCATGTAGGGCCAACCTCGCCAAACACCATGTCAACCAGTGACAAAAGCCCATTGACAGAATACCACCCATGTAGGACAAAAGCCCACCGGACAGAATTGTAGGACAAAAGCCCATCGGTTAACAGAACACCAACCATTTAGGACAAAAGCCCCATACTGTCTTTCGTTCTGTCTACATTGAAATGTGAACTGATATCTCTGTCAAAGTTATATGATAATGATTGTCTGTTTCTGTTTGTTCGTCTGTCTGATTTCATTTCTCTCTTGTCCTCTCTCTCTCTCTCTCTCTCTCTCTTTCTTTCTTCTTTTTTCTCCCATATCTATTTTTTTTTCTTTCTTAATGAATATAATTATTTTTCAAGTTGATGCCTTTTTTTTCCATGCATGTCCTTTCTGTTTCATAATTGTTTTGTGTTACTAGATTTGGAAATGTTAAGGCTGGTCAAGGAGGAATGCTCTGCTTAGATCTAATTATGACTATGTGTCTTATGTAAAAAGCATGGTTTACGTTTACTAAATCTAACAATTGTCTGCTCTTTCATTAGTCTAGATAAGAAACTGTTTGGAATGTGTCAAAGATGTGTTGTATGTTTGTTGTTATATACACCCAGAGGGTTCTCCTTATTACACGCATTTTGATTCTCAAAATGGATTGTCATTATCTCCTGGAAGATTATTTATCAGAGTGTCTACTAAGAGATTGGAGATGTACATGTTTTGATGTTGTGGCGTCGTTTAAATAGTCAAGTATCTCTGATTTTTCTCACTTATTGTCACATTTACATGATTCTCAATTGTCATCAAAGTCATTCTGCTAGATTTCGGGGGTAGATACTATCTCAAGACAAAGTGTTAAATGGCTACTGATTTCAAAATGTTATTGGATGAATAATGTACTGTGTTTAAACATGTGTGAGTTATAATGTGTGTGTGCTCTGGAATAATGACAGTCAGGGACGTTTTTGTATATCAATAATAGAGAGTGGGTGAATAAGTGTGAGATGATTATTTTTTGCGTTCAATTGTGATGTTGCAATGCTTTTTAGTGATTCATAAAACCTACTAAAGAGTTTCAATAATAGTATGTAGATCAATTTCATGAAGAGGAGTCTTTGCCTTTAAAATTTCTAAAGAGTTCAATAATAGTGATTGAGATGGAATAATGCAGAGGACATTTAAAGCGCTGCTAACAGTTCAATAATACACTGGATCGAAATAATAGAAAATTGGTGATTGAGAAGTATGTGTGGAATGATTACATTTAGCGCTGCTAACTAAAGATTTGACAATAATAGTTGTAGAGCAATGGAATTGCAGAAGGAAATTAATAAAGCGCTGCTAACTAAAGAGTTTAATAGTGATGTAACTAATGGAATAATGGGGCATTTTGCTAACTAAAGATGTTTTTATTTCATTTAAAGCGCTGCTAACTAATGAGTTCAATAATAGTGATTTGAAAAATTTTAAAGCGCTGCTAACTAAAAGTTTGATGGAGCAAATGAAGAAGGAGAGGACATTTAAAGCGCTGCTAACTAAAGATTCAATAATAGTGATGTAGAGCAATGGAATAATGAAGAAAGAGGATTACATTTAAAGCGCTGCTAACTAAAGAGTTCAATAATAGTGATGTAGAGCAATGGAATAATGCAGAAGGAGAGGATTACATTTAAAGCGCTGCTAACTAAAGAGTTCAATAATAGTGATGTAGAGCAATGGAATAATGAAGAAGGAGAGGAGCACATTTAAAGCGCTGCTAACTAAAGATTTCAATAAAAAGATGTAGAGCAATGGAATAATGAAGAAGGAGAGGAGGACATTTAAAGCGCTGCTAACTAAAGAGTTCAATAATAGTGATGTAGAGCAATGGAATAATGAAGAAGGAGAGGATTACATTTAAAGCGCTGCTAACTAAAGAGTTCAATAATAGTGATGTAGAGCAATGGAATAATGAAGAAGGAGAGGATTACATTTAAAGCGCTGCTAACTAAAGAGTTCAATAATAGTGATGTAGAGCAATGGAATAATGAAGGAGAGGATTACATTTAAAGCGCTGCTAACTAAAGAGTTCAATAATAGTGATGTAGAGCAATGGAATAATGAAGAAGGAGAGGATTACATTTAAAGCGCTGCTAACTAAAGAGTTCAATAATAGTGATGTAGAGCAATGGAATAATGAAGAAGGAGAGGATTACATTTAAAGCGCTGCTAACTAAAGAGTTCAATAATAGTGATGTAGAGCAATGGAATAATGAAGAAGGAGAGGACATTTAAAGCGCTGCTAACTAAAGAGTTCAATAATAGTGATGTAGAGCAATGGAATAATGAAGAAGGAGAGGATTACATTTAAAGCGCTGCTAACTAAAGAGTTCAATAATAGTGATGTAGAGCAATGGAATAATGAAGAAGGAGAGGATTACATTTAAAGCGCTGCTAACTAAAGAGTTCAATAATAGTGATGTAGAGCAATGGAATAATGAAGAAGGAGAGGATTACATTTAAAGCGCTGCTAACTAAAGAGTTCAATAATAGTGATGTAGAGCAATGGAATAATGAAGAAGGAGAGGATTACATTTAAAGCGCTGCTAACTAAAGAGTTCAATAATAGTGATGTAGAGCAATGGAATAATGCAGAAGGAGAGGATTACATTTAAAGCGCTGCTAACTAAAGAGTTCAATAATAGTGATGTAGAGCAATGGAATAATGAAGAAGGAGAGGATTACATTTAAAGCGCTGCTAACTAAAGAGTTCAATAATAGTGATGTAGAGCAATGGAATAATGAAGAAGGAGAGGATTACATTTAAAGCGCTGCTAACTAAAGAGTTCAATAATAGTGATGTAGAGCAATGGAATAATGAAGAAGGAGAGGATTACATTTAAAGCGCTGCTAACTAAAGAGTTCAATAATAGTGATGTAGAGCAATGGAATAATGAAGAAGGAGAGGATTACATTTAAAGCGCTGCTAACTAAAGAGTTCAATAATAGTGATGTAGAGCAATGGAATAATGAAGAAGGAGAGGATTACATTTAAAGCGCTGCTAACTAAAGAGTTCAATAATAGTGATGTAGAGCAATGGAATAATGAAGAAGGAGAGGATTACATTTAAAGCGCTGCTAACTAAAGAGTTCAATAATAGTGATGTAGAGCAATGGAATAATGAAGAAGGAGAGGATTACATTTAAAGCGCTGCTAACTAAAGAGTTCAATAATAGTGATGTAGAGCAATGGAATAATGAAGAAGGAGAGGATTACATTTAAAGCGCTGCTAACTAAAGAGTTCAATAATAGTGATGTAGAGCAATGGAATAATGAAGAAGGAGAGGATTACATTTAAAGCGCTGCTAACTAAAGAGTTCAATAATAGTGATGTAGAGCAATGGAATAATGAAGAAGGAGAGGATTACATTTAAAGCGCTGCTAACTAAAGAGTTCAATAATAGTGATGTAGAGCAATGGAATAATGAAGAAGGAGAGGATTACATTTAAAGCGCTGCTAACTAAAGAGTTCAATAATAGTGATGTAGAGCAATGGAATAATGAAGAAGGAGAGGATTACATTTAAAGCGCTGCTAACTAAAGAGTTCAATAATAGTGATGTAGAGCAATGGAATAATGAAGAAGGAGAGGATTACATTTAAAGCGCTGCTAACTAAAGAGTTCAATAATAGTGATGTAGAGCAATGGAATAATGAAGAAGGAGAGGATTACATTTAAAGCGCTGCTAACTAAAGAGTTCAATAATAGTGATGTAGAGCAATGGAATAATGAAGAAGGAGAGGATTACATTTAAAGCGCTGCTAACTAAAGAGTTCAATAATAGTGATGTAGAGCAATGGAATAATGAAGAAGGAGAGGATTACATTTAAAGCGCTGCTAACTAAAGAGTTCAATAATAGTGATGTAGAGCAATGGAATAATGAAGAAGGAGAGGATTACATTTAAAGCGCTGCTAACTAAAGAGTTCAATAATAGTGATGTAGAGCAATGGAATAATGAAGAAGGAGAGGATTACATTTAAAGCGCTGCTAACTAAAGAGTTCAATAATAGTGATGTAGAGCAATGGAATAATGAAGAAGGAGAGGATTACATTTAAAGCGCTGCTAACTAAAGAGTTCAATAATAGTGATGTAGAGCAATGGAATAATGAAGAAGGAGAGGATTACATTTAAAGCGCTGCTAACTAAAGAGTTCAATAATAGTGATGTAGAGCAATGGAATAATGAAGAAGGAGAGGATTACATTTAAAGCGCTGCTAACTAAAGAGTTCAATAATAGTGATGTAGAGCAATGGAATAATGAAGAAGGAGAGGATTACATTTAAAGCGCTGCTAACTAAAGAGTTCAATAATAGTGATGTAGAGCAATGGAATAATGAAGAAGGAGAGGATTACATTTAAAGCGCTGCTAACTAAAGAGTTCAATAATAGTGTTCAATAATAGTGATGTAGAGCAATGGAATAATGAAGAAGGAGAGGATTACATTTAAAGCGATTTCTGCAATGGAATAATGAAGAAGGAGAGGATTACATTTAAAGCGCTGCTAACTAAAGAGTTCAATAATAGTGATGTAGAGCAATGGAATAATGAAGAAGGAGAGGATTACATTTAAAGCGCTGCTAACTAAAGAGTTCAATAATAGTGATGTAGAGCAATGGAATAATGAAGAAGGAGAGGATTACATTTAAAGCGCTGCTAACTAAAGAGTTCAATAATAGTGATGTAGAGCAATGGAATAATGAAGAAGGAGAGGATTACATTTAAAGCGCTGCTAACTAAAGAGTTCAATAATAGTGATGTAGAGCAATGGAATAATGCAGAAGGAGAGGATTACATTTAAAGCGCTGCTAACTAAAGAGTTCAATAATAGTGATGTAGAGCAATGGAATAATGAAGAAGGAGAGGATTACATTTAAAGCGCTGCTAACTAAAGAGTTCAATAATAGTGATGTAGAGCAATGGAATAATGAAGAAGGAGAGGATTACATTTAAAGCGCTGCTAACTAAAGAGTTCAATAATAGTGATGTAGAGCAATGGAATAATGAAGAAGGAGAGGATTACATTTAAAGCGCTGCTAACTAAAGAGTTCAATAATAGTGATGTAGAGCAATGGAATAATGAAGAAGGAGAGGATTACATTTAAAGCGCTGCTAACTAAAGAGTTCAATAATAGTGATGTAGAGCAATGGAATAATGAAGAAGGAGAGGATTACATTTAAAGCGCTGCTAACTAAAGAGTTCAATAATAGTGATGTAGAGCAATGGAATAATGAAGAAGGAGAGGATTACATTTAAAGCGCTGCTAACTAAAGAGTTCAATAATAGTGATGTAGAGCAATGGAATAATGAAGAAGGAGAGGATTACATTTAAAGCGCTGCTAACTAAAGAGTTCAATAATAGTGATGTAGAGCAATGGAATAATGCAGAAGGAGAGGATTACATTTAAAGCGCTGCTAACTAAAGAGTTCAATAATAGTGATGTAGAGCAATGGAATAATGCAGAAGGAGAGGATTACATTTACTTTAACCTTCCAATTTCTAAAGATGAAATACTGTTTGCCTTAAGAAAATTCAAAAATCAAAAAGCTGTTGGACCAGACAGTTTAATTGCGGAATTGTTAAAGCATGTATCTAAATTAGAATTTATTTTAAGTTTTTTTGAGATTTTCTTTAATTCTTTGTTTGATAAGGGAATTTTCCCAGATAATTGGACTGAATCCATTGTTCTTCCTCTTTATAAGAAAGGTAATGTAAATGATCCAAATGATTATAGGGGAATTTCACTTTGTAACGTAAGCAGTAAAATATACAGTACAATTATAAATCATAGACTTCAGGAATGGGTTGAAATAAATAATATTACTGGGGAATTTCAGGCTGGATTTAAGCGTAACTATTCAACAATAGATCATATTTTTACTATAATGGCTTTTGTACAGAAGCAATTTTCTCTTAATCGCAAACTTTACGTCGCCTTTATCGATTTTGAGAAGGCATTTGATTCCATTAATAGAACTATTCTGTGGCCTATATTAGTAAAGTCTGGTATCCGTGGAAAACTTCTAAAATGCGTAATGAGCATGTATGAATGTGTGAATGCTAGGGTTAGATGTGGGGGTAAATTAACAGATTATATTCAGTGTACTGCTGGGGTAAAACAGGGTGATGTTTGTAGCCCGATTCTTTTTTCATTATTCATTAATGACTTAACATCTGAGGTTGTTAGTAAGGGACGACATGGTGCACAGTTTATTGGTGATATTTTGGAAATATTTATTCTTCTTTTGGCTGATGATGTTGCTTTGATGTCTGAGACTGTTGTAGGATTACAAGTTCAATTGAATAGCTTATATCAAGCAGCTGCATCACTTCAGTTAAAAGTAAATATGTCTAAAAGCAATATCATAGTATTCAGAAAAGGGGGGTATCTAGGGGCTAGGGAAAAATGGACTTACGGGAGAGTAGTTATGCCAGTTGTCAACGTGTATAAATATTTAGGAATATACTTTTCAACAAAGCTTAGTTTTACTGTTACATGTAAAGATTTAACAAGTAGAGCTAAAAGAGCATTGTTATGTATTATGCAGAAATTATCAAAGTTGGAAAATAAATCTCTTGGGTTATTTATGAAATTGTTTGACTCGCAAGTTCAACCTGTTGCTCTGTATGGAGCTGAAATATGGGGTCTTTATAACTCTGCAATTCATTGTGAAAAGGTTCATCTATTTGCTTTGAAAAAGTTTTTGGGTGTAACCATGAAAACTCCAAGCGATCTACTTTATGGTGAAACCAACCGTTACCCTATTACTGTTAACTCTGCTTGTAAATGTATTTCTTACTGGTTTAAGATTCTTAGAATGGACGATACAAGATTACCAAAGAAGGCATACAATATGTTATATATTTTAGATATGAGAGGCAAATCTAATTGGGTATCTAAGGTGAAATGTAAGCTTTATGAACTAGGCTTTGGTTATGTTTGGCTGAATCAAGGGGTGGAAGACATTCATAGTTTTATGCATGTGTTACGTGTTAGGATGATTGATTGTCAGTGGCAGGAGTGGTCAAGTCGAATTGAAGTTAGTAATAGATTTGACATGTTTAGGCAAATTAATTTAAATCACTGTGTTCCAACGTATTTGTCTTTGGGTATGGACAAACATTTAAAATTTATTATGACAAGATTCCGATTTGGTGTTTCTGACCTTCTAGTACATTATAATCGTTATAGGCGTCATACGGAAAGAGATCTTATTTGTCCATTATGTAAATCTGTCACAGAAAGCGAAACTCATTTTGTTTTTTGTTGTCCTGTTTTAAGTGATCTCAGGTACCAATTAATACCCCGAAAATATTACAACCAACCCTCTGTGTTTAGATTATCAATGTTAATGTCATCTACTAAACAAAAAGTAGTTAAACAGTTTGCAATTTATTTGTATAAAGCCTTTAAAATCAGGACTACTGTATGCGGTTAGAATGTTAACAATTCCCATATATCATATCATATTATAATGATCTGTTTATTTTGTACTATTTCTGTATTCACATATTACTCAGTGCGTTGTATATCAATGTGTTCTGAGTTGTTTTGTTTTGGTATTGTTGGTTCTCATATTATCACATGGTTTAGGAACATTCTTTTTCCAAATGAAGGGTGTACATTTGCGTTGGTATTAGAGCAGCATGCCTAAATATGATGCATGTCATTATTTTTGTGTACATTTGTTTCTTCATACGCACTGTCCTCTTTTGCGCAATTCTAAACTCTCTTTTGGTTTCTTTAAAATCAATTTTTAAATTAAAGAAAACAAAACAACTCTGCTTGTCTATTTTAAAGGGCCACCATGACGGATGAGTTTTTGCAAGAAACACGTCGAGATCACCAGGAAAACACCCTTTACACAGATCGCAACACTCACTTTACTCTGGTTTCTCTAGAAATCAAGCCATCAAATCGGCGATTCCTCCTTGGCGGAGGTGCTGGAAGTCAGATTCTTTCAGTGAAAGACAAGACAAGTGCCTCGTCTTTTCTAATAGCCACCTGAGTTTAGACCAAATCGTTTGCACGAAATTTCCACAATGCAAGCCTTTTATTTCTCTTTTTTTTAGACGCATAACCGCAGCATGACGCACTTGCGCTCATATGACAGGAAACTGTTGGAGCGATCGGCGAAAAATACAATAATATTATCATGATAGTAAAAGAAAACGCACACATATGCGTACATCCTAAAAAACCCGTAAGCATGTTAAAAGCTACAATGCTTGCATTTGCTACATCTTTGGCTGCAATGTGTTATAGCCTATTAAAGGACGGTCAGGTTTAACCCTTCCCGTGGGTGCAATTGCACCCATACTTTTACTTATTGTCGCATATTTCCAAAGCCGCTCATACGATCTTGCTGAAAGTTTATGACTTTGTCCATGAATGATTGGAGCACGGGCAGCCAAACAATCGCGCATTTTGGTTGGAAAACAAGAAAGACAATAAACAACAAAGTCGTCGTTTAAAGGAATACGTAGGCTACACGCATGCGTAAATCCTACAAACGTAAGCATGTCAAGAACTACAATATTTGCCTTTGCTATATATTTGGCTGTATATATTATATGATAGCAAACGAAAACATTTAAAGGTGAACCCTGACGGATGACTTTTTGCAAGGAACACGTCGAGATCACCAGAAAGACAGCCTTTTCAAGGATCGGAGCACTCACTTTGCTCTGATTTCCTATAAATCAAACCGTCAAAACGGCGATTCCTCCTTGGCGGAGATGCCGGAGAGAGAAGCCATTTTGGATGGGGTTGGTTTGGTGGAGGTTAATCCCATTGTAGTTAAAGCTTTTTTGCTTTTTTTGTAGTGCAGTAAAAAAAAAAAAACTATTTCCTTTGTTGTGCGCGAAGCTCCTTTACATAAACTGTATAAAATAAAAAATAATAAAAATAAAAAGGCTTGTATTGCGAAAATTTCGTGCAAACAATTTGGTCTAAACTCAGGCGGCCATTGGAAAAGAGACGACACACGCCTTCTCTTTGGGTGAAAGACTTCCATCACCTCCGCCAAGGAGGAATCGCCGATTTGACGGTTTGATTTCTAGGAAAACAGAGCAAAGTGAGTGTTGCTATCTCTGTAAAAGGTGTTTTCATGGTGATCTCGACGTGTTTCTTGCAAAAAAACTCATCCGTCAGGGTCCACCTTTAAAGGAAAACGTACACACATGCGTTCATTCTAAAAACGTAAGCATGTCAAGAACCACAATATTTGCCTTTGCAACATCTCTGGCTGTATAATTATATTATATGATAGTAAAGGAAAAGGTACACACACACATGCGTTCATCCTAAAACCGTAAGCATGTTTTAAGAACCTCAATATTTTCCTTTGCTACATCTTTGGCTGTATAATAATATTATATGTTATGATAGTAAAGGAAAACATACAGACATATGTAAGCATACATCCTAAACACGTAAGCACGTTAAAAGCCACAATGCTTGTTTTTGTTACATCTTTGGCTGCATAGTTATATTCTAAGATAACAACCGAAAACAAAGACAGGTGTCAGTGGCGGCACGTGGCACCAGCCTGTAATGTGCCAGAGGCATGTTGCTCGCCTGTCAGGGCTAGGTGCTAAGTTCCAACCCCTCATTAACTCTGCAGGTGTCTGGATCTGGTTCGCCTTTATGTCTGTCTGTCTGTCTGCCTGTCGAGTGACACTGACTGCCACGATGCATAGTACCGAGTTGAAGAGGGGTTTTGGGGGTGGGTTTTTTTTGCTGTTGTTGCTTCTGCTCAACATTTATTTTGCACAGAATACTGAAGGAAAGTATAAAATAAAGGAACAAAAAGAACTCAATTAGTCTTGCAATCAGGTGCCTGTACTGGTTAGACTGTCTGTGACGCAACTGGTATGAGGTAAACATTCCAGAGTTGAAGAGTAGAGTGGCACAGTGGTAGCGCGTTCGCCTCGATCGTGTCAAGTAAACCCGAGTTCGAACCTGGGTACAGGGAATTTTTCCTGTCACTTAGCACTAGGCCTTACGGTCTGAACGGGGAGTCTTTCTGACGAGACGATAAATCGAGGTCGCGTGTGCCCATGCACTTAGCATACGCTAAATCCAGTGGCAATTAAAAAATTGTCATTTGGTCAACATTTATACACCACACACCCCTTTCCTTCCTCATCAGTCACATAAAAATCGCATGCAAAAAAAAAAAAAAAAAAAGGGTGGCGCGCCATACAATCTATACTCGATCCTAGGCTAGGCCAACGCAAAAGAGGCACTGTTTCAACGCAAACGACGAATTTGACTGGAAATGTATGTGATGAGACTTCTTCTTCTTCTTCTTCTTCTTCTTCTTCTTTCTTCTTCTTTTTCTTCGATCGCTCAGACAGTTTCCTGTCAATTATGAGCGCAGATGCGTCATGCTGCTCTTATGCACCTGATGGGACAGAGTCGATCTCTCATCAGCACCTTTAGGGAGAAAAGTGGCAGAGTGGTTAAGACGTTCGCCTGCCAAATGTAATGCGTGACTGCAGCGTGAGTGACCCGGGTTCGAATCCCGGTCTCGACCTTTCTTTCTAGTTTGACAGGAAGATCGAAGTGAAAGTCGAGTCCTTCGGATGGGGACTTAAAGCTAGTCTGACCCGTGCGCTTTACGCACGTAAAAATCCCACGGCAGTTGAAAGTCGGTAAGAGCAGGGATAAATCCCGCTGCCTGGTATGGCCAAATTGATAGCTAGGTTGTCCAAGTGTGCCCACACACCCTCCTCACTCTGTGCCCCCCAAAATGGGTAGGCGCTGCACTTGCGGTAACGCTCTCTCCGGGGGAGAATTTCACAGAGATAAGTCTCTGTGACTAGAATATACCAAATACCAAAATAATACCCCAAAAGCCCTCAAAACTACAGACAAATAGAATACACAAATGATTAGTTTCACAGCCAGAAGCTGGGAGCACCTGAATAAATGGACACCTGACTAGCTGTTGTAGGCACCAACTCCGTTGGCCCCATTCTGGTGTCATCGGACTAACCTCCTGACAGATTCTTTTTTTTTAATTATTTATTATGTTTCCCTCTTCGACCTTTCCAACGTTTTCTTCTCTGGTCTGTCACACAAGCCCTGGGGGCCGTTTCACAAGGGCTAACGTTACGTAGCGTGAGCGCAAATCGGCAAAAACGTACTAAGAAACACCTCTTTTGCCGACGTTTGTCGAAAACGTTCTGTGGCTGCTATCGAGGTAGCAAGCGACAAACTATTTAAAGGATCATGGGAAATATCAATAGGCCTACTTCCGGCTTTTTTTAATATTATACCTCGCGTGACGAGACTTGAACTTTAAAATTGGAAGGCCAAAACAACAAGCTTGCCACAGCAAATATTCTTTAGTCTATCGTGAAAAAATACGGGATGATTTTAGCCAATGAAATAAACGCAAGTGTTTTGGAGTGTTATTTCTTAATTTTCCATCATGTTAGATGGCATAATATAGTGCAAATTAAATTTTCTGCACACAAATAGACGTGGGTGAAATCGAAAACTTTGTACAAACTGACAGAGAGGTATGATTTATCTCCCTTATGATAGCAACCCATTTCTCTCTCCCAAAAATGAAGAGTAAGCCTAAAGAGTTATCTGACCTTAGCAAACGTTTAGGGTGTTTCTTAGGCCACTTTTGGCGTAAGCGTTATTCGCGCGGCAACCGTTATCTAGAGAAACTAGACCCTGGCTGCAGTTGCATTGTACTCGTTTTCTTCTTCTGCTTCTTTTTCTTCTTCTTCTTCTTCTTCTTCTTCTTCTTCTTCTTCTTCTTCTTCTTCTTCTTCTTCTTCTTCTTCTTCTTCTTCTAAAAGAACAAGAAGCTAAAACAGAGAAAGAAGAAAAACAAACAAAAAACATTGACAGTGGTCTTGTTGTGATAACAAAATTATCCGAATGTTTAGTCTTGCGTAGTTTGTTGTTGTGGTGACCAGAATGTGGGTTTCCTGTGTACTTTCGTAAAGGGGCACCCTGACGGATGAGCTTTTGCAAGTAACACGTCGAGGTCACCAGAAAGGCAACATTTTCAAGGATCGGAACTCTCGCTGTGCTCTCGTTTCATAGAAACCCCTCTCTCTCTCCTACACCCCCCTCACCCCCTCACTCTCTCCTACACACCCCCCCCCTCTCTCTCTCCTACACCCCCCCTCTCTCTCTCTCTCTCCTACACTTCAAAATTCACAATCGTAGTTCTAATCTGGGATTAGTCTATTACTTTTTTAAGTCTATTATTTAGCCATCAATAAAAAAAATTAAAAAATTAAAACGGACCAATGGTCGACTTATAGCGATTTTTTTCACGCCAGAGGGCAGTCAATGCACTAGGGGCTTATCACGCAATTTTCTTAGTTGGGCGTAGTGAGAGAGAGAGAGAGAGAGAGAGAGAGAGAGAGAGAGAGAGAGAGAGAGAGAGAGAGAGAGAGAGAGAGAGAGAGAGAGAGAGATGGTGGGACACCTCTCTCTCTCTCTCTCTCTCTCTCTCTCTCTCTCTCTCTCTCTCTCTCTCTCTCTCTCTCTCTCTCTCTCTCTCTCTCTCTCTCTCTTTCTTTATCCCCAACTAAGAATATAGAGAGGATTAGCCCCACACGAGTGTCATGCCCTCTGGCGTGAAAAAAATCCCACGAAGTCTCTCATTCTATTCACTCGATCACAGAACCAGAGCTTAACTTATTTGTGAAGTACAATATTCGCCTAGCTTATACACACTGCACTGTTTCGGGGGTGCCCCATGTTTTTTGATTGACAAGCAATTCCATTGCTACGTACACTTTTAAAAGTGTATGGCAAAAGACTGCGTTACAGGATCCGACTCGCGCGTCCAACCGCAGTCTTGCGATTATCCGTATGTGACATGTATGAGACATGACTCTATTGAAATATTACTAGGTTCGTTCACTAGGTTAATATTATAGACCCCTATGCGCGAATCTGATGAAAATAATATCTGATGTAAAAAATGAAAATAAAAATTTCCCCCGTGGGGATACCAGGGGGGCTTTTGTATAAATAGTTCCCCCACCTTCTGGAAGTTCTGGGCTTGTAACTTCTTCTAATCTGTCACTCTCTTTGACTCTGCCTTTTCCCTTAGCTTACTGTCATCTACTAATCTTTCTGCCTTACCGGTCCATTCTACTGCCTTTTTCAAGAAACGCTTTCAAAAACATGTCCTCCTCTCAGCCGAAGTCGGACTTGCTGCAGGGCCTAACTATTTCTTAGTTAGTAGCATAACGGCAGCATGACGCATCTGCGCTCATAATTGACAGAAAACTGTCTGAGCGATCAAAGAAGAAGAAGAAGAAGAAGAAGAAGAAGAAAATACAAATTGACTGCAGATATTTCATCAGCTTCTTGTACGGGTTATCTACAAAATTCGATGGCTTGGAGTCAAAACGGACTATCTTCAGATAGTCCATTGACATATTATTGAACTTAATGCGAAAACTAATAACTTGTATAAAAAAAGAGACTGCAGAAATATAAAAAGCATACCTCCCTCTATATATTTCTGCAGTCATTGTTTGATACAAGTTATTAGTTTTTGTAATAGGTTCAATAATACGTCAATGGACTTAAAGATGGTCCGTTTTGACTCCAAGCCATCGAAATGATACTGGGAGAAACTAGCACTTGGAGTTTCGTCAGATTCATTTAGTCCTTAATTAGTAGGCGTCCTTAATTAGTAGGCGTCCTTAATTAGTAGGCGTCCTTAATTAGTAGGCGTCCTTAATTAGTAGGCGTCCTTAATTAGTAGGCGTCCTTAATTAGTAGGCGTCCTTAATTAGTAGGCGTCCTTAATTAGTAGGCGTCCTTAATTAGTAGGCGTCCTTAATTAGTAGGCGTCCTTAATTAGTAGGCGTCCTTAATTAGTAGGCGTCCTTAATTAGTAGGCGTCCTTAATTAGTAGGCGTCCTTAATTAGTAGGCGTCCTTACTTAGTAGGCGTCCTTAATTAGTAGGCCTTAATTAGTTTAATTAGTAGGCGTCCTTAATTAGTAGGCGTCCTTAATTAGTAGGCGTCCTTAATTAGTAGGCGTCCTTAATTAGTAGGCGTCCTTAATTAGTAGGCGTCCTTAATTAGTAGGCGTCCTTAATTAGTAGGCGTCCTTAATTAGTAGGCGTCCTTAATTAGTAGGCGTCCTTAATTAGTAGGCGTCCTTAATTAGTAGGCGTCCTTAATTAGTAGGCGTCCTTAATTAGTAGGCGTCCTTAATTAGTAGGCGTCATTAATTAGTAGGCGTCATTAATTAGTAGGCGTCATTAATTAGTAGGCGTCCTTAATTAGTAGGCGTCATTAATTAGTAGGCGTCATTAATTAGTAGGCGTCATTAATTAGTAGGCGTCATTAATTAGTAGCGCGTCCTTAATTAGTAGGCGTCCTTAATTAGTAGGCGTCCTTAATTAGTAAGCGCGTCTTAATTAGTAGGCGTCATTAATTAGTAGGCGTCATTAATTAGTAGGCGTCATTAATTAGTAGGCGTCCTTAATTAGTAGGCGTCATTAATTAGTAGGCGTCCTTAATTAGTAGGCGTCCTTAATTAGTAGGCGTCCTTAATTAGTAGGCGTCCTTAATTAGTAGGCGTCATTAATTAGTAGGCGTCATTAATTAGTAGGCGTCATTAATTAGTAGGCGTCATTAATTAGTAGGCGTCATTAATTAGTAGGCGTCCTTAATTAGTAGGCGTCCTTAATTAGTAGGCGTCCTTAATTAGTAAGCGTCCTTAATTAGTAGGCGTCCTTAATTAGTAGGCGTCCTTAATTAGTAGGCGTCCTTAATTAGTAGGCGTCCTTAATTAGTAAGCGTCCTTAATTAGTAAGCGTCCTTAATTAGTAGGCGTCCTTAATTAGTAGGCGTCCTTAATTAGTAGGCGTCCTTAATTAGTAGGCGTCCTTAATTAGTAGGCGTCCTTAATTAGTAGGCGTCCTTAATTAGTAGGCGTCCTTAATTAGTAAGCGTCCTTAATTAGTAGGCGTCCTTAATTAGTAGGCGTCCTTAATTAGTAGGCGTCATTAATTAGTAAGCGTCCTTAATTAGTAGGCGTCCTTAATTAGTAGGCGTCCTTAATTAGTAAGCGTCCTTAATTAGTAGGCGTCCTTAATTAGTAAGCGTCCTTAATTAATAGCCGTTCTTAATTAGTAAACGTCCTTAATTAGTAGGCGTCCTTAATTAGTAAGCGTCATTAATTAGTAGGCGTCATTAATTAATAGGCGTCATTAATTAGTAGGCTTAAGTAAAAACAGACTCAGGTTAAATGAGAACAAGACTGAGCTTTTAGCTGTTGGGAATCGCAATCGCCTGTCGACGATAAAGCGTGATCCTTTGACCTTGTCAAACGATTCTGTACCTTTTCAGAAATCAGTCAAGGATCTGGAAGTCTGCCTGGATGAAACACTTTCTTTTGATCGGCATATTTCTTCTGTCTGTCGGTCAACTTTCTACCGTTTTAACCCTTTCACCGCCAATGCTGCATTTCTGCACCACAATGGTTTAACACCCATGTCACTAAAAAGCATCAAATCAGGGCCTGTTATCTGAAGACCCTATCTTCATAATTTTGGGAAGTAAGGATAGGCCTAATGTTATATATGTCACAATTAGCAATATTGCAGACATTGTTTCTCTACCCATGTAATTTTAATCGTGTTTTTGGGCAGAAAAATGGCTGGCGACGAAAGGGTTAAAAGACTAAGTTCTATTCGTTCATATCTCTCAGTGGAAGCTGCTACTCAACTTGCTGTTTCTTTCATACTGTCCAGGCTGGATTACTGCAATGCAATGGGAGACTTAGTGGGATTTTTTTCACGCCAGGTGGCGTGACACTCGAGAGGGGCTTATCACGCTATATTCTTAGTTGGGCGTAGTGAGAGAGAGAGAGAGAGAGAGAGAGAGAGAGAGAGAGAGAGGAGAGAGAGAGAGAGAGAGAGAGAGAGAGAGAGAGAGAGAGAGAGAGAGAGAGAGAGAGAGAGAGAGAGAGAGGCCGAGGGTTGGACTCCTCTCTATCTCTCGCTCTCTCTTTATCCCCAACTAAGAATATAGAGGGGATTAGCCCCACTCGAGTATCACGCCATCTGGCGTGAAAACCCCCCCACTAAGTCTCCCATTCTTGCAGGTCTCCCTCTTTCTTCTGTGAAGCGTCTTCAGAGAGTCCAGAACAGTGCTGCCAGGGTTGTGCTCAGAAAGCGTAAGACTGACTCAGTGACACCACTGCAGAAACAGATGCACTGGCTCCCTGTTGACGCGAGAGTCGACTGTAAAGTGGCCACTCTTGCCTATCGTTATTTCGAAGACACTCTTCCTGACTACCTCTCTTATCTCCTCTCTGCCTACATACCAGAACGCAACCTCAGATCAAGCAACCTAAAACGTCTCCGCAAACATGTCACCAAGTACAAAACAGTTGGAAACAGAGCTTTTCGTTTCCAAGCACCACGCATCTGGAACGATCTCCCTTTCTCTCTCCGCAGCTCTCCATCTCTGTCTTCTTTCAAAACTGGCCTGAAGACGCATCTTTTCAAAAAAATATCTCTGTTAATTTCTGTCTGTCCATCCACCGTCAGTCCACCCTGTAAAGATTTTGTTAATAATAATTCGTGTTTTATGTAGGTATCTTAAATGTGAGTTGTGTGAGTGCAAGTAATGTTGCTTTTTTCATGCAACGTGATTTTTTTATAAAAATATGTGTATTTTGATGAATTCGTGTTTTATGTAAGTATCTTAAATGTGAGTTCTGTGAGTGCAAAAATGTTGCTTTTTTCATGAAAAGAGATTAAAAAAATAATTTTAAGTACATGTATTTTGAATATATTTTGTGTGCGTGAGGTAAACTTACTTTTTTTTTTAATGTAAAGCGCGGTGAGTCCTGCTGTGTCAGGAGAATAGCGCTATAGAAGATTTGTTGTTTATTATTATTATTATTATTATTATTATTATTATTATTATTATTATTATTATTATTATTATTATTATTATTATTATTATTACCAGTCGCAAAGCGAGACTGGTATTGTTTTCAGTTTGTCCGTCCGTCCGTCCGTGTTCAAATTTGCTCAAAATGCATATTTCGGTGTAAAATGACCTCACATAGAGTTATCAGTGTGTTTCAACAACAAAAAACAAAGGTTTGTGTTTGTCTGTCTGTCTGTCTGTCTGTCTGTTTGTCTGTCTGTTTGTCTGTTTGTCTGACAGCGATAACTCGAGAACGCTTGGATATATCAACATGAAAATTTACAGGTGGATACTAGGGGTCAAAAGCTTGGACAAGTTCGAATTTGAGCAAAATCGGGTTAGCGGTTAAGGGTTTAGGTTAAGATTAGGGTTAGGGTTAGGGGTGCAAGCGTGTGTCGCGACTGGGTCAGTTTACGCAAGTACTCTAGTTATTATTATTATTATTATTATTATTATTATTATTATTATTATTATTATTATTATTATTATTGTAACTCGCCTTGGCATGAGGCTGTGTCAGACCGGATGACATAAGCTAGAACACCAAGGCTACATCAAAATGTTGCTATGCTGTGCGTGGGTGTGCGGGGATTATCCTAAGCCGTGGCAAGCTCCTAGCGTAAACATCATCAGTCTTAAATCCTCCGAAGTCGGAGTGTGGCTGCCAACGTGGCGGAGTATAATCAAAAACGGTCACACACGTAATGTTCTCATCCCTAGAGCTGGTGCATTTGTACCATAGTGTTCAAGTGCTTCGGCTGTTGGGGTGATCCCTTGGAGTCTTTAAGCCAGGGTAAAGCAACAACAACAACATTATTATTATTATTATTATTATTATTATTATTATTATTATTATTATTATTATTATTATTATTCAATGCCTCATGCAGTTGGATAGGCTTACGAAGGGAGTTGAACGTGTGGGTTGGATAGGCCCCTTATGTCACATCGCACCGCGAATTATGCAAATATACAGACCCCTTTCTTTCGCTTGTTTCCATTCAGTGCCATGGTCAGCTTAGGACGCCCATTTCACCGCCAGGTGGCAATCAAACCAGTATGGGCTTAGCGCGTGATATTCTCAGTTTGTTGGGGGGGGGGGGGGGGGAGAGAAGAGAGAGAGTGAGGGGGGAGGAGAGAGAGAGAGAGAGAGAGAGAGAGAGAGAGAGAGAGAGAGAGAGAGAGAGAGAGAGAGAGAGAGAGAGAGAGAGAGAGAGAGAGAGAGAGAGAGAGAGAGAGTGTGTTGATGCTGTATTCAACAGTTTGTATCATGTATTGTGTTCTT
>CM065704.1:4295423-4330423 GCA_017654935.2 Phymorhynchus buccinoides
AAGGCGAGAACATGAGGTGTGGATAGATAAAAACTGCCCTAAAAACAGCTGACAGTCACAGTCAAAATCAAGGGAAATAAATCAAATAATGATGTAGACCATAAACTAGAAATTGATGCCCAGAGATATATCAGTTTGACAGAATAAAATCAGTCACACTGCCAAAAACGTATGCAAAAAGAAAAAGAGGAGTAGTCCTTAACATCTAGTCTAAACCCAATGGGTGTAGGCCTGTTTAGCCTTCGGCTTCACACAGCAAATCACGTTCATGTTGACGGTCTGCCACTAGCCATGTTTCTAGTGGCTTGAGATGACAAAGCATGGGGGTTCAGCGTTTTGGAGATTCAAAGAAAGACCTATTTGGATTTGGTATAATGACAGCAGCCTTATCAGTTATGTGCGCTTGCATAATCACTACATCAGGCTGCAAGTGCAAGACCGCTTGCTAACCATGAGAGAACGGTATTTCAAGACAGCTTTGCACACACACAGACACACACAAACACATGCACACACACACACACACACAAACACACACACACACACACACACACTTCAAAATGGGAATACAGGAGCAGCATTTATAATACCCTCGTTAAAAATAGAGAAACGATATTATATAGGTAAATATTATTCCATTTTTACTGCAGAATTGTTAGCTATTTTAATGGCATTACAATATACCGCAGAATTACCTATAAATGCTTGTAAAATATTACTTTGTGTAGATTCGAAATCAGCATTACAAGCCATTAAAGGTCAAAATGTTAACATACGCCTTGAAATGATATTAGAGATCAAACATTTAATTAATCAATTATCGAGTAAAGACATTAGTGTAACTTTTTATTGGGTTCCCTCCCATTGCGGAATATACTCAAATGAATTGGTTGATCGAGCAGCTAGAAGTGCAGCACGTAATTCCGAGGGAACGATTCATCTTAATGTGAATTTAGATCTGCATGAATATTATAAACATATTGAAAAATTAAGCAAAGAAAATTTTGACAGCATGTTAATGACTTCAGACAGTCAATATTCACGCTATTGTATAAAAGGCTCAAGTACAATGAATTCCTACTTAATTTTAAAAACAGCTCAAAGATACAAGTTTAAGACATCGTATCTTTGATGCTTAAACTTCGTTTAAATGCTTTTAAAACAAAATTTTCTAAAGCTGTTAACTGCATATGTGGAAATCAAATATCTACAAATCATTTGCTCCTATATTGTCCTAGAATTAAAGAACAAATCAACAAAACTGATGGTGAATTGCTGAACCATCAAACGCCTTTAACCATTGAAAAAATCTTAAACAACTTGCATCTCCTTAAACGTTTTTCAGAAATCCTGCACATAAGTCCTGTTGGTATTTTTCTTTGAGTTACTAATTAATTGTTGGTTTAAATTGTGTTATTATATTTTTGTTGTTAGCCACACATTAAGACACACTTCATGTTACATAAGTCAGTTTGAAATGTTACTGTATGTCTCCCACTTTCTCCCATCTTATATATTTGTTAATGTAATTTTTATATGCACTCAGTTAGATTTGTATGAATAGATGTGTCACATATTTGATTTCACACATGCACACATGAGCGTGCGTGTGTGCTCTCTCACACACACACGGCACGCACACGCACACACACACACACACACACACACATGAAGTATTAGCGTGCACACACACACACACACACACACACACACACACACACACACACACACACACACACATGGAGTATTAGCGTGCACATACACACACACTTACAGTTACACTTACAGACACACACACACAAACTCACGCGCACACACACACAGAGTGTCCCCCCTCCAAAAATCATCCAAAATGAGGTCTTATAAGGGAGGGGTCTTATAAGGGAGGTCATTTTAATACTTCCAAGGAAGGACAATGTCTCAGAGAAGTAGGTCTTATGTGGGAGGGAGTCTTATAAGGGAGGTTCCACTGTACTGTGCAAGTGTAGGGTTTTTAAAATTTGTGGTTACAGTCTGTACATTTCTTTGCATGCAAGTGTTGTTTACTTCTAGAACAGAGGTTTGGTTTGAAAACTTTTTTCCCTTGGCTTTTGCCCCCAACATATTTTTTAAAAGCTTCTTTTCGCTTGCAATTTTTTAACTCTCAGTTTTTACAGAATGGGAGTACATTAGGATGGTAACGACATATGTGTGTTGTCCAGTGTGTCTGTGTGTGTGTGTCCGTGTGTAACCAAAATGTGTTCCAGCCCACAGCGCCTAAACCACTCGACCCATCATAACGAAACTTGATACAATCATAAGTCTTACAGATGCTGCAGAAGAAGAAAAATTGTGTTTTACGTCCTCTCGGTCTGGAACGGACACATACATGTATGGGACATTTGTAGATACAAAGATTGTGGGAACGATACTGGAGGCAATGCCCGGAGGCAGTGCAACACCAGTAAAGTCCCGATTTTTTAACAATACAGATATGTGTAGCAGTAAGTAACCACGCCTCGGTTAAGCCTCATCGGCTATGGTACCGCCACATAAATATTTGGGCAAAAAGCAGATGCTGCACGACGAAAATGGAGTTTTACGTCCTCTTGGTCTGAATCAGACACATATGGGACATTAGTAAAGTCCCGATTTTTTTATTAATACAGATAGGTGTAGCGGTGACCACGCCTCGGTTAAACCTCATCGGCTATGGCACCGCCACAAGTATATATATGCACACACACAAAAATATATATATGATTGCTGCACACCATGACAGATGCACAGAATAACAAGCCATATCAACGTAATCCCAATGAGTACATTTTGAATATTAAAAACACACTGATTATTTATAAGATAATGGATGGATTTAAGCCAAAGTGGGTATAGGCCTACTGAAAAGGCATTACTTAATACTATTTTGTTGCAAAATATCTTATTTCTATGTTTTGGGGGTTTATGTTTAAATGTGTTTGCTTTTTTCCCCATCTTACCTTGTTTTCTTTTATTGTGAGTTGTCATTTGAAAACATTACTTTTTTCATTCATTTTGTTTCCCTATCGTTTTTTGTACCAAAGAAACCACATTAATTGTTTTTAATTTTTTTATTGAGATATATTATTTGAAAGCATGTTTTTTTAAAATCTTTTCCAGTTGAGTGAGTGAGTTTTCGTTTATCCTTTTAGGTACCAGAGAAACCCTTATTATTTTATTGCAAATGAGAGATATTACTTGAAAACATGTTTCTTACTCTTTTTGTTTTGAAAGAATCTTTTCATGTTCCAGAAAAATCACCCGAAGTTACACCCATTAGGTCAGTGGTGTTCACTTTGATTTTGACCTAACAACAACAACGAGGCCATGGAACCTGTCAAATTTGTGAAGCAGGAGAACTTCTCTATGATTATGAACGCTACTCCTCATCCCAGAATGTTTTTAATCTTTTCGTTTATCTATCCTTTTAGGTACCAGAAAAACGCACATTATTTTATTAGATTATAATTGAGAGAAACGTGTATGTTACTCTTTTTGTTTTGAACTGTCTTTCCATGTTACAGAAAAATCGCCCGAAGTTATCACCCATTTAGCAGTGGTGTTCCCTTTGACCTAACAACAACAACAACAACAACAACAAGGCCATGGAACCCGGGGCATTTGTGAAGCAGGAGAACTACTCTATGGACATTACTCCTCCTCATCCCGGACAAGCCCCCAGTTCCAGCAGCGGTCCGATTCTCGTGCAGGAGGACGCTGCATCATCGGGGGGAGGCTCTTTCGGCCACTCGCAGGAGAGTTTTCCGGGGTCCGACGAGGAGAGCGCCGATGGCTGGGAGAAGGACCGGCCCCTCAGGAGGAAGCGGCGGGTCAAAGGTCAGAAGATCTGCGGGGTGTGCGGGGATCTGGCCCAGTCGCACAACTTTGGGGCGCTGACCTGCGAAACTTGCAAAGCCTTCTTCCGGCGAAACGCCTTCAAGCAGAAGGTCAGTTTGGTTCTCTTGAGCTGTTTTTGTTTTTTTTGTCCACAGAATAAAAGGGGCTAGTATTTCAGAAAGGTATGCTTCAGTGTTTCTCTCTCTTTCTCTCTCTCTCTCTTTCTCTCTCTCTCTCTCTCTCTCTCTCTCTCTCTCTCTCTCTCTCTCTCTCTCTCTCTCTCTCTCTCTCTTCTCTCTCTCTCTCTCTCTCTCTTTCTTTCTCTCTCTGCAGCTTGCTCAGGCACAGTTTTTATGCTCTCTCTCTCTCTCTCTCTCTCTCTCTCTCTCTCTCTCTCTCTCTCTCTCTCTCTCTCTCTCTCTCTCTCTCTCTCTCTCTCTCTCTCTCTCTCTCTCTCTCTCTCTCTCTCTCTCTCTCTCATCTCTCTCTCTCTCTCTCTCTCTCTCTCTCTCTCTCTCTCTCTCTCTCTCTCTCTCTCTCTCTCTCTCTCTCTCTCTCTCTCTCTCTCTCTCTCTCTCTTCTCTCTCTCTCTCTCTCTCTCTCTCTCTCTCTCTCTCTCTCTCTCTCTCTCTCTCTCTCTCTCTCTCTCCTCTCTCTCTCTCTCTCTCTCTCTCTCTCTCTCTCTCTCTCTCAAGTCTTTTGATTTATGATGGGTTTAACTCTTTCACCGCCAGCCATCTTTGTGCCAAAAATATCCATTAACACTATTGTGACTGACGCTGCCTCAGCCTATTCTCAGTGCAGGCCCCAGCCTGCCGCGGTACTACTCATAGAAATTGGGTGGTTGTAAACAAACGCGTCTTACGTAGCTGAATGATGTCCTTTTGCAACCAAATGTTGGTTACTTACTGAAAAAAGGCTGTTTAATTCGCATATGTAATTTATAAGTTGATAGGAATAACGCTTTGTACATGCCGACTTGAAAAACGGGAACGATTCATTGTTTACATGCCCCCCCACATATGGCTGCATTCAACGACACCCCCTACCCCTCCCACGACCAACAGACTCAGTCTCTTGACTTGTTGAAGCCACAGGCACACTGTCACTAGTTTCACAATCATCCTCACTACTTTCGTCGCTTTCAGAGTCAGAAAAAACAAATTCTGGGTCCCTGTCGTCAGGTTCATCCAAGTCAAGCAGTTGAAGGATCTCCTCTCTCGTAAGACTTCGTTTATATGCCATTTTTCATCACTAATTGCTGTCAAATTGTACATCGAAACCAAGGGAATTCGAGAAACGGAAGTAATCGAACAAGGGAAACAACTCACAGAACGAACTGTGTTCTGTACTGGAAAATAACACACGAGTTTTGTACCTTATACCGTGATCCTACTGTAGTCGCGACCTGTCCACACAGAATGTACTGCAGTTCCTACTAAAGTTGCGACCCGTCACCAATGTGTTAAAGTTTTCTTGGATGCAAAAAAGATTTTGTCTGCAATATTGTGGGATTTCTCTGTAACACATTTAGAATAGGGTCAATCCTCACTGCCCAAATTTAGGAAACACAATGTCATTGAATAACAGACCCTGATTTCAAGGGTTTTAATGACATGGGTGTTAAATCATTGTGGTACAAAAATGCAACGAAGGGGTTAAAAAAAAATGCAAGAAGATCTTTTGAAATTGTGGTAGTATAATACATGTGAAAGTGTTAGAGAAGCTTATCTTTGAAATTGTGATCGTAGCTCCTGCCTTTGTTCTAGAAATTCTGACAAAGATTTTCTCCAACCGAAGGCGGACATGCTGGGCCTAATTATTTCTTAGCTGGGCGCCTAACGGCAGCATGACACATCAGCGCTCGTATGACAGGAAACTGTCTGAGCGATCAAAGAAGAAGAAGAAGAAGATTGACACTTGGCAAAGATTTTCTCCAGCCGAAGGCGGACATGCTGGGCCTAATTATTTCATATTTACCTGATCATGGCAGAGTACCTTCCCCTGTTTGACCGATTGAATTAGGCAAGATAACTCCATGAAATTACTCCCCTTAATTATTTCCGAACAATTCCTATTGAGGCATCTGCGCTCACAATCGACGAAGAAAGAAATGACAGGAGGGGGTTGTTTTGCGACAGGAGCTGCGCACCTGCGTGTTCAACACGGGCTGCACCATCACCAAGGCCACCCGCCGCTTCTGTGCGCCCTGCCGCCTCAAAAAGTGCTACGTCATCGGCATGGACCCGGAGCTCATTCTAGGTAACAACCAGCTTGCTGTCGGTCATTAGAGGTGTCAGGGCTCCCAGGGACCCCCATTTGGGGGTCCAGGGCTCCCAATCGTCCCGCCAAACAAGGGGTCCCAGGGACTCCTTCACTTACAGTATGGAGGGTCCTAGAGGCGGGATAGAGGGTCCCAGTGGCATTACGAATGCTGAAAAGATTTTTTTTACTGCATCCCTGGGACCCCCTGCACATTCTTTTAGAGGGTCCTGTAGAATTTTAGTGCTTCATAGACCCCCAAATGGGGGTCCCTGTGAGCCCTGGGGTCTATGAAGTACTAGAATTCTAGAGGACCCTTTTAAAAGAATGTGCAGGAGGTCCCAGGGATGCAGTAGAAAAATTCTTGTTGGCATTCGCAATGCCACTGGGACCCTCTATCCCGCCTCTAGGACCCTCTATGCTGTAAGTGAAGGAGTCCCTGGGACCCCTTGTTTTGCAGGACGATTGGGACTGCACTGGGTGAAGTACTGAGTGAAGAGTCCCACAGAGGTCTCACTGGGACCCTTCCCGCCTCTCTGCCAAGTAAACAGCCTTGAGTTCGAACCTGGGGTACCCTCAAGGGGACTGGGACCCCTTGTTTTCCTCTCACTTCTATCACCGCCTCTAGGACCCTCCTAAGTACGGTCTTTGCGGGACGATTGGGAGACTGGGTGAATGTAGTAGTAAAGCACAGAGGTCTCACGTTCGCCTCGTGCCAAGTAAACACGAGTTCGAACCTGGGTACAAGGGGACTTTTCCTCTCACTTTACATTAGGCCTTACGGTCTTTCGGATGAGACGTTAAACCAGAGGTCCTATGTGCCCATGCGCTTAGCAAACGTTAAACCGAGTGGCACCCAAAATGTTGTGATTTTGTCAAAATTTACCCCCTCCCTTTCCTTCCTCATCAGTCACACAAAAATCGCATGGAAAAAAAAGGGTGGCGCACCTCTGGCTGCGTGTGTGTGTGTGTGTGTGTGTGCGCGCGTGTGTGTGAGAGTGTGGATGTGTGTGTGTGTACATCACTACATGCATGTAATGATGTATGCTTGCGTGCACTTGTATTTTGAAGGTTTTTTGTTTTTAATGTTTTAATCTTGTGTGCCCCTGTTTTCATCATTCTTAAATGTGTTGGTGTCTGGAGCCTTGTGAAGGACAGGGGTCACTTGATAAAGGTAAAGATATGCCCCCCTCCTCCATTTCTCGGTTGTTTACAAGTCTTGCCTTTCTTACTGCAGATTGAGTACTTCATCCTCTATCGTTTGCTATATTTAACACTAATTTTCATCCATTTACATAATTAAACACATGCATTCAATAATAGTAGAAGATAAAGGCAAGACGGAAAAAACGCAATGAACCAGGACTGTGACAAATGCTCCGCGGCTGGTGTGTGTACTGCGCTACTTAGGGGGGGGGGGGGGGGTTCCTATTAGATAATGGCCTTTATCATGACTGCGATTAATTATTCCACAAAGATAATGAGCTGAAATGGTTCATAAAATGCAGCTTAATGTTTGGTAAGAAAGGCAAGTAACGCTCCCTGCTGACCAAGCTGACCTCCTCCTTGCAGACGGTGACCACCGTGGTGTCCACCGAGGACCGCGAGCGCATGAAAGAAAGAAAAGAAAGGCAGTAAGAAAGGCAAGTGTGGAAATGCGGGGAGAGCCGAGAAATGTAAGGGGGGGGGGTGGGGGAGGGCACATCTTGACCTTTACCACTTATTATTTATTACAATTTTATAAAAAGTTAACGGGTTGTTGTTTCGTTCCCATTTTTGTGTGCAGACGACGAAGAGAAGAAGGCGAGGCAGACCAAGCGAGACAAGGAGAAAGCCACGCTGCCTAAGAAGGAAGTGTCAGAGCCGGACAGCCAGGAGAGCGTGTCGGTCAGCACCAGCGCGCAATCCTCCTCTTCCTCCTCCTCCTCCGCTTCCTCCTCTGCTTCCTCCTCTTCCTCCGCCTCTCATAACGGCTCCTCCATGATGCTGGCGGACTCTGGCACGGACTCCGGCTTGGCTACGGCGGCGGCATCGGTGGCGGCGGACTCCCAGTTCAACTACCCCAACAAGGGCAAGTGGTGCCGGCCCCGGAACGCCCTGGGCATCTGCTTCAAGCACGTGGCCCGCCAGGACCTGCCCTGGGACATGCAGCTGTACTGGCCCCTGACCGTGGAGGAACGCTCCCTGCTGACCAAGCTGACCTCCTCCTTGCAGACGGTGACCACCGTGGTGTCCGCCGAGGACCGCGAGCGCATGAACCAGTGGGAGACCTTCTGCATGGAGAAGGCCATCTTCGCGCTGGAGCACTCCATGCGCCAGTACGTCCAGTACGCGCGCTGCATCCCCGAGTTCCAGAGGCTCTCCCAGGGCGACCAGATCGCCACGCTCAAAGCCACGGCCCTGCAGTGGTACCACGTCCGCTTGGCCTCGGAGTTCATCCCGGAGCACCGCTCGTGGGTGAACACGTTCGGGGCTATGAGCGAGTCACAGCTGGGCCAGTTCTTCGGGGACGTGCACGGCGTGAAGGAGTACGCCGACTTCTGCGAGGGGATCAAGTTCGTGGTGAAGAACGACAGCACGCTGTACGCGCTCATCCACACCCTGGTGCTGTTTGACCCCCGGGACCCCCACCTGGAGGACCGGGTGGGCATCAACACGGTGCGGGACCGCTACCTGCTGCTCCTCAAGCACCACCTGGAGGCGCAGTTCTCCTTCCAGCACGCCGACCGCTACCTGGCCGAGGTGGTGGAGCAGATGCTGGACCTCCGCCAGCTGAGCCAGTCCTCCCTCACCTTCTACAAGCACTTCTCCTCCCAGTTCAGGCCTCTGGTGGCCGAGGTCTTCAACGGATGATGAGGTCTTCAACGGATGATGAGGTCTTTAGTGGTCTATGAGGTCTTCAGTGGCTGATGAGGTCTTCAACGGATGATGAGGTCTTCAGTGGCTGATGAGGTCTTCAATAGCTGATAAGGTCTTCAATGTCTGATGAGGTCTTCAATATCTGATAAGGTCTTCAATGTCTGAAGAGGTCTTCAGTGGCTGATCAGGTCTTCAATAGCTGATGAGGTCTTCAGTGGATGATGAGGTCTTCAGTGGATGATGATGTCTTCAATGGTTGATGAGGTCTTCAGCGGATGAGGTCTGATGAGGTCTTCAGTGGCTGATGAGGTCTTCAATGTCTGATGAGGTCTTCAATATCTGATGAGGTCTTCAATGTCTGATGAGGTCTTCAGTGGCTGATGAGGTCTTCAATAGCTGATGAGGTCTTCAGTGGCTGATGAGGTCTTCAATAGCTGATAAGGTCTTCAATGTCTGATGAGGTCTTCAATATCTGATAAGGTCTTCAATGTCTGAAGAGGTCTTCAGTGGCTGATGAGGTCTTCAATAGCTGATGAGGTCTTCAGTGGATGATGAGGTCTTCAGTGGATGATGAGTTCTTCTATGGCTGATGATGTCTTCAATGGTTGATGAGTTCTTCTATGGCTGACAAGGTCTTCAACGGTTGATGAGGTCTTCAATGGCTGATGAGGTCTTCAATGGCTGATGTCTTCAATGGTTGATGAGGTCTTCAATGGTTGATGAGTTATTTTATTGCTGATGATGCCTTCAATGGTTGATGAGTTCTTTTATGGCTGATGAGGACTTCAATGGTTGATGAGTTCTTCTATGGCTGATGAGGTCTTCAATGGTTGATGAGTTCTTCAATGGCTGACAAGGTCTTCAATGGTTGATGAGGTCTTCAATGGCTGAAGAGGTTTTCAATGGCTGATGAGGTCTTCAATGGCTGATGCTCTGACCTTTTTCTCTCCATTCAGGCTTTTGACATGATGCTCAGATCTTCTGCAAGCACTTCTTGAAGTTCTCCTCCCAGTTGAGGCCTCTGGTGACTCAGGTCTTCACTGGCTCCCTGTAGATGCTCTGATCTTCTACGGGCACTTTAGTCTTTACCCCTTTCAGTTGGTGACCGGTCCTCCCTCATCTCCTACAATCAATTCAGCACAATCCACATTTTCGCCCGTAAGAGAAGAGAATCTATTGATAGAGATAGCAGCTTGCCTTAACCCTTTCACTGCCAGCCATTTTTCAGCCAAAACAATTCCCATTAAACTTACCTGGGTAGAGAAAATCTGTCTAATATTGGGGATTCTTCTGTGACATATTTTAAGTAAGGCCTATCCTTAAGAGAATATGGTATTTGGATAACAGACCCTGATTTGATGCCTTTTAGTGACATGGGTGTTGAATCATTGTGGTGCAAAAATGCGACGTCGGCGGTTAAAGGGGACGCCACACTGCATACGACTCGATCCAACTGTGACGTTTGTGAGGCACGATTCTCGTGAAATACTACTGTCTAAATGAATCTGATGAAATCCTACTAGTTTTTGTTCACTGTATTTGTAGTCCCCCCCCCCCCCCCCCCCCCACCCCGTACACGAATGTGATGAAATAATATATGTATTTCAGACCTGTTTACCTTTACGATTTTGCCGTAATTTTTACGAAACAAAAGTCAAATTACGATAATTACGGCGACGAAAAAAAAAAAAACCACGAAAAAAACACCCCACCACTACAGTTGCATTGGCAAGCGATGCTTTTGAAACAATGCGGTGAAAAGTCATTCCGGTTCCCAGCATACAACGCATGTCAGCATTTCTTTTCATTCTGTTTCAAGATGGCGTCAAAGCGACCGCGTGGTGAGAGTTCTAGGTCAAATGATCCCAAATCTGATGGAAAGACACCGAAGAAAAGGCAAATACATGGCTTAAAAAATGTTTTTAAAGGTCTCCCAAGTGCACTATTGCTTGCATATATAATTGTGTAATTACAAATAGTTTTCTTGTTAATCGGGTTTTGTGAAGAAAAAGAATCGGACGCGCGTTGGATTACATTTTTTTCTTTCTTCAAAATTACTATTTTTTGTTTAAAAAAGGTCTACATGAGTATAGTGAACGAAACGAATAGACAGAAGCATTTCATGAGAATCATGCCTCACAGATATGGTCAATATCGGATGGCAGTTGCAAACCTGTTTACCATCCCGATTTTGCCGTAATTTTTACGGGGAAATGTCAAATTACGGTAATTACGGCTATGAAAAAAAATTCCTAAATATAAAAAAAACCCACTACAGTTGCGTCGGTAAGTGAAGCTTTTGAAAAAATGCAGCGAAAAGTCATTTCGCGTCATTTCCTTTTTTGTTTCAAAATGGCGTCCAAGCGAGTGCATTCTGAAGCTTCTGTATATTCTGGTCGAAAATCAAAAGAAAAGACTTAAAAGTGGCACAGAAATTCCGGGAAAGTTACCTCAAAATTCCAGGAATACGTCGTTCAGCACTAGTTGACGAGCATGTGTTCTGTGTCTACTGCTCGACGGACATTAGTATTGCACACTCAGGTCAGTATGATATCGACGTTCATTGGTCACGCGTTGGATTACAGTTTTTTTCGTCAAAATTACGTTTTTTTGTTTCAGAAATTACAACTTTGCAAAATAGGGGTAAACAGGTCTGCAGTTGGATTGAGTGGTATGGAGTGGGTCTGCCCCCCTGTGGTCGTACATGTGGATTTAACCATCAATTCTCCTTTCAAGTTCTTCCCTAGTCTTCTGATGGGCGAAGATGCTGTTTACTGATTCTCAGGTGGGGTTTTTTATGTTTGGAAATAAGTTATATTCGTTTGCCATTGCTAGATTTTCACTCATGGGCAGTTTTATTAACCCTTTCAATGCCAGCCATTTTTCAGCTAAAGCTTTCAATTACACTTACCTGGGTAGAGAAAAGATTCTGTCTGCAGTAGTGGGGATTCCTCTGTGACATGCATTAAAAAGGACTTATCCTTACTTCCCAAAATTAAGAACATAAGGTCACTGGATACCAGACCCTCATTTGATGCCTTTCAGTGACGTGGGTGTTCAATCATTGTGGTGCCAAGAGTGGTGTTGAAAGGGTTAATGTTTGCATTATTTAAGGACATTTTCTACTAAACATGTAGCATATAATACTGCTCAAAAAAAAAGAAAAATGTTTTTACCATAAATCTGATGGAAGAAGTACATCACAAATACAAAGAAGAACGTACAGCTCAAATATTTTATATGGACACGCTTGGTGCAGTTAAGATTTCTTATTCTCAGGTGTTGTTATTGTCGGTAATGGTGGTGGGTTGGTTTTTTCGTCTGTGGGTGAAAGTAGTTCAGGCATGCTCCTGAAATCAGGATTGAAAAAGCTGATCATAGAAAGAGTCTTCAGGATTGGCCATCTTGTCATCCGGATCCACGGTCTTATAGATAAAATCAAACATCTCTGCCGACATTGATGGCAGATTAAAGCAAGATGATAGACATGGGCAATTCTAACACCACCCCCACCCATCCTGTATACACAGACACCAGGGCTCCCAGGGACCCCCATTTGAGGGTCTATGAAGTACTAAAATTCTAAAGGACCCTCTAAAAGAATGTGCAGGGAGTCCCAGGGATGCACTAGAAAAAATATTTTTAGCATTCGCAATGCCACTGGGACCTTCTGTCCCGCCTCTAGGACCCTCTATACCTTAAGCGAAGGAGTCCCTGGGACCCCTTGTTTTGCGGGACGATTGGGAGCCCTGGACAAACGCATACAGTACATTGGGAATTATTTTGAATGCGGTCACCTACTTCAGGAATGGGACGATTCAGAGAACATTGAAAATGAAATGCGGCATTTCAGGATGGAGAGAACGTTTGACTTTCACCCATCATGGGTGAGTGAAGCTGTTGTTGTTTGATGATGCTCAGGTATTGTTATTGTCGGTAATGGTGAATGTTGTTCACTGTTTCGGTGTCTTCTGTGAACTGATGTTCAACATTGTCTGGTGCCTTTGATGGTTGATGTTTGGCTGTTGTCCTTGTTTTTTTTATTGCTAATGTCGAGGGAGAAAGGTGGCAGAGTGGTTAAGACATTCGCCTGCCAAATGTAATGCGTGACTGCAGCGTGAGTGACCCGGGTTCGAATCCCGGCCTCGCCCTTTCTTTCTAGTTTGACAGGGAAATTGAACTGAACGTCCAGTCCTTCAGATGGGGACTTAAAGCTAGTCTGACCCGTGCGCTTTACGCGCGTAAAAATCCCATGGCAGTTGAAAGTCGGTAAGAGCAGGGAGAAATCCCGCTGCCTGGTATGGCAAAAAAAAAAAAAAAAAAAGCACTTGCGGCGACGCGCTCTCCAGGTGAGAGCAGCCTGAATTTCACAGAGATATGTCTCCGTATCTAGGATATACTTAATACCAATACCAAAGAATACCATATTGTCGGTGAAAGTCAGAAACCTTGTAACTCAGTTTTGATAGTTTTTAAGAAAAATGAAAAACAAATGTCTTAAAAATTAACCGCGTTTACCACAAGTTATTATCTATGATATCATGTTGTTCAAGACATTGCGAGTTCAGTCCTGCATTTTGTTGAAATGACTTACTTTTTTTCTTTAGCACTTGAAAAGAACGAAGATACGAGTTTTTTGTACTTAAGTAGGTCTGAATTTGGGACTTACGAGTTTTTCTTCAATTTACGCAACCTCATTTACCCCAGATAGAAAGTCGTTAGAGATACGAGCTTTTGGTGGAAGGTGGCGGTAAAAATTAGAGAGCTGACTATGTATCTAACTAAAAAACATACCCAAAAAAATTGAGTTACGATGTTTCTGACTTTCACCGATATGTTTCGGACTATAAGGTGTTTTAGCGCGCGCACCCCAAATATTAATAGTCACATTATAAGGCGCAGGGGTCTTAGTCTGGGAGAAAGGTATCGCCTTATAATCTGAAACATATGGTATAATATGCTAAACATTGCCAGTATTTTTCATGGTTGATGTAACAGTTTTCCAATATATTTGAGGGTTGATAATGAATATAATAAATATTGTGATTTATTTTAGGGTTGATGTTATTTTATTGCTAGAATGTTTTTTGTGTGATTGAGGGTTACTGTTAAATTTTGCCGGTGTCTTTGACAGTTAATGATCAACATTGTTACGGCTTTTGATGGCTAATGTTCTTATTTAGTCATATTTTTCAATATTCAGCATTGTTAAAATCTTCAATACAACGCAAAAGTAGTCTGTAAAGAGAGCTCTAAAAAACAAGTCCTGATTTTACAGTTCAACTGGCTACATCACTACATGTTCACCTTAAAACTACAAAAAATATATTTTTTAAATCCCTCAGTACCTTTCAAACATGTATGCTCAAAAATGTGAAATTCAGGAAGCTCAGATCCTTTTCTGGATTTTCTTGATACTTTGGAATTCTGAACATCCCTGAAAAATTCCTGAGGGTTGGCAGCTATGCTGTTATATTATGTGCTGAAATAATAAAGCAAAGGGAAAAGGCAGAGTCAAAGAGTGGCAGATTAGAAGAAGTTACAAGCACAGAACTTCCAGAAGATGGGGGGACTATTTTTTATGAATGACCCCCTGGTATCCCCACGGGGGAGTGTGTGTTATATGTAAATTTCTTTCATTTCCCTTGGGGAAAAAAAATCAATATTTAAAAGCAAAAATGACACAGAGGTTTTGGATGTTATTAACTGGCATAATAGTTTTGTTGTTCTTTTTTGCTATTACATTTTGAAAGGTGTGTACATTTATTGTGCTTGGTCATGATTGAATTATGGCAGCATTCCGATGGAAATAATACATGTGCATGATTTTATTGTATGTATGCATAAATTATGAAAATGATTCTCTCGATTTGTGTTGCATTTGTAAAATTTTGTTTTGATCTATTTATATTCTGTCACAGAATGATATAAACATGGAAATCATTGTGTCAGCATGCATTCCTTTATAAATCAAGATGTGGTTGACATATACATTTTATTTATATCATTAAATTCTAGTCACAGAGACTTATCTCTGTGAAATTCGGGCTGCTCTCCCCCGGAGAGCGCGTCGCCGCAAGTGCAGCGCCTACCCAATTGTACATGTACATGTATGAATTAGAATGATATTGTTTATATTATCTAGACGTCTAAGGCTGGAAGAAAACAGTGCAAGACTGTTGACAATTTGCCTAAGTTGTAGACGTTGGCATTCTCTTATTACTTGTTACTTATATTGTCTGTGATTTCTGCGAGTTCATCATAGATATTGCTTAAATTAATGAAAAGGATGGGTGAGGGTGACATTAATTGGCATGTACTGTACCTTTAACCCCTTGACTGCCACCAACGTATCACGTACTGAACTGATGACATCACTGGTGATGTCATCAGGTGAAGAGGAACAACCCTGATATGCTGGCTTTTGCTCTTAACACAGTCAAGAGAGTAATATCCCCAGACCCTAGGGTTAGGGTTACTATTCCAAAAAGATAATTAGCTGAAAAGGTTAATAAAAATACAGCTGTATGTTTGGTAAGAAAGGCAAAAACGGAAAAGTGGAATTAACTGAGAAATGCATTAAAGGGGGGTGGGGGGGTGGGGGGGGGGGGCACATATTTACCTTTACCTGAGAATGATACTTTGTCTCACTTTGGCTCTGATCCACGCATTGCTAGATGATTGGTATCGTAATCAACTTTGGTGGAGGGGAGTTAATTAGAAGAGAGTTTTCCCCCTTTGTTCAATTTCGTTATATTGTTATGTTGCTGAAACCACATTATAAATGCTGCCTTTTCGATACATTCCTTTGTAAATCCTAAGGCTGTGCACACAATAGTCTCATAAACCTCACACGCTTATACTATAGTGAAAGAAAGAAAAATAAGCGTGCGCATTTCCTGTGCGGAAACGCATGCGTTTATCCCATCCGCTTGTTTTCTTACTTTCCTTTTACTTATTTGCAGATAAGCTCGTGAGGTTCCGCGTCTAATGTGCGCACGGCCTAATGGGTATTGTGCTGTGATGAACAGAGTTGGCTCGTTTCGGTTCTCGGTGTTTGGGTGTTGTCAAGTCAAGTCAAGTCAAAATCATCTTTATTGAGGGTTAAAGAATAATGAGCTGCTGCAAGAATGTGAGCTGCTGCAAGTGCAGTTACCGTGTTGATATCAGCAGGTTTGTCCAGGTGTGTTGCACAATGAAATAAAACAATGAAATGACACATTTATGAAATCACAAATGTAGGGGCGTTATTTATTTCATGGCATACTCCGAAAATCTGGCTTTTGGAGTGCCGAAATTTGTGGCTTCCAGTTTTGTGGAGTGCCGAAAGTTTTGGTTTCCGGTTTTGTGGAGTGCCGAAAGTTTTGGTTTCCGGTCTGTGGAGTACTGAAAGTTTTGGCTTCTGGTTTGTTGAGTGCCGAAAGTTTGGGCTTCCAGTTTGTTGAGTGCCGAAAGTTTGGGCTTCCGGTTGGTTGAGTGCCGAAAGTTTTGGCTTCTGGTTTGTGGAGTACTTACTGAAAGTTTTGGCTTCCGGTTTGTTGAGTGCCGAATGTTTTGCTTCCGGTTTGTTGAGTGCCGAATGTTTTGCTTCCGGTTTGTTGAGTGCAGAATGTTTTGGCTTCCGGTTTGTTGAGTTCCAAAAGTTTTGGCTTCCGGTTTGTTGTGTGCCAAAGGTGTGGCTTCCGGTTTGTGGAATGCCGAAACCACAATGAGAACATCGATTGTATTTTTTGTAAGCAGCGACGTAGCTTTGTGCCAAAACCTGGGTAGTTGACGTAAATAGTGTAACATTTTGTTGACAGGGAATTTTCAAGGTCGGGGTTTGCGACAGTTTCTTCCAAAGCTTTTGACATAAAAAAAAGAGAGAGATACCTTTGGGGCAGGCTCAGAGTGCTTCGCGAACTATCGGCAAACGAAGTGTGTTTCTTAGACCGTTCTTGCTGATTTGCGCTCACACTACGTAGCGTTAGTCCTCGTGAAACGGCCCCCAGTTTCTGGGTGTGTGTAGTGTTATTTGTTGTTGCAATTTTTCATTCCAGATTTTGGGGTTTTCAGGAATTGAATTTTGAGGTTTAGGGACCTCCTCCTATTTACTCCCCTGCGAATGAAATGCTCAGATTGTCCATTCCAAAGACTGCAGATGCCTTACCGTTATGTGTGTCATCATTGATGAATCAGTGTGCAAGCAGCATTGTCTTATCTAGTTATCAGCATCACTGTGTTCATCTAGCTTGAATACTGTATTTTTCTGACTATATCTAGGCGATGCTTTTTTTTCTTTCTTAGACTGAGACCCCTGCGTCTTATAACATAACATACTAATAAAATGTGACCTACAGACATTAAGTGTCAAACTGACCATTCTGGGGAAATTATACATTTGAAAACTTCAGACAATTGTCTTTCTATTGATACAAGAATTATTTTTGTATATTTTTCCGTTCCCGAGTTATGAGTATTTAAAGTTAGTAGGGTGAGCGTCGGCCATTTGGAGAAAACACAGTCTAAAGTCCAGCCTAGCTGAAGAAAATGCATTGACCTTCTCGTTTTAAAACACTTATAAGACCACTTAGAGACCATATTAAAGATTATCCTTTATAAATATGAAAGATAAGATGTTAGAGAACACGAAAATACCCATAACTCAAAATTGACAAAAAATATTTTTGACTTTGCAAGCCTGTTGTGAGAAACTAGCCCAGCGACTTAATGTCCCTTTGGTGGTGCTGGGTCACAAATAGTAAGAAAATATAACAGAATCTGAATTTTATTGTAAGAGGGGGGGGGGGGGGGGGGGGGGGGGGGGGGGGGGGGGGGGGGGGGGGGGGGGGGGGGGGGGGGGGGGGGGGGGGGTGTGCCTTATTGTCAGAAAAATATGGTAGATGACCTTGGATTATTATGGTTCGACTTATCCAGCTTCTACAGGTTGAGGTACATGTTAGTTTCCATGCTTACCCCATGGCAACACGTGTGTGTGTGTGACTGTGTGTGAGATGAAGAAAGAGAATGGTACATGCAAGCATCGTGTTTATTTTACTTTCTAATGATTTATTATTTGTTTGCCTTTACTAAATGCAGGGGTGCTCCTGGGAAATTTCAAAAATCCTGCAAGGCAGGGGTCCAGGGGCCGCCCAGTTAACAACTTGACTTAAGCAATACTAAAAATATAAAGTTCCTGGTAAAGGCATGTAAATATTTATCTGTATTCATTTCTTTTATATTCTACACATGCGAGAAACCGACAAAACCTTTATAAATAGGAAATTTGTTGCTTCTCAAATTCTCATAATCCGGCGACGCCGGCTCCAGGCAATAAAAACAATCCTGCATTTCAGGACATCCTGAAAGCAGGAGCATCCATGTAAATTTTCTCAATTGTTAGCAATATAAAGCGCACTGAGCTCATGTGAGAAAGAGCACTATATAAATTCCCATTATTGTTATTATTTTTATATAGTGATACTGATAGGCCAGTAGTATCGTTACTAGTATCACTGCTCCCATGGGGAAAGCATGAAAAATAACAATCTGTGTTTTCAACCTTTACCAGTAACTCCCCAAAATGAAAAAACCTGAAAGGCAGGGGTCCAGGGTCCCATGGCCCTGGCAGGGTACAGGGGCAGAGCCCCGTCGGACGATTCAGGGGGGCAAGTTGAGAGAGAGAGATAACGAGACAAGACAGACAGTTAAAATGACAGACAGAGACAGTTTGAGTCTGATAAGCCTTGTGAAATTACTACATTGCCTTTGTAAACTTCCAAGTTAGAACAACTAGACTAAGTTCAAAACGCCCCAAATCGCTTGTGGTCAAATTTTTTTTTTTGTTTGGGATGATTTAAAAAAAAAACTGAAGTTCAGTTTCTGGAAAAATTAAAAAATACTGAAATCAGTGTAAAAATGACAGAGCAGCACCCATGCAGCATTGCTTCTGTCCCACACAGTATTTCTGAAGGGATGTATATATATTTTTGTTTTTGATCTGCATGCAGTGCGTGTGCACGTGCGCTTGTGCAATTACGGAACTAATGGCATGCCTTCTTTTTTAGGTTGAAAGAAAGTCGTTAGGACAGTAGTAAGCATTATTTCTTATGTTTATACATCATGACATGACACGCGCATGTGTGTGTGTGTGTGTGTGTATGTGCGTACATGCGTGTCTGTGTGGGTGGGATGTGGGGGGTGTATGTGTATGCCTATTTGCATGTGCGTGAGCGATTATTTGGTTTTGTTGTTGAATTTCTTGCTTTTAATTTTTGTTGTTGTTAAGCGCATAGAGCTCCACATTTGGTGGAGGAATGCGCTATATAAATGATTCACTATTATTATTATTACTAGTTGCTGCTGGGTCCTCTCATGGTTAAGATAATCCTGTATAATCATTTATAATCCTTACTATGCTTGTTGACTAAAATAAATAGGGCGAAAAGATCCTTCATCGCTTTTACAATCTTACCCGTTATTGTTGATAGGTATGGCTGGTACCCACGTGTCGTCATATCCGGCCACAAGGAGCGCCATATTATGGGAGACCGCCATCTTAGTCCTTACCTTTTTTTGAAAAATGCCAGATCGATGCTGCGTATTTGGCTGTTCCAATTCGAAACTTAATCTAAACTGTATTTATAACATCTGGATGTTTTCTTTACACATTTAGATAACATTTTCACTTTGTTTACACACAAATAAGGACTAAGATGGCGACACTTCCGTTGGAATGGTCGAGATGCGCACGCAGGTGGGTTGGAGCCATTCAGGAACATTAACTCTTCTAGCATCATGGGCGAATATATTCGTCCACTTTTTTGTTTTATGTCCCTGGAAACTCAGAAGAAAACGTTGTTTTTGTGCTAAGCTTTCGGAAAAAACCCACCCAAAGCAGCTTGAATAATGCATATTAATGATACGTCTTTTTAAAAACAAAGCTAGGTTACAGATCTAAGGGTCTGAACGTTGAAGTTCATGGTAGCAAAAAGCGCAACAAAAAGTTGAACATTCCTGAATAGGGCATTTGCCACGTGCCGGCGACCTTGAATTTTACTGAGTTGAATTTAGAGAGTTGAATTAGAAAGGTGAGTGTAACTTGAACAAACCGGGGTGTAGCTGCGAATTGGGATTCGGAACGAGCGGTGTGGGAGCAACGCCACTGTACGGCTCAGAAGATGGGACAGCAAAAAAAAAGAAAGGTCAGCGTAACTTAGTAGTCAAGTATAGAGAACGAACACTCGTGGCAAATGCCCTATTGGAAAACTTTTGTTGGTTCACAATGTTTGTTTTTATTGCAAAGCGGACTGTTACACTGTTTGTCCTTGGAAATCAGCCTCTGCCCCTGTTTTTCATGAAGTCTGTCCCTGGAAGCTGCAAAACGGGGTACTGGTAGGCAGGCCTGTTTGATGTACAGTGGAACCTCCCTATTAAGACCCCCTCCAAGATGTGACCTAAAACATTTGCGACTGGACTACCGAGTGTCCACCTCTCTATTAACCTTTTCGCAGCCAACGTCGCATTTTAGCACAACAGTGATTTAACACCTATGTTGCTAAAAGGCATCAAATTTGGGGTTTATTAACCAAATACCCTATAGCCGCCGTGGTGTAGTGGTTAGCGTCGCGGACTACTGGCTGGGAGGTCTGGGGTTCGAATCCCATCAGAGGCGAGGCTTTTTCGGTCCTGGACCGACTCCTACCCAGAGTGAGTGGCTATGGGCTCAATGGGAAGACTGAAACCACACAGTCGAGTTTCATCCCCTTAACGGATGCGATTCTGAGAGTGTTGCTCTAATTGCAAGACCAACACTGCAGGTGTCTGTAGTTCTCGGGCCTGGTTAACGCCGGGATATCATTATGAAAGGAAGCGTAGAGTACAGCCCTGCCATGCAGTCTCAGACCGATACGGAACTCCATAGTATCATCATCATCGTTATCATCGGCCTCATTTTCCATCAATCATAAAATTAAAAACAATGTCTCAAATTCTGTGGCTTTGCATGCCCTGCTCTCATGGTGACCTGTTTCGGTTTCCAATCCAGTCTATGCCTTGGTGCGTTCGGGTCAAAGTCATTGGGATCAGTGTGTTCTGGGGAGCTGTCGGTGGACGGTCGTGGTGGCGCCCTCGGAGGAGGACCTCACTCACGCTGGCTCCGTGACTAAGAGAGTAGTGTCGTCAGTAGGGGGCTTAGTAGGTGGTGTCCTGAACAGGCTCCACTGAACTCCACCGAAGTGACTCAGCAGAAGTGCAGTGTCTCCTCGGTTGGTTGCCTCCTGACGGCCTAACATAAATTATCTCCCCTTGGACTGCTGGTCTCGGTTTCTGCGACTTGAACAAACCCGGGTGTAGCTGCGAATTGGGATTCGGAACGAGCGGCGTGGGAGCAACGCCACTGTACAGCCCAGAAGATGGGACAGAAAAAGAAAAAAAAAAAACAACAAAACAACCAAATACCCTATTGTCTTAGTTTTGGGAAGTAAGGATAAACATTATTAAATATATGTCACAGAAGAATCCCCAATACTACAGCTCCATCCAAGTAAAGTTTGTGGGCATTTTTGGCTGAAATATGGCTGGTGGTGAAAGGGTGAAAGACCCACCACGTCACGTGTCAAAATCACGGTTTTCACGTGTTTTCCCTCTTAAGAAGGTAAGAACTCTTAAGAAATCTTCCAAGCATAAGAGGGAATGTGACACGTGACGTGGGGGGTCTTTAGGACCTTGTTTTGGCTGATTTTTGAAGGTCTTATTAGAGAGGTACGTTCCACTGTATAATTATGTGGGTGTTCATTAAGATCTGGACATATTTTAATGAAAGCGTTGCAAGGATGCATTACTAGTAATCCAGGCATGGGAATTGTCAAAGACAAAAATCTCTGAAAAGCCCCCCAATTGAAGTATTTAGTAACAAAAACGAAGTATTTAGTAACAATTTCAATTTTTTTTTCGCGGAAATCCACGAATTTGCGGACGATTCCCATGCCTGTAATCCATTTTTCACATTGCATGTAATGTGTGCCCATAGTTTTCCATGAAGTGCAGTTTCTGTTTGAAACTGAAGTCAGTTCTCTCTCTCTCAACATTCCTTTCATGGTTGTTGAAAGGTTGGTTTTTTTTACAATTATGGCATATACAATCTGACCCTGCAAGTCTTATTAGGAACCCTGATAAATGTGTCCATGAATGAGGCCTTATACCGAACATTATCTGCCCCTGTCTCGCGACCTCAAATGCGAACGCCACCTACTTAAGATTATCGCCCTTGCCTGTCAGGAACTAGTGGTATGTAGCCACAGAAGATTATCTGCTCCTGACTCGTCACCAGGGGGCATCGGCAGTTCGGCCCTAAAATTATCGCCCTTTCGTCTCGGCAAGTAGTATAACGCCTCATTATGTTAATATATGTTAATGACATACATTGTGCCAAAACCAAAAAAAAGTAGATTGGGTATTGTTTGAAAAATATTTATGGCTGATTTTTTTTGGTTCAATTTTTAAAAAATAATTTTCCAAGAGTAAGACTACCATATTTTTCGGACTATAAGGTGCACCGCCCTCAAATTATTGACAACATTATTTATTATATTTTCTTATCGCCTTATGGTCCGAAGAATACGGTAACTTGAATTGCTGCATGGATCTTTGAACATTCTACGTCTGCTTAAGTTAAAGGTGGACCCTGACGGATGAGTTTTTGCAAGAAACACGTCGAGATCACCAGAAAGACAGCCTTTTCAATGATCGGAACACTCACTTTGCTCTGGTTTCCTAGGAATTAAACCATCAAAACGTCGATTCCTCCTTATTTTATTTTTATTTTACTCCTTGGCGGAGATACCGGAGAGAGTAGCCATTGTGGATGGGGTGGTTGAAGGTCACTCATTGTGGTTGAAGCGTTTTCTTTTTTCGTAGTGCAGTAAAAAAAAAACACCAATTGGAGCTGTTTCCTTTGTTGTGAGCGAAACTCCTTTAGATAATCTGTATTAGAAAAAAAAAAGGCTTGTATTGCGAAAATGTGCAAACGATTTGGTCTACACGCAAGCAGCCATTAGAAAAGAGACGGCACACACTTTCTCTTTGGGTGAAAGAATTTGACTTCCATCACCTCCGCCAAGGAGGAATCACCTATTTGACGGTTTGATTTCTAGGAAACCAGAGCAAAGCGAGTGTTACAATCTCTGTAAAGGGTGTTTTCCTGGTGATCTGGACGTGTTTCTTACAAAAACTCATCCGTCAGGGTGGCCCTTTAAGGGTACAGGAAAGAAAACGTTACTTACAGTTACAGCATTTCATGTTCACTTTGAACCTCGATTGGCTGACAAGACATATCCACTGTTACTTCGTTATTGTTGATGAACGTTGTGATTTTAAAAGACGTTACCTGCTGTGATTTTACATTGTGCCAATAAAATGTATTAAAACGATGGTCTTTTGGTTGGCAACATGCTGGGGTGTGTTGTATGTCCTTGTGCCGAAAACTATGGTGCAGTTGTTTAACAAATAGTTCCCCCACCTTCTGGACATTCTGTACTTGCAACTTCCTCTAATCTGTCGCTCTCTTTGCAGGCATGGGAATTAGAGAAGACAAAAAAGACTGAAAATTGGGGTCTGGAAGCAGGCATAGGAACAAGGAAAAAAAAACAACTGAAAACCGTGTGTGTTGGGATACAGCCCCCAGAAAATGAAGCTTCTTCTGTTATCTAAGCCTTAAAAACAGTATTAGAGATAAAGACTGATATATTTAGTTCATTTTGCATTCATTTACAACCAATAACTTAAGTTTTATTCATTGGGCTTCTTTTTTCATCTCATTTCATCTCTTGGACCATCAAAAAAGCTGAAACTTGCAAAAAAAAGACTGAAGAGGACCATCAAAAAAGCTGAAATCAGCCCAAAGACTGACAATTCCCATGCCTGCTTTGACTCCACCTTTTCCCTTTGCTTTCCGTCATCTACTATCCTTCTGCCCCCTTTTTTTTCTCTCCAAAAAAATCTTCCAAATAATTTTCTTCTTTGAGCTCCTTTGAAATCAGAATGCGCAGTGAAATGTGGCAGTGAAATCAATGAAAAACAAAACTGAACACCGGACTCATACTCATAGTACCTCACCCATTATGGCCGTATGGCCTGGGAAGGTAGATAGAAGAATGGTGCTATTTTCTCTGGACACCTGATCTTACCTGTCACACAAGGCGAATTTAGAGCAAAGACACCGAGGGTGTATGTCTGAAGTCTACTAAAGCTATGATGAACGAAAAATGGTATTTTACGTCCTCTCGGTCTGGAACAAACACATATGGGACATTTCTAGATACAAAGATGGTGGGAACAATACTGGAGGCAATGCCCGGAGGCAGTGCAATACCAGTAAAGTCCCAATTTTTTAACAATATAGATAGGTGTAGCAGTAACCACGCCTCTGTTAAACCTCATCGGCTATGGTACCGCCACAAGTTGTGTATAGCTAAATTAGTAAGTAATTGATAGTTTACATAAACTTGGATCCAGTTCATGCCCTTGAACCGTTCCGGTCAGTCATGGTGATCAGTATGTTCTGGGGAACTGTCAATGGACAGACGTGGTGGCACCCTCGGAGGAGGACCTGTCACGACATTATCAGCTTTGGACGCACATTTGACCGCCAGTCAAACTAGTAGGGGCTTAGCGCGTGATATTCTTAGTTGGGAGTAGTGAGAGAGAGGGAGGGACTCATCTCCCTCTCTCTCACTACTCCCAACTAAGATACGAGTCCATCTCTCTCTCTCTCACTACTCCCAACTAAGAATATCACGCGCTAAGCCCCTACTGGTTTGACTGCCCCCTGGCGGTAAAATCAGCGTCCTAAGTTAACCATTGTCGTCAGTAGGGGTGCTTAGTAGGTGGTGTCCTGCGCACAGGCTCCACTGAACACCACCGAAATGACTCAGCAGCGGTGCAGTGTCTCCTTGGCTGGTTGCCTCCTGACGGCCTAACATAGATTGTACAAACGCTTATTTTAAAGAGTTTGAAAAAATACAGTAGACACACAAAGATCTTGTTTGATAAATAAAATTTAAAAAAAGGAACTTCCTGTTCTGGTAAAATTAAAAAACAGGAAATCCTTGTATACAGACAAACCCCTATTTTATGACCCTCTGTTAAGTGACCACCTCTCATTTGAGACCGGATTTGTTGGCACGGATGCATTTTACTATGTAAACGACCTCTCTTAAACGACTTCCTCTAAAACGCGACTTACGACCGCCATTTTGTTGGTTTTTACGACCGTTGCTGTCGTCTGCATAGACTTCAAGCAAAGGGAAACAACCACGGTCAAGGGCCTGAAAGCGGAGTCGCTTCCCTTGTTGTAGAAAAGATGGCGGAAAGCGTAGGAAAAGCACGAAAACCACTGACTTTGAAAAACACAACCACTGACTTTGGACGAGAGTGGAGGTGATTAACAGAAGTCGGCGAAGTGAAACTGTAATACATCGATTGCACAATCCTATGGAGTTGGAAAGACCCAAATCCAGTTTTAATATGTCATTGTATGTGTGCATGAAGAAGAGAGTATGAACTGTGCTGAACTTTTTCTTTCTACGGCTGCCAGTGAAAACCTCCATCATACGACCCCTCCAATTTACGACCAATTTTTCCGGACATTTTGGAAATCTTAAAATAGAGGTTTGTCTGTACCAGGAAAAGTTGCACCCACGTAGTCCTGAGATAACCATAGCTGTTGACGGGGCTATAACAAACTAACTCATTCTCCGCAATAAAACCCAACACCTGCTTTAAAATGAATACAACATATTTTATTGCCTTTCTCCCTCCCACACAAAACATCAAAATGCAATGCAGGGGGCAGCACATGTGAAGGCCCAGCCACACTGCATACGATCCGATCCCATGACGCGAAACGATTGTGACGATGTCTACGAGTCACGATTCACGTGAAATGCTTCCGTCCAAAAATAATTCTGCTTATTTTCGCTCACAACAGTTACTGAAGTAATAATAATAATAATAATAATAATAATTTCATTTACACAGCGCAATAAAATCATGCTAAAAGCAAGCTCTCAGCGCTTTACAAACACTGATGGAACTATAAAAAAAATTAACAAATAGACAAACCATATTTCATACCAGTGATATGAAATAAAAATAACATTATTCAATGACACATTAGAGAGAAGGGTGGTGGGGGTGGGGGTGGGGGGACAGACAGACAGACAACATGATGATGACAAGTAGTCCCCAATACACAAATGAAATAAAATGTCTGATACAAAAAACACATATTTCATCAGATTCTTGTACGGGGGACTAGAAACACAGTGTACATAACTAGTAGGATTTCATCAGATTCAGTTAGACTGTGGGATTTCATGAGAATCTTGTCACAAATCAGATGGGATCGGGATTGAATTGTATGCAGTGTGGCTGGCCCTTAACCCCTTGACTGCCACCAACGTATTACGTACTGACCCGATGACATCACTGATGACGCCATCAGATGAAGAGGAATAACTCTGATATGCTGGCTTTTGCTCTAACACAGTCAAGAGAGTTATATCCCCAGACTATTTTGCCAGATTGGCTCTATCAGTTGTCTTTTTTTTTATGGCAGACCTGTTTACCCCCTACACAAGTCTTGAGTAGTCTGGATAGCTGAAATGAGTAGTTTTGGCTCAAAATGTGTAGTTTTTATTCATTAAACCATCAAACAATGTTCACTGAAAATGAGTAATTAGAGCATTATTTTCAATTTTGAAGAGTAGTAGAGGTCCAAATTGAGTAGAATACTACTCGAAAAGAGTAGAGTATACAGGTCTGCTGAGGTGATGACATCAATGATATCATCAGATGAAGAGGAATAAACTGATATGCTGGCTTTTTGCTCTAACACAGTCAGAGAGTTATATCCCCAGACCATTTTGCCAGATTGGCTCTATCAGTTGTCTTTTTTTATGGCATGATTTGCCCAATGATTTTTTCTTTAATTTTTTTCTCTGGCAGTCAAGGGGTTAACGGAAGCAGCTAATATTCGACCTATGCCTCGCAGTGTAACTTTGGGCATCACATCACACTGACGACAGCAATTCAATACTGTGTGCAGAACATTTTTTTTTAGCAAAGCCTGTGCCCAACCCCACCCCCCAACGTACCAGACCTGTTTACCCCTATTTTGCAAATTTGTAATTTCTGAAACAAAAAATAAGTAATTTTGTTGAAGAAAAAAACTAATCCAACAACGCGCGGACGATTTTTTTTCTTCACAAAACCCGATTAACAAGAAAACTATTTGTAATTACACAATTATATGCAAGCAATATAGTGCACTGGGAGACTTTTGTTTTGTAAAAAATTACGTCAAAATCGTAAAGGTAAACAGGTCTGACTTTACTAATCAAGACTAGTATTCCTTGTATTGCAGGTTTCGATAAACAAAACGATGACAGGAATGGTTAGAGGTGAGGCAAATTAAAAGAAAAAAACAAACAAACTGAATGTTATTTTGTAATGAATGAAATGCAGACTTTTGCTAGATATGTGTGTGGAATTACGCGTGTGTACATGTACACAGGAACAAGCTTGGTATGCATTGCATGTCTAACCGAAGACACTCGGAGCTTACGCAAAGACTGATCACTCACTGCCCGACTACTTACAGTGGTATGATCACTCACTGCCTGACTACTTACAGTGGTAGTGTGAGTGAAGCCACATATTGACATACCATTCCCCTCACAGTACATGAATTACCCTCATTCTAGCACCTTTCAGTTTTCCACAGAGAGCTACTTGTTTCAAGTTATTTGGCAAATATTCTTATCATTGATTTTGGTTAGGGATAGGAAAAGACCTTACAAGTGCAGACCTGTTTACCCCCTACACAAGTCTTGAGTAGTCTGGATAGCTGAAATGAGTAGCTTTGGTGTGAAATGAGTAGTCCTCTTCATTAAAACATCAAATAATGTTCACTGAAAATGAGTAATTAGAGCATTATTTTCAATTTTGAAGAGTAGTAGAGGTCCAAATTGAGCAAAATACTACTCGAAAAAAGTAGAGTAAACAGGTCTGCAAGTGGTATGCCACCATGAAACAAATGTAGGCCTAATGGATAAACCACTTTTAATTGGTTTATGCTGGTGACGAGTGTTAACAAAAGGCATGAACTGAAAGGAGCTGAGAAAAGCTACTGTGCCCTCTGGACCTAGGTATGCTAAAGGGTGAGTGGTGGCTGTTTGATTGCCCTGCTGAACCTGCCACTCCCCCCTGGACCTAGGCATGCTAAAGGGTGAGTGGTGGCTGATTGATTGCCATACTGAACTCGCCACTCCCCTCTGGACCTAGGGATGCTAAAGGGTGAGTGGTGGCTGTTTGATTGCCCTGCTGAACTCGCCACTCCCCTCTGGACCTAGGGATACTAAAGGGCGAGTGGTGGCTGATTGATTGCCCTGCTGAACCCGCCACTCCCCACCGGACCTAGGCATGCTAAAGGCTGAGTGGTGGCTGTTTGATTGCCCTGCTGAACCTGCCACTCCCCACCGGACCTAGGCATGCTAAAGGGTGAGTGGTGGCTGTTTGATTGCCCTGCTGAACCCGCCACTCCTCCCTGGACCTAGGCATGCTAAATGGTGAGTGGTAGATGTTTGATTGCCCTGCTGAACTTGCCACTCCCCTCTGGACCTACGCATGCTAAAGGATGAATGGTAGCTGTTTGATTGCCCTGCTGAACCTGCCACTCCCCTCTAGACCTAGGCATGCTAAAGGGTGAATGGTAGCTGATTGCCCTGCTGAACCTGCCACTCCCCTCTGGACCTAGGCATACTAATGGAAGGAACGCATGCCAGATGCAGCCTCAAACTGGGAAACAAATGCCCAGTCTTTGCGTAAACTCTTTGGTCTAAGGCTCGCATCGCTGTATAGCAAGCACAGGCATCAGAATAGTCTGAAGTCCAATCCTCTGAAAACCGCGGTAAAAGGGCCATCAAGGCCCCAGAATACAGAGGGACAACACTGACATTCCCAACATTACCAGAAAGGCTTTATCAGTTTATGCATTAATAAATCACTATAAAATGCTATTTAACAGAAAAAATATATCTCAATAGAAAGGCAAAACCTCTAACAGAAGAGGCCAATCCTCTGTCAGAAATTCTCAATCCTCTGAAACTAGCTGATTCTCTGACAGTTATGATGCCTGTAAGCAACATCATCTTCATTGCAAAAAAAACAAAAACATTCATGGCACCCATCCTGACAGAGCAGCGCTGCCGTAGAACTTTAATGCAGTGTCTGGCTAACATTAGTAACAACGCTAAGCACACACCACGTCCGGGCCATTCGTTAATCAGGCAGTTAGGACATAATAAGTTAGATTCCGACCTTTACTTTGACACTACGGGAAATACTGATTATGTTTTTTCGGTCCCAATATTATTATTATTATCACAACAAAACTTGCCTCCCCAAACCCGAAATATTCATGAGCAATGCTCAGCTTTTCACAATCCCGAAAACAGCTGGAGCTGACGGGTAAGGGCGATGAACGGTTGACGGTCGTTCAACGCCTGCGGTTGGCAAGCGGTTGATGCTCAACGCCTGCGGTTGACAAGCGGTTGAAGAGCGGCTGACGGTCAACGCCTATGGCTGGCCGGCGGTCAGCCTTGTGGGATGACTGGGCCCTCCAGGGGCGGGTCACTGTCCGTACGTAGCAAAAGGAATGCACCGAAGAAGGGGAGACGCTACGGCACCACACACAAAGCTCACTCATCCCTCGCTACCTAGCACACGGGATCTTCCACGCACACAAACTTGCTCGGTTTTGATTCATATGAGCTCCCAACATCGATCTCTCTCTCAACAAACATACATATATACAGTGGAACCTCACATTTAACCCTTTCACCGCCAAAGTCGCATTTTCAGCACCACAGTGATTTTAACACCTATGTCACTAAAAGGCATCAAATTGGGGTCTATTATCCAAAGACCCTATTGTCTTAGTTTGGGGAAGTAAGGATAGACCTTATTTTATTTATGTCACAGAAGAATCCCCAATACTGCAGATGGATTTTGTTCTCTACCCAGGTAAATTTAATGGAGATTTTTGGCTGAAATATGGCTGGCAGTGAAAGGGTTAATACCTTGAAAATAAAACCAATCCAAAATGAGGTCTTAAGCGGGGAGTTGTATAAGGGAGGTAATTTTAATACTTACAAAGGGCAAAGTCTCGGAGAAGAAAGAAAGAGAAGTAGGTGTTCAGTGGGAGGGAGTCTTACAAGGGAGGGGGGTGTGGTCTTATAAGAGAGGTCCCACTGTACGTCTCTCTCCACTCCTTCCCAACAACTACCCATCTCTCTACTCTTTCCACTCGCATGGTCTTGGGTCAGGGCACTGGTCAGGACCGCCGTTCAAGCACCGAAGGGTCAGGGTCCAAGGGCAGGGGGGGTGACAGTTAAGGGTGTGGTGGGTGGGTTGGCAATCTAGGGCTCAACATCACAGCACGACACCAAACACTAGAGTACCTCAAAGCTTTTGGCCTGTGTTTTTTTTTTAACCTTTCGCTCAACACATTCAACATCTCAAAAGTTTGATCTTCCGTCGTCGACACGTACATTCAACCCGTTTACACATTGACTTTCTTTCGGAGGTCTTCCATCGATGTCCGTTCGCACATTCATTCAACCCTTTCACACACCGACTCATTGTTTCTTTCTGAGGCCTTCCATCAATGTTCGTTCGCACATTCACTCAAGTCAACCCTTTCTGAGGTCTTCCATCGATGTTCGTTCGCACATTCATTCAACCCTTTCACACACCGACTCATTCTTTCTTTCTGAGGCCTTCCACCGATGTTCGTTCGCACATTCACTCATCAACCCTTTCACACACTGACTCATTCTTTCTTTCCGAGGCCTTCCACTGGCATCCATTCTCAAATTCTCTCAACCCTTTCGCACATCCGCTCAACCTTTCTTTCCTTTACGCACAGCATTGCGGGAGTGGTGGTGGGTGGTAGAGCACACGCGTGCGCGGGGGGGAGAAGAAGGGTCTGACTGGTTAAGCTCGCCAAAGCACAAAACGTATCTTCCTCAAGACGCTCACGCGACACACACACACACACAAAAACAAGACTAAACCGTCCGGGTGACAGTCAGTCTTTGCCGCAGAATATATACAGATTGTTTGTGGCCGCTATGGCGATGATGCTGTCCGTCGGATGCCAGCCGGTGTGCAGGATTTTCCGGGAGTAGTCCAGGTTATCCACATTGACCTCGTCCTTTTTCCGCTTCCCCCCAGCGCCCACCTTGCGCGGCTTGAGAACGGTGCGCGGCTTGGTGATCTCCCGGCAAGCCTCCAGGGTGCTGTCCCTTTTCGATTCCTTGTCGAACATGCGGAAGAAGTTGTTGTAGGAGCCCGTCATAATGTGTCTGCGCAAACAAGAGGGGGAAGGAAAAAACAACACCAAAAAAGGGAATTAGATTCATAACGAAGAGCAACGAAGCTCTACATACAGCGGAATCCTGCCAACTCAAAAACGGATAACCAGGGGTGCATGTGGCTTTGCCTGAAGCCTGAACTCAGGCAGTTTGATGCAGGTTCAGGCAGCTGACTGCCTGAAGAAAAAGCTCATCAGTACGTTAGCCCTGCTCTTGTTCTTCAGGTTTCTGCAAAATGGTGCAGGCAGAAGTTTGGGCCACTGCATGCACCCATGGATGACTCAAAAATGCTGGGTAACTCACAATAATCTTCTGGTTTCAGTCTAATAATCTTTATCCTAAAAGGTCTTTTGAAACTCAAAGTGAAAATCAAAATTGAAAGGACTGAAATTTTATTTTGAGATAGCCAGTATTTGGAAGTTCAGTTTAACATCGCGTATCGGCTTTCACCATGTACGACGGGCTGAACAAACCAACCAGGGTATAAACAAAAATTTATGTTCCTGAATCACTGTCTTAGCCAAAAGGCCGAGAAGCGATCATAATTAATATTGAACATTAAAGCCAGTATTTTGAGTTCAAGAGACCTTATAAGGGAGGGGTCTTGAAAGGGAGGTAATTTTAATACTTACAAAGAAGGGAAATGTCTCAGAGAAATTGATGGCGATTTTCGATGACGCTATTCAAACATCGTGGGGAAAAAAACAACCACATCGCACCTACGGAATTGCATTTGCAAGCAACGTTTTCCACCAGTACCACAAGTTTCTCCACACCTTTGGAAGCCATGCTGGCTGAAAAAATGTGATATTTTAGCTCCCGTCTACTTTCAGATGATTTTCCAAGGCAACAAAAATATTTTTTTCACGTCACCAGGCGATAAAATAAAATTGTGGGCGATTTTCTACCGACTGCTCGCGATTATCGCGCCTATGGGTGTACAGAATGACTTTATTGCTGGTGGTGATAACATTTAATCGCGATGGTTTTTGCCTTTAACCCTTTTGCCGCTGAAGTGGTATTTCTGCACCACACTGACTTAACCTTTTCGCCGCCAGCCATTTTTCAGCCAAAAAATACCATTAAACTTAACTGGGTAGAGAAAATAAAATATCTGCAATATTGCGAATGTCCTATGTGACATGTATAACATTAGGCCTATCCTTACCTCCCAAAATTAAGAAAATAGGGTCTTTGGATAACAGGCCCTGATTTGATGCCTTTTAGTGACATAGGTGGTGTTAAACCATTTGTGGTGCTAAAAGGCGACATTGGCTGTTGAAAGGGTTAACACCCATGTCACGAAAAGGCATGAAATTAGGATCGGCTGTTGCCCTCATGTTTTGGGATATAAGGAAAGGTCTCACCTGATACAGTGATAGTGATACAAGTCATAGGGGGGATTTACATGACAGTTTGCAGGCACTAACTTCTTTACCAAGATACAGTATTTTACGGACAATTAGTAGGCGCACCTGAACATAAGGCGCACCCCAAAACATTTAGCACAAAATTCAGATTTTGTTACTCTATTTTCTTATCAGTCACATTATTAAGCTGAGATGGTCTCAGTCTGAGGAAAAAAAGTATCGCCTTATAGTCCGCAAAATACGGGTAAGTTCTACAGAAATTCTTGACCGAAAAATGGCCGTCGCCGAAAGGGCTAAAATCGAGCATATGTAGTGATGTCCCGAGGCCCCGGTCATAGGACATTGACCTATTAAAGTTAAAAATGTCCTATTGTGTTCTCCCCTATCAGGACAAATGTCTGATTAAATTTGTAACACTGGCACGCTTAGACTTATTGATTTCTGCACAAGCCAGGACATTGTCACTGTCCTGTTGATTTCTCTCGTCTCAGGACAGTTGGTCCTATCACTTTTCGATCGTCGGTACATCACTGCATATCGTCGGTGAAATTCAAAAACCTTGTATCTCGATTTTTGAGTAAGATACATAGTCAGCTCTCTAATTTTTCCCCGACACCTTCCACCATAATCTCGTATCTCTAACGACTTTCTATCTGGGGTAAATGAGGTTGTGTAAATAGAAGAAAAACTCGTGTAAGTCCCAAATTCAGATCTAGTTAAGGACAAAAACCTCGTATCTTCGTTCTTTTCAAGTCTAATTAAAAATAATATTTTTATTTTAGTAATTTTAACAAAATGCAGGACTAAACTCACAATGTTTTGAACAACATATTCATCATAGCTAATCAATTGTGGTCAACGCGGTTAATTTTTAAAAGTTTTTTCTCATTTTTCTCAAAAATACCAAAATTGAGATTAGATACGTTTTTGAATTTCACCGACGATATGGGGATTCCAGCTTTAGCCCACTGTCTCACTTGTCGTCGCCGCTCCAGGAGCACTCAAACTTGTCGAAGATGCAGTCGTTCTCGTAGAGGGAGCAGAGCTTGGAGCGCAGGTACTCGTGCACCTGGAAGGTCTCCAGGGGGCGGTTCTCCATCTGCAGGTCCCACACCTTGACCGACAGGTAGTCCCGGGTCATCAGGTAGCGCCCGTCATGACTGAACTTCACGTCAGAGATGCTGGAGATGATCTCGGAGAAGAAGCTGCGGTTGGTCGGGTCCTCGGGCTCCTCAAACACTGAAACAACGTTTTAATTTTGTGGTGTGTGGGAGCGATCTTGCCTAATTCAATCGGTTAAACAGGGGAAGTTACTCTACCATCAGGTAAGTTCCCAGCCCTCGCTTCGTGTGCTTGAGGAGACACACAGCATGTAGGTCGCAGTGCGTCATTCTAAATTTGATGTTATTTATATTTTTACGTCACATTTTGCAAGTTTTATCAGTTTGTGGCCACTGGCCACCCCTAATTTTTCTATAAAAAAATGTTTGCAAGTCACTGACTTGCATCCTGCGGTTTCAAGCTTTGATGCCATTGTTGCTATGGTATTTGACCGAGTAATGGAGGTAAATAACTCTAATTTTCACGAAGTGCTCTCCCCTATTTTTTTTCAGAAAATCGTCTATTCAACACACCATGTATATTTTTAACCCTCTTTTTCTTAACGCTCTGTGCTCTGTCACTTCTAAAATCTTAAGCCAAGGGACGTCACCCCCCGTAGAAAACTTGGGGTGGTGTCCCTCCAAAAAAGAAACAATATACCCAAGCAGATTTTGTGGGTTTTTTGTTTTGTTTTGAATGTGTTGCCGAGATGTCTGTCTGATTTGCAAAATGAATTTCAAGATGTTATGGGGGTGCATGGCTCCACCAAAAAAAATCAAAATGCCAAAGTGTAGTCGCAAACTGCAGTCACTAGTCATTCACTGCCTACTTTTGCAGACTGGTGAAGCCTAAGACGATTGAAATGGAAATGTAGATCAAAATCATTCACTTACCCTTTCACTTCACGATCTTATAACTTATAAGTCCAATCTTTCACAAAAATATGAATATTCATCGCTGTCCTCATTCAATGGACGCCATAACTGTTTGTCATCCATACTGGAAAAATCGAAAAAATGCCGAAGTCGGTCATTAATTTTTTAAAATTCATATCTTTCAAGCCACTCCACTTAGCAGCCCTGTTAAACGGCCTGCCGGAAGTGTAAACTATCACGAAAGCGAGGCTGAAGCGCTCACG
>CM065704.1:4332923-4355423 GCA_017654935.2 Phymorhynchus buccinoides
TTTAACACATGTGCATGGTATTTTTCAGAAATACCCTCCTCCTGATTTAGTAATTGAGGAGTCTGCATTAACATTCATTCAAAAATACCCCACAAGAATGTTTTTCCTAGGTAGAATTAGTATTTTAAATGATGTTAATGTTCAACATTAGCAGTAAGCCATAAAAAAAACCTCAATGGAGTCACATCGGAGTGAGTTTTCCAACCAATTATGGAGATTTTCAGTCCCTTGTATTTGTAAAGCAATAAGAGGGAAATAACTTGCTGTTCCTATCAATCGTCCTATTTCCTGGTCCTTCGGATGAGACCTAAAACCGAGGTCCCGTGTGCGAACGCACGCACAAGATCTTGCGCGCACGTTAAAGCCCATTCCACTATTCGGTACTAGTAGGCCGTGTGTGCTGGATGACACGAATTCACATAGCACGCATCCTGTGCGCTATTAATGGTCTGAATGAAGACCGGTGAGTGCGGGGCAGGATAAACATCCTCATCTAGAAGAAGAAGAAGAATCCTCAGACCTTCTTCTTGTAGTTGCTTCCCTTAGACCATCTCTCGTGTCTCCTATTTTCGTTTTATGCTTCTTTGAATTGAACTACCATCATCTTCGAATTAGCTTAATTCCAATATGGCGGCGACCACATAGCTCACTTAATTCGAACATTAAAGTTTTCTCAAAACTACCAAAATTGAGATACAAGGTTTCTGAATTTCACCGAAGATATGCAAAACGCACGAGGGTTAATAAAGGATACTGAAGCTCTGGGCGGTGATCTCCAGATTCCAGAGGTTGACGCGCAGGTCGTCTGCGGAGAGGTAGGTCTCCTGGTCGCTGTTGATGGAGATGGAGTTGACGTGGTAGGTGTGCGCGTTGGAGAACACCCGCCTGGGGGACGCCTCCACCATCAGCTCCATGGGCTGGAACACCGGCACGCGCAGGGATGTCAGGGACCCCGCGTCCAGGGTCTGGCCCGCCTCGTCCTTCAGGTTGTAGCCCTCGGGGCGCTTGTCCCGCTCAGCCACCTTCCACAGCTTGATGGTCTTGTCTGGTAGAGTACAACAATTCCAACTCATAATTCCATGGGTGAAAGAGAAAAATAATGATCTAATTCCTGAAATCGCCAGCGTCTGGCCCGCGTTGTCTTTCAGGTTGTAGCCCTCGGGGCGTTCGTCCCTCTCCACCATCTTCCACAACTTGATGGTCTTTCTTGTCTGCAGGTCCCCAGAGAGATCTATATATTACCACAATTCCAAGGGTGAAAGAGAAACATTACAGTATTTTTCGGACTATAACTAAGTATAAGGCGCACTCCCCACATTTTACATAAAATTCAGATTTTGTTACTATATTACTATTGTATTTTTCAGATTATAAGGCGATACTTTTTCCCCCCAGATTCAGACCCCTGCGCCTTATAAAATGACTAACAAAATCTGAAATTCGGGTAAAATTGGGGGGGTGCGCCTTATAGTTATACAGTCGACCCCCTCATGAACGGCCCTCTGATTTACGACCTCCCCTCTTTTAAGATCGAAATATGAATGACGGATCATTTTTCTTCAAAACTTGCCTCCTCATTTACGACTCCCCCTCTAACGCGTTTTACGACCGTAAATCTTGTTGATTTTACGACCGATGCAACACATTCCAGATGACAATTGTCAGTCGCAAACACGTATGATATCTATCCTTCTCGGCCTCAGTTCGAGCCGACGCACAGCTGGGGTACCACTGTTGTTAGCCAATGTCAATCTCGCGAGATTTCTCTGCGCTAATTCTAGCCGCGCTACTCCGGATGTTTCATTCAAGAATGGCGGAGAAAGCACAGTGTAGCGATGTGGGTAAAAAAAGGAAACGTGTGACGCTCACTCTTGAGCAAAGGGTGAAAGTAGTGAGGAGACATATGCTTGTGCTGTGCGTCATATACGGTGTAGTGAGTGCATTGTTTGGGTCACCCCTGATTTAAGACCCCCCTCTTTTACGACTGATTTTTCAAGATTTTTTGAAGGTCTTAAAAGAGGGGGTCGACTGTAGTCAGAAAAATACGGTAGTCACATTATAAGGCGCAGGGGTGTCAGTTCGGGAAAAAGTATCGCCTTGTAGTACGAACAATACGGTATCTGATTCCGAAATCGACCAGCATCTGGCCCAAGTCGTCATTGAGGTTGTAGCCTTCAGGGCATTTGTCCCGCTCGGCCACCTTCCACAGCTTGATGGTCTTGTCTGCACGACCCCCACAGAAACAGATTACCACAATTTAAATTTAACAGGCATGGTAGTGGGGGCAAAGTGAGTTTCGCGGAAGAATGTCCAACCGATTCTGCATTTCATTTGAAAGATGTCGACTCAAACTAAAATGATGAAGTTGGGTGTCAAAATGAAGAAGAAGAAAAAGAAGCACTAGGATCACAAATCTGGAAACGTGTGGCGTGAGCTAGGCCGCGCACGACTGCTAACTTCGGCGGGAAGTTGCTTGTTCAGTCATTCACATCCAGTTCCACGAAGCGATTGCATAGGTTTTAACACACGTAATTTTTAGGCACCCGAGCGAATTTTTACCCCGGCTTTTTTTTTCGCGGAGGTCTACCATGCCTGTTAAATTCACAATTCCATGGGCATGGGTGCTCCTGGGAAATTTTAAAAAAATCCTGCAAGCCCCGGCGGAGTGCAGGAACAGCGCCCCTCCTGGGCGTCCCGGGGGGGTCAATGCCCCCTGGAAGCTGAAGAGAAACAACAGTTTCCAATGTAATTGACAGGCTCTCGTTGCACTTTCACTTCTGGTTAAACTTCATGACCTCTATAACCAGCAAAATGCATCTTCTCAAATTCTCATAATCCGGCGACGCCGGCTCCAAGCAATTAAAAAAATCCTGAAAGCAGGAGCATCCGTGCATGGACGAAAGAGAAAAATAATCTAATTCCTGAAATCACCAGGGTCTGGCCCGAGATCTCCTTCATGTTGTAGCCCTCAGGGCGCTCATCCCGCTCCCCACCTTCCACAGCTTGATGCTCTTGTCTGCACGCCGCCCCCACACAGAGATAGATGACGATAATTTAAATTAGGCGCACCCCCACATTTTACACAAAATTCAGATTTTGTTACTCTATTTTCTTACTATATTACTAGTCATATTATAAGGCGCAGGGGTCTCAGTCTGGGAAAAAGTATCGCCTTATAGCTATAGTCCGAAAAATACGGTATCTGATTCCGAAATAGACCAGCATCTAGCCCGCGTCGTCTTTGAGGTTGCAGTTATGCGGGGATTGTCTCTAGCCATGACAGGCTCCTAGCATAACATAATCAGTCTTTAATTTTTTAAGAAAACAAGGACTGAGTGTGGCTGCCCATGTGGCAGGGTAATCAAAAACGGTCACACACGTAATGTTCTCATCCCTAGCTGGTGCATTTGTACCATAGTGTTCAAGTGCTTTGGCTGATGGGATGTGACATGGGTGTTAACCCTTTCACCACCAGTCGCATTTTAGCACCACAGTGATTCAACACCTATGTCACTAAAAGGCATCAAAATGGGGTCTATTATCCAAAGACCCTTTTGTCTTAGTTTTGGGAAGTAAGGATAGACCTTATTTTATATATGTCACAGAAGAATCCCCAATACTGCAGATAGATTTTGTTCTCTACACAGGTAAATGTAATGGACATTTTTGATTGAAATGTGGCTGGCGGTGAAAGGGTTAAACCATTGTGGTGCTAAAATGCGACATAGGCGGTGAAAGGGTTAAATAATAAGACTTGGAAGGAACATAATGAATCACTTCAAGTTCATCTTTTGTCCTCCTTTCATTCCGTTGGCTTGGAAAAGTCAATGACAGCGGAAGACGAAGCCAGGTGCGTAAGTCTTTGGCCTAATATCTTTACCTTTTAAAAACTCAGGACTTTCCTGGTATTGCAGTACCTCCAGGATAGTCCCACCATCTTTATATCTATTAACTCATTCGCATGGCAACGATTTTGAATTATTAAAAAAAACTCACAAATCACTCCAGCCATACACACAAACAAAACAGACATAAACAAAATGAGAAATGAAGGAAGATTAAAGGTTTTTGCTTCACATAGGGAAGTGGTAGATCAGACTTTTTTTTTTATATATAGACTTTATATAGAAAAACTCTCTACACCGATTGGTTTCCCCACAACAAACCACTACAAAAGCAAAGTTAGAGGCAAAATTGTGGTCTAAGGGAACGAAGCGAGTTTAGAAGTGACCAAGGTATTGTGTGCACACAGATTTACTTCCCTTGAAGCAAATGCATCAAATTGACAGTTATCTATTAATTCCGGACATATCTATGGCTGGAACAACTTGAATGAGTTAATGTCACACATATGCCTGTTCCAGGCCGGAGGACGTCAATTGGATTTTCATTCAAGACGAAGCCAGGTTGTTTTCAGTTTCGATATGACGCCGAGAGCTAATGCAGCGTTCTATGCTTTGATTAGTTGATAGTGAGCACATCATACATCAAGCATGATGCACTTTCTTGATCTCTGAATGCACACAGATACTTTTTCGTGCATTCTTGGAAGAAATGTTGGTATTTTCTTTATTTTCTTCCCAAGGAAACAGCTAAATTCTCATTCACATTGACATCTTGACAGAAGTGCGTGACTAGAAATGCTTCTAGAAATTGGAAAATCGGTTATACAGCTGAGCAGCTCAGTATATAAAACGATCGCTTTGCGTCATATAAACAATTTTATTTATTTTTAAAGTTTTGAAAGCAGTTTTATGGACTCGAGCGGAAGAAATGTAGCCTGAGCAGAAAAAATTCTGCTCAAAACAGAAAGGTTGTCAGGCCTGTACATGTGCACAAGTCGGTGTATGATATGTGTGTAAACATTTTGTGCGCATGTGCAATCGTGACTATGATCGTGATCGTGAATGTGATCAATGTGTGTAAACATTTTGTGCGCATGTGCCATCGTGACTATGAATATGATCGTGATCGTGAATGTGATCAATATGTGTGTAAACATTTGCATGTGCAATCGTGACTATGATCGTGATCGTGAATGTGATCAATATGTGTGTAAACATTTTGTGCGCATGTGCAATCGTGACTATGATCGTGATCGTGAATGTGATCAATATGTGTGTAAACATTTTGTGCGCATGTGCAATCGTGACTATGATCGTGATAGTGAATGTGATCAATGTGTGTAAACATTTTGTGCGCATGTGCAATCGTGACTATGATCGTGATCGTGAATGTGATCAATATGTGTGTAAACATTTGCATGTGCAATCGTGACTATGATCGTGATCGTGAATGTGATCAATATGTGTGTAAACATTTTGTGCGCATGTGCAATCGTGACTATGATCGTGATCGTGAATGTGATCAATATGTGTGTAAACATTTTGTGCGCATGTGCAATCGTGACTATGATCGTGAATGTGATCAATATGTGTGTAAACATTTTGTGCGCATGTGCAATCAAGACCGTGAATATGAATGATCAATATGTGTGTAAACATTTTGTGTGCATGTGCAATCGTCACTATGATCGTGATCGTGAATGTGATCAATATGTGTGTAAACATTTTGTGCGCATGTGCAATCGTGACTATGATCGTGATCGTGAATGTGATCAATGTGTGTAAACATTTTGTGCGCATGTGCAATCGTGACCGTGAATATGAATGATCAATATGTGTGTAAACATTTTGTGTGCATGTGCAATCGTCACTATGATCGTGATCGTGAATATGATGACTATGAGTGTAAACATTTTGTGCGCATGTGCAATCGTGACTATAATCGTGATCGTGAATATGATCAATACATGTGTGTAAACATTTTGTGCAAATGTGCAATCGTGACAGTGAATATGATCAATATGTGTGTAAACATTTTGTGCGCATGTGCAATCGTGACCGTGAATATGATCAATATGTGTGTAAACATTTTAAAAGTGCGCATGTGCAATCGTGACTGATCGTGATCGTGATCGTGATCGTGAGTATGATCAATATGTGTGTAAACATTTTGTGCGCATGTGCAATCATGACCGTCAATATGATCAATATGTGTGTAAACATTTTGTGCGCATGTGCAATCGTGAATGTGCGTAAACATTTTATGCGCATGTGCAATCGTGATCGTGAATGTGTGTAAACATTTTGTGCGTATGTGCAATCATGATCGTGAATGTGATCAAAGTGTGTGTAAACATTTTGTGCACATGTGCAATCGTCACTATGATCGTGATCGTGAATATGATCAATATGTGTGTGTAAACATTTTGTGCGTATGTGCAATCGTCACTATGATCGTGATCGTGAATATGATCAATATGTGTGTGTAAACATTTTGTGTGCATGTGCAATCGTGACTACATTCTTTTTAATTATTTGTTGTTGTTGCTTGTTTTTAACCTTCTATTGTTTTTGTAAAGCGCATTGAGCTTTAAGGTAATGCGCTATATAAGTTTCCTAAATAAATAAATAAATAAACATGCTACAAGCTAGTCACAAAACACCACACACTCTGTACCATTCGTCGAGAGGAGAAAATGATTTCTATTGGTCTGCCTCAACCATCGCATCTTGTTGACAAAAAACACACACTCCGTACCATTCGTCGAGAGGAGAAAATGATTTCTATTGGTCTGCCTCAACCATCGTATCTTGTTGATCTTCTCTTCAATCTCCAGGCTCTTCAGGTAGTCGAACTCCGGCTCGTGACTTTGGAAGGTGCTGTAGACATTGTATTCCCCACGACTGGGCACCGCTGCTTTGCCCTGGAAGCAAAACGGAAACAATCAGGCAACGTAGAACGAGCTTAACATGGGTGCATGCTGTGACCAAAGCGTTTGCCTGAACTTCCCATCATAGCCCTTTGCTAAAACGGTCAATTGAAGAGCAAAAAGAGCACGAGAAGAGCCCTTTCTTCAGGCAGACCACTGCCTGAACTTGCATCAAACTGCCTGAATTCAGGCTTCAGGCACACCCACATGCACCCCTGGAGTTAACCCCTTCTGTTAACCCTTTCACCGCCACTGTCGCCTCTTGGCACCACAATGATTGAACACCCATATCACTGAAACGCATCAAATGAGGGTCTGGTAACCAATGTTCTTCACTTTGGGAGGTAAGGATAGGCCCTATTTTATGCATGTCACAAAGGAATCCCAAATATTGCAGATGAAATCTTTTCTCTACCCAGGTAAGTTTAATGGAAAGTTTTGGCTGAAAAATGGCTGACGTTGAAACTTTATGAAAGGATTAACCCCTTCTTTTATCAGTAGTCCGTATTGCCGGTTCCGGGTTTGCCAGGCCTTTTGGGGGGGGTTCGGCAAAATTGTGAATGAGCAGCAACCTAAAAGTCGGAGGCACTGCAACTGTGCAAGTACCGAAACATTGAGGATGCATAATTATGTCTTAGGCACTGAAGATGTTAAGGATTAAATGTTTGTTGTCGTCAGACTTTAAATATATATATATATATACATGCCAGGTGCAACTACGCAAAATGAAAAACCCTGAAAGGCCGGGATCCAGGGGTAATGTCCCCCTGCAGCTGAAACAAAAATTGATTTATGAAGGTATTTTAGTTTGCTTTTTCCACAATTTATGCAAATGCTCATTTTAAAGTGTTTGCAAAATACAGTAGACACACAAAGATCTGGTTTGACAATTTAAAAAAAAAAGGAACTTCCTTTTCTGGTAAAATTCAAAAACAGGAAATCCTTGTATACCAGGAAAAGTTGCACCTATGTATCTATATATGAATCATTATTTGCTTTTGGTGACTTAAATAGAGACTGGCACCAAACATTAATATCATTTGCAAAGCAAGAGATGGACTTTTTCAAAAATGCATGGGTTTAGCACTGTATTAGAAGCTTGCGTCACTCACATCACATGCCTGTTTCATGCACAGTACATCACACTTTTGTTTTGTTTCCACGCTTCCGATTAAAATCACGTTACAGTATAAAACACAATATGAGCAGATTCTACATGCCCCTTGGAAACTTTTCAGGGCTCCCAGGGTTTGGGGGTCTATGAAGCACTAAAATTCTAAAGGACCCTCTAAAAGAATGTGCAGGGGGTCCCAGGGATGCACTAGAAACATTCTTTTTAGCATCCGTAATGCCACAGGGACCCTCTATCCTGCCCCTAGGACCCTCTATACTGTCAGTGAAGGAGTCTCTGGGACCCCTTGTTATGCGGGGCGATTGGGAGCCCTGCTTTTTAAAAAAGTTTTCATTGATGTAATGCCACAGTGCGGTTCTTTCAACTACAATCAAGGTCTTGAAAGAAGAAGATGAAGAAAGCAAAATGCGTACGGCCTTGTCGCGCTGGAAGATGACTACCCTCCCTCCCTTGTCACCGGTGGCCAGGAGTTCCCCGGTACTGTTGAACTCCACGCAGGAGATGATGTCCGCTGAAAAACACAGTAAAAAGAGCTTTAAAACTAAAAGTCAAATGTGAAGGGACTAAAATTTTATTTCCAGATAGCCAATATTTTGAGCTTAAAAAGACTTTTCACCATAGAGATTATTATACTGGGACCCAAAAATTATAGTGAGTCATCCAGTGTTTTTGAGTTAAGTTTTCCAGTGTACAACAATTTAAAAAAAAAACCCAATTAGGCTGAAGAATCCACTGTTGAGAATTAAAAAATAAATAAAAGAGTTTGATCCTGGGTACAGGGAATTTTTCCTCCCACTCTGCACTAGGCCTCACAGTCTGAGTTCTTCAGTAAAGGTAAAGGTGTCCCATAGCCTATCAGCCATAGGGGCAGTGAACTGTCAGAGGTTCACCATGTCAAGGGCATGGCATAATGGAAGGCGGAGCCCATCCCTCTCCTTCTGCCGCCTTTAACCTTCCCTGAACGAATCAGGTACCCATTCACTGCTGGGTGGACAGAGGGTTTTCAGGTCAGAAAAAGCCAACTCCAAGCTGGACGACCATTAAACCTACCTAGGTAAAGAAACAAAATATCTGCAATATTGCGAATTCCTCTGTGACATGTATAACAACAGGCCTATCCTTACCTTCAAAAATTACGAAAATAGGGTCTTCAGATAACAGGCCCTGATTTCATGTTTTTTTTAATAACATGGGTGTTAAACCATTGTGGTGCATAAATGCGACATTGGCGATGAAAGGGTTAAACTAAAGTTGAGTCACATAAACCAAATTAAAACTTAAACTTTCAAGGAACTGTTAGTGTTACATTTACATCCACAATTTAAAATATATATAAAAAAAATAGCTTAGTTAAACTTAAGGTCAATTCGTTTTTTAATATTCTAGTGCTTAAAGTGTGACAAACTAGAAATTTTAATTCGTAATCAAAATTTTTGTTAGAAAAACTAACACAGTTTATGACTTAACCCCTTCATTGCCAGAGGAAAACACAACATTTTTCGATTTTCTTATTATAAAATTTAAAAGAGACCTGTTGTTAGACTCAATCAATCTAATAAAATTAAAAAAACGGTCTAGACTTGTCTAAAACAAAAGCCATCATTGCAGGGCTATAACATCAAAAGTTATGTCATCATCAATTCAATGACAAATGACTTCACATACATATCCACTATCTAGTAGTAGACAGGGACCTGGACGGGCAGGGAAGGGGTTAATACACACACACACACACACACACACACACACACACACACACACACACACACACACACACATGTGGTACACACACACACAAGTCCAATGTTGGCGACAGCTAAGGATTTAATCAATTTAGCACACACAAAAATAGTTGTGGTTACGGTATCCCGACCTTCCCTATTTTTTTCGGCCAACCCTATGATTTTGTTTTGGCCTCGTCAAAAAAAAAAAGAGAGAGGCAAGTTCAATCAGGGAATGCCCATCAGGGGACATAACTCTAACGTGCTGAACATCCAAGTGTCGTTGCAAAATGGCGTCATTTGCCATTCCAATGGAGCCATGCGCTCATATTTCTGAAAATATGACTATGAGGGTGATTAGCACATTCAAAGCATCTTACAATGCTCGTGGATGTTTTCCGGGACATTCATCCGGATGTAGGAAATGAAAACACTTGCCGAACTAGACTTTTCAACACCACTCGGCGATCTCAAAGAGCTGGGACTGAGTGAAGAGCCTACAATTTCGTTGACCTTAAAATTATAAAAAATTAATTACCTACTCTATTTTGGGGGGCCATGTTATTGTTACCTTAAGTGGCTTAACCACAACTTTTTTTTTTGGGCCTTAAAAATCTCACCATCTGCAACTTCTTCCTCCACCGATCCTTTCACTTGCGAAAAGCACCACTGAATCTCACCGCCATTACCTGTCAAATACCAAAAAAAAGAAGAAAAAGGTTAATTTATTGCATAGAAAATCTTGTGGTGTTACATTGTCTATTGTTTTGTTCAATACTCCACCCAGATGACATGTAAACAGGTTTAACTTTGCTTAGCCAGAGAAAAAGTCTGCAAGAGACTTTAAGCTTAACTCCTTCAAGACATCACGGCCTTAGTTAGACACACACCACTATTACTGGCCTGGGGCTGCCTAGAAAAAAATTATAATAAATAATAATAATAATAATAAACGGACACTTATAAGTTATATAGCGCTTTTTATCAAGCACAAAGCGCTTTATATATATACATAGTTGGTACCATCTTTAATCATAGTATAATTATTACAAGTGTTATTGTTACCCAGATGTAAAACTTTACATTTTGAGGCATTAAAGTATAATTTCCAAGTATCTGTCCACTTCACTAATGAATCTAGATCATTTTGTATCTCATCTTTATTTACGGATGTATTATATATTTTTGTGTCATCTGCAAATATCTTACAAAAGCTAGTTATATCCTGTGGCAAGTCATTTATAAAAATCGTAAAAAGTAACGGACCAAGGATGCTTCCCTGGGGTATACCACTAGTTACATAGAAAGTACTACATTATCAGAGTAAGCGTCACCAACTCTAACTAATTGTTTTCTATCATTCAAAAAGTTTTCAATCCAAGCTAATAATTTACCTGTTATACCATAATATTGCAGTTTAATAAGTAATCTCTGATGGGGTACAGTGTCAAACGCTTTTCTAAAATCTAAATAAATAATATCTACGTTATTACCTTTATGATGAGTTTATCTATTAATTTAGTTGTCATTTATTACCTGCAGTAACTGTGTGGTGCATGACCTATGCTGACAGAAACCATGCCGACACTCTGAAAACAATTTATTAATTATCATATGATCAAAGATAACATCTCTAATAATACTTTCAAATACCTTACCAGTTACTGATGTTAGACTCACTGGTCTATAATTACTAGGATCACTCTTCATACCCTTTTTAAACAAGGCAGTAACATAAGCATTTTTCCATTCAGTAGGAACTGTTTCCAATTCCATAGATTTATTAAATAACATACAAAGTGGAACAGATAATTCTTTACATAGTTCTTTAAGCACCCTAGGAGGAATATTATCCGGCCCTTGAGCCTTGTTTACATCCAATTCCATTAACTTAATTTCAACTGCCTTTGGAGTTACAATCAAGTCTGTTACAGTTTTACCATCAGACCAAATAGCTGTATGTGGTAAATTTACCAAATCTTCTTTAGTAAACACGCTAGCAAAATATTCATTTAAAGCATTTGCTTTGTCACTATCGGTAACGGCAACATCACAATTCTTATTTATTAAGGGGCTTATAGTATATACCTGATTTAGCTTTAGTTTTTGACCGTACATATTTCCAAAACTTCTTTGGATTATTCTTACAATCTTTAGCAATGTTCCTTTCATGCTCCTTTTTAGCCGCTTTAATTTCTTTATTACACTTGTTCCTTTGGTCAATATACTTAAGATAATCTTTACCCTTTTTGGTATTTAGAAATCTTTGAAAGAGGTAATATTTCTTTTTTATTTCTCTCAGTGCTTTATTGTTTAACCAGACAGGTTTGGGTTTTACATAACCATTTATTTTAATTTTCGGAATATTTAGCTCCATGGACTGCAAAATTTGATTTTTTTATGGCTTCCCATGCTTCATCTACCTCCATGGAATTTAACACTGTCCAATCTTCCTGAGCCAGTTCTTCCCTCATTTTGTTATACTGTCCTCTGTTAAACTTAAAGTCAAATTTATACTTTTTTTCATTTTTTGTGTTAGATGTCTGTATACAGCTCAAACACCAGCACTTCGTGATCACTTTTGCCTATAGGGCAATAATGCTTAAAGGAGGAAGACAGAAAGACCAAGAGAAAAAAGAATGGGGAATGAAAGATCAAGAAAGGAAAACAAGAGGAAGGAACTTTAGGAATCTTCCTTGACTCAAGAAGAAACTTTTAGAAAGAAAGATCAGGAAGAAGATCAAGAACAAAAAAGAAAATATCAAGAATAAAAAGATAACCAGATTAGGGAATAGGCATAGGTGCTCTCCCCCAGCCAGTTTTCGTCGATAGATTGCCACAAAAGTGGCCCTTTCGACTAGGCCTAACAGTAACACAAAGAAACAGAAACAGAAACAGAGTGATCGAGAGACGACATAGATTGATAGAACATTGATCGAGTGATTCTGATGATGATTGACGATTGACTGACAACAATTTTATCTGTGCGCTTAACTGCAAACTTACCCGTCATCGTAAAAGATCAATTAATTATTCTGGGAGTGTTGAATTCATTAAAATCAAGCAGATTTCAGACCAGTGGGTGCTAATCACCACCTGTTTTCTCTGGATGTCATTGCCCACTACCGCCTCCACTTCCGCGCCATTTCCAACATGGCGCTCCCCATTGCCTCAACTGACGTCACATTAGGGGGGCCTACTCTGATTCATCTTTTTCCTGAGAAATGTCAAGACATCTTGGTCGCCGGAGGCATGCACACACTCGCACATGCACGCACACACGCCGCGCACACGCACACATTAAAGCTTTAGCAGCTATCTGTGTTTTAGTCACCCATCGTGACTAAGGTTGTCATAGGTATATGATCAGCAGGGCTCCCAGCCACGTCCCTGATCCCAGCAATGAAACCCTGAACAAAGTAGGCTAACGCCCCCGCCCCAGTCCCTTCTTCTTCTTCTTCTTCTTCTTCTTCTTCTTTCAATTGAGCATCCCACTTCAACATTTTGAAGATTTTGATGTTATCATAATAGGGGGATTCCGTAAATATTGTATCCAAATATGACTGGCTGCCCAGATGGTCAGCTACACGGGGACAAGGAAGGAAGGGAGGGGCAGGGCGAGCGATTGGGGAGGGGGGGAGCAGGGAAGGATGGGTTTGGTTTGGGACTGGGGAAGGGGGGGGGGAGGAGGAGGAGGGGTTAGATCCGGGCTTTGAATTCCTCCACTGAGGCTGATGTTGTTGCCTCAGATGGCCGGGAAGACACTTCCATTCTGCCACAGCCCTCGGAAAGAATGAAAACTTCCGGTAGTTCATCCCTATCCTCAATTGTTTTTCTTCTTCCAGTAGATGTCCACCTGCCATTTATCGGCAATTATTTACATGAATTTTTTTACCCCAGTAGTTAGGGATTTGTTTGTTTTGTTTGTCCTTTTGGTTTGGGCCTGGGCATTGCCCTATGGAGTGTCTAGGGTCGACTAGTTCCCAGCTTCCTGGGAGCAAACGTGAAAATTAGTAGCTGCCAGCAGCTCCCCCGGCTGTAAATATCCCCATCCCAGTCCAGAACAAACAGGCGTGTGACAACCACAGGGGCATCTCGCTGTTGAGCATTGCTGGAAAAGTCCTTGCCCGAGTCCTGCTCAATCGACTCATCAAACACATCGAACAATACCTCTTGCCAGAGAGCCCAGAACCTGATGATAATTTTAATGTAAAAGATACGATCAAGGCTTTGCGTGAGAGAACAAGCTAAAACTATAGCATGGGACTACATTTCTTACTCTTTTTCTTTTCTTTCCATTTTCATTATTTTTATTCTGAGGGGGTGGAACCCATGTAACCCCTCTCAAATCCATATTTTGGTGTAGTACCCAAGTCCAAAAACATGTAGCAATATAAAACAATGAGGCCTATGCATCAAATAAAAGGAAAGGATACATATTTGAACCATCTAATCGTCATATCACATTGTAGCAAGTCTTTATTTGGTGATGATTGAGTTTAAAAAAAGCCCAAACCATAAAAGAACAAACTTACTCAAATTATTCGAATCTATAAGCACGAAGTGTACTTCACTACTTATAGGGTAGGTCTAGCTCAGAGAATATTTCACGATAAAATTGAACATATCATTATTGGAAATCAAACCAGGTCATTCTACTGTCAAATATTGTGATACAGAAATAAGTCATAATCGATTATACTTGTTCAAAACAAATCAGTCATTATCAATATCATCCACCTAATAAAACAAAGCACACTAAATTCTACCAATTCATTTTTGCATCACAAATGTATTGTTAAAAGATCGGGACTTTACTGGTGTCGCACTGCCTTCGGGCATTGCCTCCAGTATCGTTCCCACCATCTTTGTATTTACAAATGTCTCATATGTGTCTGTTCCAGACCGAGAGGACGTAAAACACCATTTTTCCTTCCTTCTACCAATTCATGTTCAAATTCTGATCGCTTCTCGGCCTTTTGGCTAAGACAGTGATTCAGGAACATAAATTTTTGTTTATATCCTGGTTGGTTTGTTCAGCCCGTCGTACATGGCGAAAGCCGATACGCGACGTTAAACTGAACTTCCATCCATCTACCAATTCTACCACTACTTGTGGCGGTGCCATAGCCGATGAGGTTTAACCGAGGCGTGGTCACCGCTACAGCTATCTGTATTAATTTTTTTTAAATCGGGACTTTACTGGTTTCGTCAGTACTGCCTCCGGGCATTGCCTCTAGTATTGTTCCAACCATATTTGTATTTACAAATGTCCCATATGTGTCTGATTCAGACCAAGAGGACGTAAAACTCCATTTTCGTCGTCGTCTACCAATTATGTCCAACTTGTCAGTCAGTCCTGTCTGACTATCCACGACTTTCAGATACAAAGGAGGCATTTACTATTCTGGAGGACTGGGCATAGTGTTAAATGCAAAGATTGAAGTCTTGCCCAAAATATTGCCTGAGAATGTGACACTTACGTTACTTTGAAACGACAGTAGGCTACACACAAAGCCCTGGGATGAAACAAATTATTCACAAAAGAAATTTACAAGAAATTTTACAACTGAAGCAGTTAGCTAATACAAAACTGTCTGCATCCGCTTAAAGGATGCCACGAGAATCTGCTAGACCAGGTGCTTTACAAATACTCATCCTGTTTACACCTTAACTGACACTTGACAGCATACTGCCATAGCTAATAGCAAATTGTGCCATCATGCATTGACACTAGCTAGGGGTATATTAGCTTTGCAACTACTCCAAGGCGGGCTTAAAGGTAAACCCTGACGGATGAGGTTTTGCCAGAAACACGTCGAGATCACCAGAAAGACAGCCTTTTCAAGGGTCGGGACACTCACTTTGCTCTGGTTTCCTAGAAATTAAACCGTCAAAACGTCCGATTCGTCCTTGGCGGAGATGCCGGAGAGAGTAGCCATTTTGGATGGGGTGTGTGAAGGTCACTCATTGTGGTTGAAGCGTTATCTTTTTTTTATAGTGCAGTAAAAATTTAAAAAAGTTGGCGCTATTTCCTTTGTTGTGAGCGAAACTCCTTTAGATAATCTGTATAAAAAAATTGTAAAGGCTTGAATTGCGAAAATTTCTTGCAAACGATTTGGTCTAAACGTAGGCGGCCATTAGAAAAGAGACAACACACGTCTTCTCTTTGGGTGAAATAATTTGACTTACAGTACCTCCGCCAAGGAAGAATCGCCGATTTGACGGTTTTATTTCTAGGAAACCAGAGCAAAGTGAGTGTTGCAATCTCTGTAAAGGGTGTTTTCCTGGTGATCTGAACGTGTTTCTTACAAAAAAGCTCATCCGCCAGGGTAGCCTTTTAAAAGCCAGATAAATATATTCCTACTTCGAAAGAAAACAGGACAGCATAGCCATATCAACTGTACTCCCAGTAACCAATGAAAGTGAAGGGAGACAAGCTGCGACCTTTGGATCATTGTCAGATGTTTTTGTTAACAACAAATATCATATCTCGGGATGGCAATACCCAGTAATGTATTATTTTACAAAAATATTCCATATTTTACACTAAACCAACTTTGGGTGAAATCCATCCATTTTCTTTTTGGATAATATTCAAATCGTAGTCACTGGGATTACATTTGTATGAAATTGAACAAAGGGTGAATACTCTCTTTCTAATTAACTCCCCTCCACCAAAGTTGATTACGATACCAATCACTGACATAGCAGTGCGTGGGTCAGAACCAAAGTGAGACAAACAAAGCATCATTCTCATAAGAAAATGTGCCAAGTTCGCCTTTATGACCCTCCACCCACATAGTACACATCAACAATGGTGGAGAGAACAACATGCAAACAAATGAACATATATCCAAGAGTGGCATAGCCTTCTACATGTGTATGGTTAGCTATTCGGTGAATCTAACATCACGGGCCGCATCTACAGGTCCTAAGAAACCATTCAACCAAGTTTCGTCAAGATCTGCTAAGTAGTTTAGGCGCTGTGAAGGGAAGAATCTATGCCACATGCTTACATACGCACATACACTGTATACAGACAAACACACAGCCCTCGTTCCCATTCCAATGTACTCCTGTTCCTACAGATCTAGTAGTACACAAAGGGAGAAATCCTTACTGAATAATAATTGTGTAGTGTCCTTAAAGGGCCACCCTGGCGGAGATGCCGGAGAGAGTAGCCATTTTGGATGGGGTGGGTGAAGGTCACACATCGTGGTTGAAGCGTTTTCTTTTTTTGGTAGTGCAGTAAAAACAAAAATTGGAGCTGTTTCCTTTGTTGTGAGCGAAACTCCTTTAGATAATCTGCATAAAATTCAAAAAGAAAAGAAAAAAAAGGTTTGTACTGCGAACATTTCGTGCAAACGATTTGGTCTAAGTGCAGGCGGCCATTAGAAAAGAGACGGTGATCTGGACGTGTTTCTTGCAAAACCTCATCCGTCAGGGTTCACCTTTAAAAAGCTTACACTCGCCATCTTCTAATGAATAGGCGTACTGTAGCTTGATAGTCAACATTCAATTGTAAAACCTTTCCCACACATTTTTTATGAGGAAAATTGATGCAAAACCTTTCCCACATATTCTTGTATGGGTGAAAATTGATACAAAACCTTTCCCATGCATTATTTTATGGGGGAAAGTTTATGCAAAACCTTTCCCACGCATTCTTTTATGGGATACAATTAATACAAACCCTTTCCCGCATATTTTTATGAGGAACTTTGATGCAAAACCTTCCCCACATATTCATTTATGGGGGAAAATTGATACAAAGCCTTTCCCACACATTGTTTTATGAGGGAAAATTGATACAAAACATTTCCCACACATTCTTTTATAAGGGAAAATTGATACAAAACATTTTCCACACATTCTTTATTGGGGAAATGATACAAAACCTTTCCCACACATTCTTTTCTGGGGGGAAATGATACAAAACCTTTCCCACACAATCTTTTATGGTGAAACATTGATACAAAACCTTTCCCACATATTATTTTATGGTGAAACATTGATACAAAACCTTTCCCACACATTGTTTTATGAGGGAAATTGATGCAAAACCTTTCCCACACGTTCTTTTATGGGGGAATATTAATGCAAAACCTTTCCCACACATTCTTTTATGAGAGAAAATTGATACAAAACGTTTCCCACATATTCTTTTATGGTGAAACATTGATACAAAGCCTTTCCCACACATTGTTGTATGAGGGAAATTGATGCAAAACCTTTCCCACACATTCTTTTATGGGAGAAAATTGATACAAAACATTTCCTACACATTCTTTTATGAGGGGAAATTGATACAAAACGTTTCCCACACATTCTTTTATGAGGGAAAATTGATACAAAGCCTTTCCCACACATTCGTTTATGATGAAATATTGATACAAAACCTTTCCCACACATTCGTTTATGATGAAATATTGATACAAAACCTTTCCATCACATTCTTTTATGAGGGAAAATTGATACAAAACCTTTCCATCACATTCTTTTATGAGGGAAAATTGATACAAAACCTTTCCATCACATTCTTTTATGAGGGAAAATTGATACAAAACCTTTCCATCACATTCTTTTATGAGGGAAAATTGATACAAAACCTTTCCATCACATTCTTTTATGAGGGAAAATTGATACAAAACCTTTCCCAAACATTTTTTAAAGATGGAAAATTGATGCAAAAACCTTTCCCACATTCTTTTATGGGGAGAAATTGATAGAAAAAATTCCCCACACATTCTTTTATGGGGGGAAATTGATAGAAAAAATTCCCCACACATTCTTTTATGGGGGGAAATTGATAGAAAAAATTCCCCACACATTCTTTTATGGGGGGAAATTGATACAAAACCTTTGCCACACATTCTGTTATGAGGGAAAATTTATACAAAACCTTTCCAACACATTCTTTTATGAGAGAAAATTGATACAAAACGTTTCCCATATATTCTTTTATGGTGAAAAATTGATACAAAACGTTTCCCACATATTCTTTTATGGTGAAAAATTGATACATTACCTTTCCCACACTTTGTTGTATGAGGGAAATTGATACAAAACATTTCCCACACATTATTTTATGGGGGAAAATTAATACAAAACCTTTCCCACATATTCTTTTATGGGAGAAAATTGATACAAAACCTTTCCCACATATTTTTATGAGGAAAATTGAGTCAAAACCTTTCCCACACATTCTTTTATGGGGGAATATTAATGCAAACCTTTCCCACATATTTTTATGAGGAAAATTGAGGTAAAACCTTTCCCACATATTCATTTATGAGGGAAAATTGATACAAAACGTTTCCCACACATTCTTTTATGAGGGAACATTGATACAAAAACCTTTCCCATACATTCTGTTATGGGGGACAATTGATACAAAACCTTTGCCACACATTCTTTTATGGCGAAGAATTCATACAAAACCTTTCCCATATATTTTGTTATTAGGAAAATTGATGCAAAACCTTTCCCACACATTCTTTTATGGGGAAAATTGATATAAAAACCTTTCTCACACATTCTTTTATGGGGAAAATTGATACAACATTTTCCCCACACATTTTTTTATGGGGGGAAATTGATACAAAACCTTTCCATCACATTTTTCATGAGGACAATTGACGCAAACGTTTTCCCACAAATTTGTTAAGAGGAACATTGATGCAAAACATTTCCCACACATTTTTCATGAGGACAATTGACGCAAACGTTTTCCCACAAATTTGTTAAGAGGAACATTGATGCAAAACATTTCCCACACATTCTTGTATGGGGAAAATTCATACAAAAACCTTTCCCACACATTCTCTTACGGGGAAAATTCATACAAACCCTTTCCCATATATTCTTTTATGGTAAAACATTGATACAAAACCTTCCCGACACATTTTTTTTTAATGAAGAAACGAAAAACAAGCAAACTGGGAGTGGCTTTCCATGTGGGTACATGGACTTCTGTCTTCTAGGGACCTCATCATCCGGACATGCGTGGCGTTGTACTATGGTGAAACGCTCTTCAGGTGGGAGCAACCCGAATTTCACAGAGACACGTTGTGTGGTTTTGATTAAGAATAATACTGCCCCCCTCTCCCCTACCTCACCTCGTATCTCTGAAAATAGTACCAGCTTCGCTCTCTTCGTACGCGGCTGGTAACTAGCTACTCTCAGCACTTGATAGGGGAAGACGGGGTATAAAGCCCATGGGCGGGTAAGAAGCCCATGCCAATTATCTCATGAAATAAAGCAAATTTCATTCCAATTTTGCCCATGAGACGAGTGTTGATGTTTAGTGTTCGTCTCATGGGCAAAATTTGACTGAAATTTGCTTCATTTCATGAGATAATTGGCATGGGCTTCTTACCCGAGGCGGAGGGAGGAGGGGGGGGGGGAGAAGGAGGAGGGAGGGAGCTGAGGATGTCAACTGGAATCATTATGAACGGTCTTAGTTACGATTTGCGCAGTGTTCGTTTTTTCTTTTGTTGTTGTTGTTATTGTTGCTCGCTCTCTCTCTCTCTCTCTCTCCTCTCTCTCTCTCTCTCTCTCTCTCTCTCTCTCTCTCTCTCTCTCTCTCTCTCTCTCTCTCTCTCTCTCTCTCTCTCTCTCTCTCCTCTCTCTCTCTCTCTCTCTTCTCTCTCTCTCTCTCTCTCTCTCTCTCTCTCTCTCTCTCTCTCGTCTCTCTCTCTCTCTCACTCTCTCTCTCTCTCTTCTCTCTCTCCCCTCTCTCCTCTCTCTCTCTCTGTGTGCATGTGTGTGTGTGTGTGTGTGTGTGTGTGTGTGTGTGTGTGTGAGTGTGTGTGTGTGTGTGTGTGTGTGTGTGTGAGTGTGTGTGTGTGCGCGCGCGTGCGCGCGTGCGCACGTCTGTATACGATAATGTGTGTATGTGTGCGTAATGTGTACGATAGAGAGAGTGTGTGTGTATGTCAGTGTGTACGTGCGCGAGTGCGTGCATGTGTTTGCGTCGAGAGAGAGAGAGAGAGAGAGAGAGAGAGAGAGAGAGAGAGAGAGAGAGAGAGAGAGAGAGAGAGAGAGAGAGAGAGAGAGAGAGAGAGAGAGAGAGAGAGAGAGAGAGAGAGAGAGAGAGAGAGAGAGAGAGAGAGAGAGAGAGAGAGAGAGAGAGTGAGTGTGCGCATGCAGTGTATGTGTGTGTATGTGTGTGTGTGAGTGCGTGTGCGTACATGCGTGCGTGCGCACGCGTGTGTGTGTGTGTGTGTGTGTGTGTGTGCGTACGCGTGCGCATGTGTGTGTCTCTCTGTGCGTGTGCATGCATGTGTGTGTTGCTGTGTGTGTGCTTATATGTGCATATGTGTCTGTACATGTGCGTGCGTGTGTCTGTACATGCATGCGCGCGCGCGTGTTTGTGTGTCTATGCATGCATGCGTGTGTGTGTGTGTTTGTGTGTGTGTGTATTGTCCATGTGTGTGTGTACATTGGTGTGTGTATACGAGTTAATTGCTATCTGCTGTTGAAACCTTCGTGTAGGTCCTTTAGTTTCCTCTGAAACACGACTACCAGAATCACCCAAAAGGATGCGAAGACCGTGTGTAGCAAGCCTAAGATGCGGACTGAGGGAAAGTAGTGGAAGCAACAGTTGATCGGACGTGTCTGCCACTCTGCGACACCCTTGTTTAAGTTCGAAAAAGTGAAAATCTATATGACTATAATAATATGTGACAGTGCATAGGACAAAGAGACAATGGAATTTTGGCATAAATTACATTCGAAATAGAACATTTGCAGAAATCGGGCATAGAAAATACAATTTTGCCTCTTAGTTTCTATTAACTTGATTTAGAAAACGATCAAATAAACAAAGAAATCATTTAAAATTGTGTTTCATGTTGTGGATGCTGGTAGAATACATAAAAATAGATATAAATATGCCCTAAATAGGAAATGGATATTTTTGGGGGGTTTTGACTATTTTTGGCTTTTGCTCAAAACATTCTGAGCGACTTGTGTAGGTTTTTCCCATGCACCATCACTACTGCCTACAGCCATGATTTTTACTACATGTAGTCTGACTTTCAATGCACGTGAATTCGACTGTTCATGTTGTGGTTATCAACCCTTGTTGCTGGTAACAGCTGTTACTTTTGATGGTGGGTCGACTGTCCATTCTCTGACTACAACATGACGAGATGATGTGAGCAAGTACTTAAGATGAGTAACAAATAGCAACAAGTAGCCTAGTCATGATACAAATACCGACAGAACTACGCCTACAGTATAATAATAATAATAATAATAATAATAATAATAATAATAATAATAATGATGATGATGATTATTTATATAGCGCCTACTCTCTGATTTAGGGCTCTAAGCGCTTTACATATTTAATACAAATACAACATAGAATATGCATTATCTTATACAATCAGAACATGACGGTAAAGGTTACAGAACAAACACACACACACACACACAGACACAGACACACACACAGACACAGACACACACACACACACACACACACACACACACACACACACACACACACACACACACAGAGAGAGAGAGAGAGGGGGGGGGGAAAGAAAGAGTGAGAGAGAGAGACGCCATGTGACAGCCACAGTACAAGGGGGTGGAGAGGAGCGGATTGGTGGGGGAGGAATTATGACCGTTGAAAAAAGTTAAGTCAATCATCAGCCACAAGTTACATTGGTAACAGATATTCATAGCTTTTTTTTTATTATTGCGTTTTTTGTTTAGATATTCATAGCTTGATGTAGGTATATTATTGCAATACGGGTGTTAACATGTCTGTTGGAAAACAAAACAAAACAATTAAGTGGTTCACGAATTTCCATTTAGCACGATATGCCACTAAATTGTGTTCAGCTATACCCTAG
>CM065704.1:4387923-4402923 GCA_017654935.2 Phymorhynchus buccinoides
GATTTTCTGTTTTGCAAGGTGAGTTTTGAGGAAACCATTTTTTTGAATGAGATCGATTATATGAGACTTAAAGACCCAGCAGGTCACGTGTCAAAATCACGGTTTTCACGTGTTTTCCCTCTTATAGCTTGTAAGAAATCTTAAGAAAATCTTCCTAGCATAAGAGGGAATGTGACACGTGGCGTGGGGCGGTCTTTACGGGCCAGCCACACTGCGTGCGATTTGACCCCAATACGATACGATTGTGACGAATTCTGTGAACAGAATCACGAATCAAATAAACCGTCCGATACAAAAATAAGATATTTGATCGGATTCGTGTACGGGAGACTACAAATATAGAGGGTTAAACTTAACTAGTAGAGGCGAAGTAAGGTAAGACGGGGTAAAAAGCCCATGGGCGGGTAAGAAGCCCATGCCAATTACCTCATGAAATAAAGAAAATTTCAGTCAATGTTTTTGCCCATGAGACGAGTGTTAATGTTTGTTAGCATGTCGTCTCATGGGCACAGAAATTGTGACTGAAATTTGCTTCATTTTATGAGATAATTGGCATGGGCCTCTTACCCGCCCATGGGCATGGTTTTGACCCCGTCTTGCCCTATTGTTTTTTTAATTTTGATCTTGGGTTTTTTTGTGTGCTTCTTTTGTTGCCTGCGTTTTGCTCCTGTTGCGATGGGGCCTATTTGCTGTTTTCTTGTTGTGTCTACTGTTCATAAATGCGCATTCGCCGAAATATCCAGTAGTTTCGTTTTGTCTCTTGGGAATAAAACGAACGTCACTTTACACTTGTCTGTGTAGTTGCTTGTTTGTTGTATAACTAGTAGGGTTTCATCAGAATTAGTATTTGGACAGTAGAATTTCACGTCAATCATGCATCACGAAATGTCAAAATAGGATCGTGGTCAAATAGAACGTTTCAAAGTTAGGGAATCCCGTACTCAAAGTTATGGGAATGTACTCATTCGTTGTATATATTTTTAAAGGTTCAAGGTTCAGGGTTTTTATTTTCCAAATTCCCCGTGGGGATACCGGGGATCTTTTGTGTAAATAGTTTCCCCACCTTCTGGAAGTTCTGTGCTCGTGGACACAACTTCCTCTAATCTGCCACTCTCTTTGACTCGGCCTTTTTCCCTTTGCTTTCTATAATATACTATCTTTCTGACTTATTGGACCCATTCTCCTGCCCTTTTTTCTAAAAAAAAATCTTCCATAATATTTTTCTCCTTTTGAGCTCCTCCGAAATCGGAATGTGTCGGGCTGTACGCAGCGGGGAGACCAGTGGTAAACTGAAAACCGGACGCATGCGTACCTTGCCCATTATGGCCATATGGCCTGGGAACGCAGAAGAAGAAGAAGAAGAATTTTTTTCCTTTTTTTTAATTTTTTTTTTTATATAAAAAACGCCCCCCCCCATTGGGGGCAAATAACCCTGACATAACTAGGCAATGATACTGCACCATTGTAAAGGGTAAATTAATTGCGGCAAGAGTCGACATCTTTAAGGGGAAAAAAACACCAAACAATTTTTTCTTCTTAAAGCAACAGATTTTTTTTTATGAAATAGATATAAACCCGATAATTATAGACCCGGTTTCCGGCACACACACACACACACTTTTTTTCTTCAAAAAATTACCCCCCTTTTTTGTTTGAAAATCACTGGGTCTGTGTGTCAGTTCAGTGGAACCCCAGCAAAGCTAAGCTCACATTACTGAGTCGAGTTTCTCTAGACGACGGTCGCCGCACGCATAACTGTTACGCCAAAAGGGGTCTAAGAAACACCACTAAACCGCGAATAACGTTAGCTAAGTAAAGATAACTCTAATAGCTTACTCTTCACTTTCAGAGAGAGAAAAGAGTTGCTATCAAAAGGGAGATAAATCATACCTTACAACTGTGATCATGGGCAATGTGCAATCGGTCAACAACAATCGGTCAATCGGTCAACAAAACAGACGAACAAGGTCAGGAAATATAAACCATACCTTCCAACTGTGATCATGGGCAATGTGCAATCGGTCAACAACAAAACAGACGAACTTTCTGCTAACGCATTTTACTCCAACGATTTTAGAACGTGTAGTTTGATGTGTTTTACAGAAACCTGGCTGACTAGTAATATTTCTGACGATCATGTTTCTCTTGATGGTTTTACATTATTCAGGGGGGATAGGACTAAAGACGCGGGGAGGAAGGGAGGAGGAGGGGTGTGTGTTTATGTCAACAAACAGTGGTGTCATCCAAACAACATTTGTGTCAAAGAGGTACATTGTTCACCATCACTAGAGTTGCTGACCCTTGGCATTCGACCTTATTATTTGCCACGAGAATGTTCTCACGTGCACGTGACAGTCGTGTACGTGCACCCCAAGGCCAATGAGCGTGAAGCAGCGAACGCGATAGCCAGCCACATCAACGACCTGGAAGCAAAGGCACCTGACTCTTTAAAACTTATTACTGGTCATTTTAATCACATCTCTCTTAAAAAGACGCTTCCTAATTTTAGCCAACATGTTACTGTACCTACCCGAGGAAACAGACGATTGATTTGTTTTATTCTAACGTTCAAGATGCCTATTCTTCTGTGCAGCTGCCACCTTTGGGACGTTCCGATCACAACCTAATTCATTTGTTGCCCCGTTACAGACCTGTTGTCAAACGTCAACCGCCTGTTACTGTGTCAGTGCGAGACTGGTCGGATGAATCCATTGATGCGTTGAGGGGGTGTTTCGAGTGCACGGACTGGAATGTGTTTGTTGATGCATGTGATGGTGTGCATGAGCTGGCCGATACTGTTACGGACTACATTACATTTTGTGAAAGTAATGTGGTTCCAACTAGAAATGTAAAATGCTTTGCCAATATCAAACCGTGGATCACCAAACAGATGAACAAGAAAAGGGCTTTTTGTAGTGGAAAGAAGGATGATATGAAGGAGGCTCAGAGACAGGTAAAGAAAGTTTTAGAACATGGGAAAGAAGAGTACAAACATAAGATAGAAAACAAACTAGTGTGCAATGACATGAAAGGGGTGTGGGAGGGGATGAAGCTGATGAGTGGGTATAAGGGAAAGAGTGGGAGGACAGATACGACTTCATCATCATCCTTTGAATCAAACAAACTGAATGACTTTTATGCACGTTTTGATAATCACGATTTTAGCCAAGAACGAAGTGAGTTAACTGATTTATTGAATGAAGGTAGAGAACAGGAAAATCAGGAAACAATCGCTGTTTCAGAAGATGAAGTTCTGCTGCTTTTAAAAAAAGTGAAGACGAACAAAGCTCCTGGCCCGGATGGGATTCAAACTTGCACACTGAAATTTGCGCAGCTCAACTGTATAGGATCTTAACCACTGTTTTTAACCTGTCTCTAAGTCAGTGTAAAATTCCATCAATCTGGAAATCATCCTGTATCATACCTATTCCAAAGAAAACACATGTGACATGTATGAATGACCTCCATCCTATAGCATTAACGTCTGCAGTTATGAAAGTGTTTGAGAGAGTGATGCTTTTTCATTTACATGTTTTTGTTAAACCGTTTGTAGACCCTCTTCAGTTTGCCTACAGAAGGAACAGGTGTGTTGATGATGCTATTATTTTTGTTTTAAACAAAATGTATGCGCATCTTGATAACCCTAATACCTATATACGTTTAATGTTTTTCGACTTCTCTAGTGCCTTTAATACTATTCAGCCTCACCTTCTAGCAAAGAAACTCCTAAATATGAAAGTCCCCTTTTCAACAGTTTTATGGGTGTTAGACTATCTCACCAACAGGCCTCAGTTTGTCAAACTCAATAATACTTGTTCAACTGTTTTAGTTACTAACACTGGGGCACCCCAAGGTACAGTGCTCTCACCATTTTTATTTACTCTTTACACGGCAGAATGTAGAATTGAAAGTCAAAATTGTCCCCTAGCTAAATTTGCAGACGACTCGGCTCTGACAGGACTTGTGACTGACAACGACGACACTGAATACAAAAATGAAATAAATAAGTTTGTGGAGTGGTGTGATGAAAATTATCTCTCGCTTATCATTAAGAAAACAAAAGAACTTGTAATCGACTTCAGGAAAAAGACCCCAGGAATACAGCAGATTACTATTAAAGATGAAATAGTGGAGCAAGTCGATTCATATAAATATCTCGGTGTGACCATTGATAAAAAAAACTCTCCTGGCATGAACATTCCAGTGCTCTTTTAAGAAAACTAAATAGTCGCATGTATTGCATACGTAAGATGAGATCTTTTAATGTTCGCTCTGAAATCCTACAAATGTTTTATTCTTCTGTTATCTGTAGTGTTTTAACGTTTGGTGCAGTGTGTTGGGGAGGGAATATTTCTAAACAAGATAATGGTCGACTAGAGAAAGTTATAAAGAAGGCTGGTGGGGTGGTGGGGAAAAGACAACAAAACTTCGACGACATGTACACTAGAAAACTGACCGACAAACTGAAGACGATAATGACTGACGAGACACATCCTTTACATGACGACATTGACAGCAGACGATCGGACAGAAGCGACAGACTTGCGAGCCCCACGTGCAAGAACATCAAGGCACCTAAATTCATTCCTTCCCTCTGCCATTCGTCTGTACAATCAGAATGCAGACTGACTAGATTGACCGGTACATGTGCACGGTGGTGTTGGTGTGTGTGTGAGAGTGAGTGTGAGCGTGCTGGTGTGTGTGTGTTGTGGGGGGGGGGGGGGGTGGGGGAGCGGACGGAGGAGATTCACACTTTTGGGGTAAAGGGGGGTTGGGGAAAAGGGGGTGGGTTAGGGGGGCACACGCGGGGCAGGGGGACGGGATAATGTTTTAATCATACAGTTTTCCTTTTATTTATCTGACACTGGTGTATGCTTTTGCTTTATAAATTCCTTTGTGATGTTCGATTTATGCATACTGCTTTAATATCTTATCTTTTGTATGTGTGATCTTAATATCTTATATGTAAATTTAATTAATATTTACATTTTATTTATTGGACGATGTTAATGTATTTACTGTTTTCCTCTGTCCTAATATTTTATATGTAAATTTAATCAATGTCTACATTTTATTCATTGGACGATGTTAAATGTTTTTTTGCTGTTTCCCTCTGTGATGTTTGGAGTTATATATAATGTATGTTTTAGTATTGTTTGTTTGTCGAGCCTGTGAATGTGCTTTGTAATTTCCCCAGGGATCATTAAAGTTATTGATTGATTGATTGATTGATACCTCACTGACAGGTTGTACAAATATTTCGATTTCATTGTCAGTCTATTTGTGTGCAGAAACTTAAGCTTGCACTACATTATGCCATCTAACATGATGAAAATTAAGAAAGAGCACTCAAAAAAAATACTTGTATTTGTTTAATTTGCTAAAATCATCCCATATATTTTCGCTGTAGAGTGAACAATATTTGCCTGTATCCACTTTCTAGACTTAGTCTTCCATTTGTAAGCAAAAAATTACGTTCTCGCGAGAACTAATTTTAGCCGGAAGTAAAAAAAAAAGTTGCACATTTCCCATGATGCAACTAACAGTTTGCGGCGTGCTAGGGCACGAGAGAGAACAAAACGTTACGTGAACTATCGGCAAACGAAGGGTGTTTCTTAGACCGTTTTTGCCGATATGCGCTCACGCTACGTAACGCTAGCCCTTGTGAAACGGACTCCTAGGGATCCCGCGGTAATCCAAGGTAGGGTTGCTCAAGGAAAACGTTGCACAAAAACAACAACCACAGCAACAACTTCTATGCAACCTTGGCTACTTTGTGTTGAAACGGTGACAATGCGTTAAAGACACACCACATCCATGAGTGAAAATCACGGATTTCACGTGTTTCTCTCTCTCTCTCTCTCTCTCTCTCTCTCTCTCTCTCTCTCTCTCTCTCTCTCTCTCTCTCTCTCTCTCTCTCTCGCTGGTAAGAAACCTTATCTTTGACCGCGTAAGAACTCCCATACCGACGTTTGAACTCCCCACCCATACAAATACCCCAAATTGTAAAAATGATACAGAGGCTTTGAAGAGCTGCCTCATTTTGGAACTTGGGGAATTTGTATGTGGGTCACACCTATCCAGAAACAAACCCAAGGTACTTAAATCTGCTGAGTCAGTGGGTTTTTTAAAAAATGTTTTACCTTATTCAGTGCGTGTGATTTCGCTTGACTGCATTTATGAACGAACAATAAAGTGGTAAGTTTGTTCATAATACTGAAGACACCTTGAACAAAGGCATCGTCGCGGAAACGTTGGGGGAGAAACGCTAGTCCAAGTTGGTTTAAACAAATCTTTAATAGTTCCAAACAACACATATTGCAGAAAGCAAAAGAGAGCATCAACAAGCTAGCGCTTATTGCGTGCTCTTGAAATATTTCGTGAAAAATACTTGGTAAATGACAAGACTGTGTAAGTACCAAAATACATCATTTATACTTGATAATTGAGCAAAAGAAAAGGCACAAAAATAAAATAAAATCAAACACACACAAAGAATATGTGCAAGTTGTTGTGTGGTTGTTTTGGGGTTTTTTCATGAATGTTGAATGAATAATAATATACAATTCGTTTCTGCTTCATATTTAAAAACAATTTTGTACTGCATGGTTGACCAGGTTCAATGATGATTACAACTATCTGTCCATTCTTTTTCAAGTTTTGCTTTTTAGTTCTGTAGTTGTTGTGAATGTTATTGTTTTGCCTCGGGGTTTTTTGTCTGTCCCTTATTAATAACGAAGGCCTAAAGCATGATAACGATCGATCTCACTTCCGAGGAACGTATGCGTACCATGAGGCCTTCTGGCAACGCGACTGAAGGTCACTGATCGAATAAGCAGTAGGTGGGAGCCTCGTGCCTCCATACGGGGAGCTAAACTGGACGACCACGAGTCTCTCCCCGTGGGGATTCCGGGGGGGGGGGGGGGGGGGGGGGTCCTTTCGTAAAAATAGTTCCCCCACCTTTTTGGAAGTTCTGTGCTTGTTGTTGTAACTTCCTCTAATCTGTCGCTCGCTTTGACTCTGCCCTTTTCCTTCGCTTACTGTCATCTACTATCTTAGATTCTGACTTACTGGCCCATTCTCTTGCATTTTTGTTTCTCCAAAGCAATTTCCAAAATAACTTTCCTCCTTCTGAGCTCCTCCGAGATCGGAATGCGTCGGCTCTGCGCAGCGGGGAGACCAGTGAAAACTGAAAACGGACACATACGTCCTTTACCCATTATGGCCTTTTTTGGGAACCTGAAGGAAGACGCAGAAGAAGAAGAAGAAGAAGAAGAAAAAGAAGAAGAAGAAGAAGAAGAAGAAAAAGAAGAAGAAGAAGAAGAAGAAGAAGAAGAAGAGGAAGAAGAAGAAGAAGAAGAAGAAGAAGAAGAAGAAGAAGAAGAAGAAGAAGAAGAAGAAGCAGTGTGTGGTAAGAAAACGTGAAGAAGAACAAGACAGTATAAGACACCATTGTATATCAGATGTCATTCGTTCGAACAAGAAGTAAGACATATGTTGGACGTTCCGTGTCGATTTTCATTCTGCGGTCAGGATTAACCATCGTAGTTGCAGCTGTTGTTGTTTCTGCAGCTGTTTTGGCTTATTCGTCTTGTTTTACGTATTGGAAATGAAAACAATCGGGCCTGGGGTTGAGGGTAGAGGCGCGCGTGCACGCTTACAAACATTCTGTAGCAACTTTTCTTTTTTTTTCCTCCGTGGATTCTCAAAACTCAATGTTCGTATTAGTTATTAAAGACACACTGACGCACCACGATTAAGTCCCTTGGTTTTTTGTTGGGGGGTAGCTGTGACCCACATACCAATGCCCCCAACTTCAAATGGAGGCTGCTCTTTAAAATGATGTTTCGGTTTGAATTTGGGGGCGATTTGTACGGGAGTCAGACCTGGTCAAAGCAAGATTTATTTCCAGCTATAAGAGGGAAATCACGTGAAATCTGTTGTTTTGACACGTGATCTGGTGGGTCTTTAAATAAATAGGATTTCACTGCACACCTTTAAACAAAATGAAGAAACATCGTTGCATTGTATCATAATTTGCTTACGTGTAGTTCGTCATATCACAAGATCAAGAGTAAAGAGAGGATTTTGCTGACGGGGCAGCCCATTCAACTTCAACTTCAACCAATCTTTATGATCTCAAAATGAGAAATTAAACATGGCAACACCCGCGATTTCAACATAAAAGACGTCGCATAGAACACTATTTTCCAAATCATGCTTAAATAGAAAACAAAACATAAAAGTACACGGCTCTACATAGCGATACACAAATGCAATATAAAGACACATTTATGTTTAACCCTTTCACCGCCAATGTAGCATTTTTGCATCACAATGATTTAACACCCACACCAGGATTTATTATTCAATAATATTATGTTCCTACGTTTGGGCAGTAAGGATTGACCCTATTCTAAATGTGTCACAGAAAAATCCCACAATATTGCAGACGAAATATTTTCTGTAGCCAAGTAAGTTTAATGGAAATTTCTGGCTCAAAGATGGCTGGCGGTGAAAGGGTTAAAACATCAATTATATATAAGACGAACAGCATAATTATGTATGTACATATTCATGAATTTAAGAAACACCTCACAGATCCTGTACGTATATATGCATATCACACTCCAACCACCATAGCCCACCCACCCACCCACCCCTCTTTTCCACACACGCATGTGTGCGCCCACGTGCACCTACATACTTGCAAGAGCATACATACTACCACTCACAGCCACACTCCCATGTATACACGCGCGCACGTGCATCACCCCCCCTACTCCCAACACACACACACACACACACACGCACGCACGCACACGCACGCACGGGCACGCACACACGCACGCACGCACGCGCACGCACGCACGCACGCACACGCACGCACGCACACACACGCCGCACGCACACACGCACACGCACGCACGCACGCACACGCACGCACACGCACACACACACACACACACACACACACACACACACACACACACACACACACACACACACCTTCTATATTAAGATGAAAATGATAATGTTAAGACAAATTCCCAGCTCTTCACAGTTCTATTCCAACGGACATTTCGAGTACAGTATGTGGTTCCTACCATAATTATCAGATGCTTTCGCATGTCCCAGCCGTTATTTATCTCTTAACTAAGTCACCAAACCTCCCCCTCCCCACCCCTTACTCAACACACAACTGACCCTTGTTTCCAACTTCTGCCATCTATGATTGCGTACTCACTGTCCCCAACCTCTCTCACCTATTAGTGTTCACAGCCTTGCTCTTTGGTTTCAACAGTGTTGTATCATTTACGCGTTGGACTGTAGAGGGGAAGTATTGTTTTTTTATTTTGATCTTGATGTTTTTTTTGCTCCTTCTGTTGCCTGCTATTTTGCTCCTTTTGCTATATTTGCTGTTTAATTGTTTGTGTCGATAAATATCCAGTAGTTTTGTTTTGTCTCTTGTGAATAAAATAACGTCACTTTACACTTGTCGCGTAGTTGTTTGTTTGTTGTATCTTAACTAAGTCACTATAAGTAAAACTATTGTTTCCAGAACCTACTCGCCTTACGGACTTATATGCCTCGGAAGAGAGCCCCAGAAAGTTAAAGGAATGCATGCGTACTCAAATAAAAATCCTTATAACCTTCTTGTGAGTTGAGATGCAACAGACAACCAAGAACAAAGAAACCCATGGTGCTAGAGAGTTACTGGTGTTGCACTGCCTCCGGGCATTGCCTCCAGTATTGTTCCCACCATCTTTGTATTTACAAATGTCCCATATGTGTCTGTGACCGAGAGGACGTAAAACATCATTTTGTTCCTTAGCCCTTTCACCGCCAAAGTCGCATTTTAGCACACAGTGATTTAACACCTGTGTCACTGAAAGGCATCAAATTGGGGTCTATTCATAATTATCCAAAGACCCTAGTTTTTGGAAGTAAGGATATACCTTATTTTATATATGTCACAGAAGAATCCCCGATACTGCAGATGGATTTTGTTCTCTACCCAGGTAAATTTAATGGAATTTTTTGGCTGAGATATGGCTGGCGGTGAAAGGGTTAAATTTGATTTGTCTAGTTAACTACTATTATACTGTCATACCCACACATAGACTGTCAGTTTGAAAAGGGCAGAATGGAGATGTTAACCGCCGTTTTGTCCAAATTCCGCCGTTGAGACCCAACCTGACTTTGAAAGGTTAAAAGTCTGTTAAGTTGATGTCTGCGCTCTCTCTCTCTCTCTCTCTCTCTCTCTCTCTCTCTCTCTCTCTCTCTCTCTCTCTCTCTCTCTCCTCTCTCTCTCTCTCTCTCTCTCTCTCTCTCTCTCTCTCTCTCTCTCTCTCTCTCTCTCTCTCTCTCTCTCTCTCTCTCTCTAATAAAGAAGGGTAAACACGGAATTCAGATGGTGCCAGGTCTTGCCGAATTGTTTTTGTTGCTGTTTGCGGACGACATTATTTTGTTATCTGATACACCGGTGGGCCTGCAGAATCAATTAGATGCTTTAAAACAAGAAGCTGACAAATTGCAGCTAACTATTAACTTAAGCAAAACAAATGTGATGGTGTTTAGAAAAGGGGGTCACTTAGCACGTCATGAAAAATGGTTTTATGGTGAAACTGAGGTAACGGTAAGTAACTGCTATAAATATTTAGGGATATGGTTTACAACAAAATTAAGTCTAAATAAATGCTGGTCTGAAATGTTTAGAAAAGGGAAAAGGGGAGTGATAGAGATATTACGAACAATGAGAAGATTAAATTATATTGATATAAGCCTTTTTTGGAAGCTATTCGATGCACAAATTGAACCTATGATGGCATACGGAGCAGAAATCTGGGGACAATTGAATAACCCTTTTATGGAAAAGATCCACACGTATGCCATAACACGTATTATGAATGTGCCCATACATGCTTCTAAAAAATTGGGTACGGTGAAACAGGAAGCTACCCTCTATATTCAAGAACATACACAAAAGCAGTAAGATACTGGTTGAGACTGGTTAATTTACCCATGAGCAGATTATCCAGGCAGGCGTATGAAATGCTAGTAATACAACATGATAAGGGAAAAGTAAACTGGGTCTCCTGTATTAAAAAGGTTCTGACAGAGAATGGTTTTGGGTTAGTTTGGCTTTCTCAAGGGGTGGGAAATATAGGTCAGTTCATTTCTGAATTTAAAGATAGAGTGATATGTTGTCAAAAACAAAACTGGCATGCAAGTTTAGAAGAAAGTCCTAAATACAACTGGCTTTTGTCCTTTAAAAATGAGTTTAAAACTGAACAATATTTAAAAAGTCTTACAAATAAGTGGCATAGAACTAGCCTAGCTAGACTCCGAACAAGGACATTAGGACTTAACGCCAATAAGCGATGGCTTGAAAATTCTAATCAAAATACTTGCTGTATGTGTTCTATGGCAAACAGTGTTGAAAATGAAATTCATTTTATTTTTGTCTGCCCAGCCTATGAAGAAATTCGGAGGAAATGTATGGTGTTCAAAGAAACAGTCGTGCAAGGACGAGACCTGTCACTGTTATATTAACTCAAAAAGAAGAATGGATTATATCCTTTGCAAAATTTATTGCAGAGGCAAGCAGTTTGCGGAAAAGATTAGTTGATAATTAAATATTTACAATGTGTAATCATAACCACTTTTATATATTGTAAGCACGTCAAGTATTTTCTTTTTCTTTTTTGTGTGTGTACTTACAGTGTATAAATAATTACAGTATGCTTAGTCAATTATAAATGTGGACGGATGGTTTTGTATACATGTGGGAGAAGAGGGAGGGGGGGGGGTGAAGGGAAAGAGCAGGTGAAAAGAGAGGAGGAAGCGTTACGAGAAAGATTGCCCACTGAATAATTGTATTCTAATTTTACTTTATTTCTAAATAATTGTCTTGGGGGGGGGGGGGGCATTATTAATTATTTATTTATTTCATTAAGAATAGAGTGATTTTCTTTATTTGCCTACAAAAATGATTTATATTATTTGACAGTATCCCCTTGCCATAAAGGCTTATGTATGCTAATGGCAATAAAAACCTATTTGATTTGATTTGATTTGATTTCTCTCTCTCTCTCTCTCTCTCTCTCTCTCTCTCTTTCCCTCTCTCTCTCTCTCTCTCTCTCTCTCTCTCTCTCTCTCTCTCTCTCTCTCTCTCTCTCTCTCTCTCTCTCTCTCTCTCTCTCTCTCTCTCTCTCTCTCTCTCTCTCTCTCTCATGTTATGGACCAGAGGCCTAAGCAATTAAACTATTTTGACTTTGAATGTTGTCTCTCTCTCTCTCTCTCTCTCTCTCTCTCTCTCTCTCTCTCTCTCTCTCTCTCTCTCTCTCTCTCTCTCTCTCTCTCTCTCTCTCTCTCTCTCTCTCTCTCTCTCTCTCTCTCCATCTCTCTCTCTCTCTCATGTTATGGACCAGAGGCCTAAGCAATTAAACTATTTTGACTTTGAATGTTGTCTCTCTCTCTCTCTCTCTCTCTCTCTCTCTCTCTCTCTCTCTCTCTCTCTCTCTCTCTCTCTCTCTCTCTCTCTCTCTCTCTCTCATCTCTCTCTCTCTCTCTCTCTCTCTCTCTCTCTCTCTCTCTCTCTCTCTCTCTCTTAAATTCCCAAATTTCCCCATCCTTATCCCCCTCTATGCCTCTTCCCCCCTCCTCCCTCCCTTTTCTTCTCATTTCTGCATGTACATATATCATTTAGCTTTCTTGTTTGATTTATTTTATTTTTCCCCAGGGCTGGGTGAAAAAAAGCATGCAACTTGCTTATCTCATGTTCCCTGGTTAAATAAAATGTCGTTTTCGTTTTCGTTTTTGTTTTCTCTCTCTCTCTCTCAAGCTAAAGTTTCTTGGAAGAGAGCGATTGAAACTGTTTGAGTGCAGCGTTTCAGCAAGCAATGGCTGGGATATTTTTTAATTTTTTTTGCCGCGAGCGAGTGCGCAAGAGTGAGACAGAGAGAAAAAAGAGAGTGAGTTTTGCACTACTAAGAAATTGGCTCTAAATGAAACGCCATATCGTGTCAATGGTAAAGGGCGATAACTCTAACTCCCTAAAACAGCCCGTTAACTTCGTGCACATGTTTTACGGTTGTTGTAGGGTTTTTTAATTCTTTACCACTATTTTATCGATTTAGTACCAAACATACGTGGATGAAAGCAAAATGGACAAACCCTCCCTGGGGACCGTTTCACAAGGGCTAACGTTACGTTGCGCTCGCTCAAATCGGCAAAAAAGGTCAAAGAAACACCCTTCGTTTGCCGATAGTTCGCGTGACGTTTTGTTCTTGCCAAACACCCTAGCAAGCGGCGAACTGTCCGGAACTAGTAGGGGGTGAATATATTTCTTGTTGTTGATTGGTCCATTAAAGGTTGGTTAAAATAATACTTTTTTTTTGACCACTCAGACAAGAGCTTGCAATATTCTTCCGCAAACGTGTTCTAAAGTGTTTCTTAGACCCTTTTGGCGTAACAGTTATGCGCGCGGCGACCGTCGTCTAGAGAAACTAGATCCTGTACTTGGCTGCAAAATTGATCCCCGTTTATTCTCCCGTTCTGAAGTTAGGAATAAAATAAGACCACGTGACATCATTTACTAAAAAGACAATTTTCGGGACAGAATGTATCTTTATGCCACAAACAGAGTTGTCCCTTTTGATCAAAGGGATTGGTTGGCCTTTGGGGACCTTCCCCAACGCCAACTCTCGTCCTCAAATCCCTTTGGCCGAGAGAGTGGGGATGTACCCTGGGCAAGGCACGCAAAATGGGACAAGCACAACAAAGTCATGATACATAAGGGGCAGATTACGAGCGAAGAACGTTAACAAAAAATGCAAGCCTTTTGAATGAAAGAGGATGATTGAAAATGGCCGAAAACTCCTTTCACGCCCATTTCAAAAATATAATGATTCTTTATTTGCTGTAGAAAAATGCGTACTGGACAGACACATCAGGTCAAGTCAAGTCAAGTCAAAATGATCTTCATTGAGGATAAAGGAATAAGCTTGACAGATTTCTTTTTCATCCTGTCCTCAGAATGAAAAGCAATACGAAAGCAACTCGAAAAATAACTCAACATGCAAAACAAAACATTGCAAACTACAAAACATTAGCCTAATAATATAACGCATTGAAATAACTCTATTGAGAGAGAGAGAGAGAGAGAGAGAGAGAGAGAGAGAGAGAGAGAGAGAGAGAGAGAGAGAGAGAGAGAGAGAGAGAGAGAGAGAGAGAGAGAGAGAGAGAGAGAGAGAATAAATGAACGGGAGATTGAAGTGAAAATGATTGTCGTTTTGAACCCCTATGTTGTTTGAGGGCTCGCGGAAAGCAAACGGATAATCAAATCAGAATGAAATTTGGTACTCTGATTGACGAGATACTGACTTAAATGCTTGCCAAAGAAACTTGCATTGCCATTCGTGGTTGGAAAGTTGTGCATGTGTGTGTGACTGGTCCCTAACTTTGTTCCATCAGTTTATATATTTATTATGATATTTAAGTGCTTTCATAAATGTCTGTCTTGATAGACACGATTTTAAATTAAAAGATAAATTGTTCCACGCATGCGGTCTTTAGTTCCTTTTTTTTGTTCCTCAAATGACAGGTCCGCCCTTTCGCTTTTATTGCTAAGTGCTTTGGTCTAGAATCATTTAGAGAATGTGACAGCCACATTATATCCTCCTGCCATATCCCGTGTAAGTGTGAAGGGTGAGCATGGATGTGAGAAAAAATGAGAGCAAAATATGTGGTGGTGTGGTTTTGTTTGGTGTTTTTTTAGCGATTTCTTGTAACACTTGAATCCATGACTTATGTTCGGTTTTCAAGTAATTTTGTATATGAAGATACATTGTGTATTTGGTATTTGAAAGGATGTTTAGTAATTGAACATTCTGTGTGATTCTGGGTCTCATTAAGCATGTCTAGGATAAGCATGAGAGAGGGGGGAGGGGGCAGCCTTTTCCCAGCCTGTAGGCGGACTTCCCCCGCCATGGGGGC
>CM065704.1:4415423-4417923 GCA_017654935.2 Phymorhynchus buccinoides
CAACTCCCTGGCCCAATTTAGCCAACGTTTTGTCTAAATTGAGCTTTTTCAGAAAGTTCTTATTTTTAAAATATGTCTTTTGATACAAGGTAGACGTGTTGTATTTATGCCATATAAAGGTCTTATGGTAATGTTTACAAATAAAATGTAATCCAGTGTGAAATAATAATAGTAATAATAATAATAATAGTGAATCATTTAAATAGCGCACTCCTCCACCAAATGTGGAGCTCTATGCGCTTAACAACAACAGAATTAAAAAGCAAGAAATTCAACAACAAAACAAATAATCGCTCACACACATGCCAATACCTGCCACAACCACTGGAACACTAATAGGTGAGTGACAGCCCGGGGCCTCTTTAACAGTTACTACTATTACCACTGCTGCTGCTGTCACTGCTACTACTATCATGATCGTGGCTTGACTTCTCGAACGAAGATGATCTTATGGTGGTGTTTATGTACGTATGCCCACGTTAACTGCAGGCACGTTCGTGACTGATGAGCCCGATTCACTATCGGTCGTTTTATCCGAAGCGTTTCTAGAATTGATATTTTCTGAAGATGATCCACGGGTGAGTAAGGATTGTACTGTGGAACCTCCCTTATAAGGCTTCTAAATCCAATTGTTTTTTATCAAAATAGCACCTGCGTTGCTACCTGTATGTTCAAATATGTATGTGTGTAATAGTATGCCTTGCCATGCTTGTATTCTATGTTCGTATATGTATCAAGGACAGATTGGAAGACTAGGCGTTGCCTAAAATCTTTATCCTTGAAAAAGAAAGTTCAATTTTTCAAGTTTTCAGGTTTTCAACTTTTCCCATTATAAGATTCCCTCCCACATAAGACCTACTTCTCTGAGACATTGCCCTTCTTTGTAAGTATTAACATTACCTCCCCTTTAAGACCCCTCCCTTATAAGACCCTAAAAAATCATCCAAAATGAGGTCTTATAAGGGAGTTTCAAACTGTAGCACCAACTACGCTGGACAATGCCTTTTGCTTGTCTGTCATGCGATAGAATGGGACATCTTGTTTGCTATAACATATTTTATTTCCCTCTCTCATCCTTCCACTCCACAATTCCTTCGTTCTCTCACCCACCCATCCATCGATATGCATTTTCAATATTAAGCATATATGGATAACATTTATATTATAACATATACATGTATGAAAATGTATTAATCAGTCAAACAATAAATTGCATTTAAAATCTAAAGTGTTTCTTTGTGTTACTGATTTGATAGAGTGAATGAGTGAGTGACTGAGTTTGTAATCATGTGGAAATGAGAAGTTTGGAAATGTTATATAATGATAAGTAGTGATTACCGAGAGGTTTTTTTTTCATTTTTAAGCAAACATCCAAACATAAATCGTGTAACACAACATTACTACAAATATACATAGAAAATACGTACACTCACAAATAGAAATACAGAATGGGATATCTTCGTTTTTTGTTTGTTTGTTTGTTCGATCTCTTTGGCTTTGATCGCCAGTTGTGATTCCTTGTCTCATTCTCGCCCTTGGCTCTTCTTTCTTTTACTATCTCTCCCCCCCCCCCCCCCCCCCCCATAAAGTCTCCCGACAAGATCTGCTGTTTTCCATTTCGTCTGATTTCTGTCTCCCCGGATCTTCAATCTGTTCTTTCATCTTTCCTTACAAATCTATCTTTTGAATGTTCCTTTTTTTTTCTCTGATCTATCGGACAATTTATGACATGCCAGTTTTTTTTGTTTTTGTTTTATTGTTCACTGGCGTCCACACGTGAGACCTTGCGCACTTGAGTGGGCACCTGTTGTCCATTCTACAGTGAATATTTGCCTATATGGCATATTTTTTAGGTATTGTGTTTTACTAGTATGTGTTTGCTATTCTTTTTTTACTTCTTTTTTTTAAACCTGGGCCTGTATTCATGTTACTTGTTAGTATGATGCTAACTTAGAAGCTCTTCCAATGTCCTATATGATTTAATAGGACATTTGGAAGAGCTTCTAAGTTAGCATGATGCTAAGTCTCATGCTATCTCAACGTGAATACAGGCCCAGGATCCGATAAATAGAGTAGAGTGGCTCCACGTTTCCAGCACTGTGTGGACTTATGTGCTATAGGGTGCAATGATGGAGGTGTCATGTTATGAATTGTACTGTATGTTTTGTTGTTTACAGGTTGTTGAACGTTGGTAAGATACATTGATGAGTGTTTTGTAATAAGTGGTCGAACTTTACGCGGTGACAGTCCTGAGATGACCATAGCTGTTGACGGGACTATAATGGAAAAAATAAAAAATAAATAAAATAAATTATTTCCTTGTCTTTCTTTTCTGTCTTTTCCAGGTGCTCTGACGGGCACGTTGTGAACTCCTCCTCATCCTCGGGAGAGCTGGGGCTGTCCATGGTGAACTCCACAGTGCTGCTGATCTCCCCTGCCCCAGACAACATCACCAGTGCCCCACACCCCAACACCACCCAGCTGACACACACCGTCCACC
>CM065704.1:4422923-4425423 GCA_017654935.2 Phymorhynchus buccinoides
TACCGCTCGGCGACATCGTTTTATTTGGTTCTTTTTTAATTTATTATTTTTAGAAAAAGGGTGGGCACTGCAGCCACCTAAGCCGAAATATCCAGCAGTTTTGTCTCTTCTGAATAAAATAACGTCACCTTATTCTTGTCAGTCGGTTGTTTGCTGTATATTAATTGTACGTTATATTTTTCAGGTGGTATATTTCACGGCCACGTTCCCCTACGTGCTGATGATAATTCTGCTGGTTCAGGCCAGCAGACAGGAGGGGTCTGGCACAGGGGTGGCCTACTACATCACCCCTCAGTTTGAGAGACTGGGGGATATCAAGGTAAAACACCTTTATCAACTTTTCTTCCTTGTTGTTGATAGCTTTCGTGCGTTTGATAAACCATCTAGCATTGTAAGCTTTAACTTCTTTGGACGAATACTGTTATGAACAGAACAGAACAGAACAGAACAGCTGTTTATTGCCTTAGAAGTAAAACACAACAGACTTATTTGGCACAAAACAATATCAAATTAAACTAACAGGATTGCTTCTTATATTTTCAGATGTAGAAGAGGAAAACAAAAAATGTTTGATGTTTGACTGAGATTTTAGTCTTCCTACATTTAAAGCAGATATATAAAAGTGATTATACGACATTAAATTAGACAGAATATCAGTCTGGCTTGCAGCTGGGAACAAAAAACTACTAGGGCCCGTTTTCGTTTCAGTTCCCAAATGGAACCAATCTGTAGATTAATAATTCATGCTGTGTAGTCAGTCACCAAGTCGTAAGTTATGCTAAAATGATTTTTCATATAATTTCCACATTTCACGTGAGTGATATCGATTGTTGTGGAGAGCCAAAGAAGTAACAGGGAGAGGGAGAGGGAGGGGGTGGGGGGGCGGTGAGGGAAGCGTTTCTTTGGCCGCAAGAGTGGGGCAAGATTTGAACAAAACTGCAAACGAATTCATGTCCAACCCTTCTAGAGAATAGCACTGATAGTCGCCTTCTTTGCTTGCTTGAAGTCATTGTCAGAGATACCACACACACGCACGCGCGCGCGCGCACGCACACGCACACGCACACGCGCACGCACACACGCACACACACACACGGCCATCTCGCTTCTTTTTTGTTTATGTGTGTGCGCGGCGCATTGTTTCGCCCCTTTTGGTGGGTAAAATTATAGTCAACATCAAGACAATCCAAGGGAAACAATTTCCCCAGACAGCAAAACATTTTAAAGAGTTACATCCCTTCTGTTGAACAAATAATATTATCAATGTTCATTTTTGTTCAGTGAGGATGCACAACTAGTTTATTGAGGCAAATCTGTTGCTAGAATGTGCATAGTTTACTGTAATTGTGTTCGATATTGCCCCATCAGTGGCTTTTCAATAAATAAAAAAAGGTGTTGTAGTTATTGTTTTTTTAAATTATTGACACGGAAAACCACTATCATCAATACAAATGGACTTGTACATTGTTGCTTTTGTGTGTGTTAGTTTGTGCTGCGCTATCTTGATTAATGAATCAAAACTTCGGGACTTTCCTGGCATTGCAGTACCTCCAGGATCGTCCCATAATCTTTATAGTTATTAATGTCTCGTGTGTGCCTGTTAAAGGCCGGAGGATGTTAAACGAACTTTTATTCTACCCCCCCCCCCCCCCCCCCCCCCCCCAAAAAAAAAAAAATCCAGATGTGATAAGAATAGTGGCCGTGCTATTTTGCAACCAGTGCCAGAGAATTCCCCAAAACAACTTTTGATCTTCGAAGGAACTGTGTTTTGTACCGTTATATAGTAACGACTTTATTTTTACATTAGTGTTTGATTGATGTAAGGTTACACCGTAGAACAGAACCCCTGCCTGCTATTTAAGTATTTCTGTGCTGCAAAAAGAAAAAAAAGAAAAAAAAAAAAAACACAGGTATACACAAAGAAGAAAGTTAAGCACCCCACCACTTTTTTGCTGTATATGAGATGAAATGAGATTTATTGCAAATACTCAATAAAGAATCAAACAACATTGATTCGTAAATGAAAGTTTGACTATCTGACTATGAACGCAGAAATTAATGTATGGTTTTACAAATGCATTCTGATATTCTGAAACAAAACGGGTTGTCATTTTCAATTTAAAAAATACCATTTTTAAGTATCAACGTAACAATTTCATATGGCTATATCAAAAAATTATTGTGGGAAAACGTCATGAGGAGTGTCCAAAACTCATTTGGCAAATCAAAGTTCAGTAGCGTGTGTTTCCTCCCTGTTTTGGATGAATGCTTCAACCCTGCTTATAACGGAATAATGGTAGGTAATAGCTAAGGGGTGCTTAACTTTTTTCTTTGTGTATATTATAATGAATTCATGACTCAAAAAGACACTCGTTCAGTCTCCATGTGAACGGAGAAATTGGATGGCAACTTTAGGAAGGAATGTGGGGTAAGCACGTGACTAATTAATAAAATAAAAAAAAGATAATCATTTTGTTTCCGTATCAACTTTTAGATCGAA
>CM065704.1:4435423-4457923 GCA_017654935.2 Phymorhynchus buccinoides
CACAGCTGACACATTCCGATTTCAGAGGAGCTCAAAGGAGAAACAAATATTTGGAAGATTATTTTTTGAAAAAAGTCAGGATAATGGGGCCAATAAGTCAGAAAGATAGCAGATGACAAAAAAGCAAAAGGGAAAAGGCAGAGTCAAAGAGAGTGGCATATCAGAGGAAGCTACAAGCACAGAACTTCAAGAAGTTGGGGAACTATTTTTACGAAAGACCCCCCGGTATCCCCACGGGGAGAGACTCTTGGAGTGGTCGGGGTCGTCCAGCTCCCCGTGTGGAGGCACGAGGCATCCAAAACACTGCCTCAACACCACAAACATATACTGTCAACAACAAAAAAGAGAAACGCATACTTTTTAGAAGACACTATATTTCAGATTTGTCAACCCCCCCCCCCCCCCCCCCCCCCCCCCCCCCCCCCCCCCCCCCCCATTTTTTATATATTTTAAATTGAAACATTTCATATAGCAATTTATTTTCTTTGAACAATTACAAAAGTGAGCATTTCCCCATAGTTTGTAACACCCTTCCACCACGTTGACCTCCAAAGTGAAGAATTGAAACAGCATGCGTTTCTTTTCTCTAACAGTATATTATTATTATTATTATTAAATTCAAGGCTATGGAAAGACAGCGTACGGAACTTGTGACAGATTCGAGGGTTGCTCACCAAGAACTGTGTGATATCTGCCTTCTTCATTCCCATTGAGATGGATAGTTTTGGATGGCTAAGGCAGACAAAACAGTTTTTGTTTGAACTCGATATGAAACATTTTGTGCATTGAACGACTAAATCAATAACTGATTTATGGGAGAAAAAGTAAATCAGCACATTTTATTATTAATATATATCTTTTTTATTTTTTTCATTTTTGTTTAAAGAACACAGAACATTTCATGAAGTTGCCATTAACTGTTTTTGTTTGTGAGGTTCATTAATTCAGACATTAGACGGAAAAGTTGTATCAATTCGGCATTTCAAATGCACCAACTTTTCAGTCCTACAGAGTTGTGTAGAGTGGGAAGTTTGGCTTGTGCGGCTGTTATCTTTTTCTGTATTATTTGATTCATCTGTCCTGCACAGCTAACCATCTGTTGATGGTGATCGCCGGTCTATTGGATTTATTTTTGTAACTATATATATATATATATATATATACAAGCACAGTATATATATAGTTTGCTTTGATAAAGCTTTTCTGTGTCCAATGTCTTTATTTGTGAACCTCAGAAACAAAACCAGTTAACGTTAACTTTGAGTAATGTTCCGTGTTCAAAAAAAAAAAAAAAAAAAAAAAAAAAAAAAAAAAAAAAAAAAAAAATTTTTTGTGCTGATTTACTTTTTCTCCCAATGGGGGGGGGGAGGGACAGTGCCTTATGCAAAGACAGCTGTTTCGACCTAAGAGAAGGTCTCATCAGTTTGCATGATCGGCCTGCAATTTGACTGTCCAGTGGATGCCAACCCGAGCAAAAAAGACATTCTACAAGAGAATGGTGTCCTCTTTGCATCAAATCGAAAATCCATAATAAAAGCAAACCAGCACAAAATTAAACCAGAAATAGTAAAGATCTTATGAAAATCTTATGTAAAATGAACAAAAGAATAATGTTCTGAAATTTTAATTTCAAAACCTAATAGACATGACTAGAGAGGGCCAACTACTGAGATGGTATCCAAAATTAAGGATAAAAATAGTATGAAAGAAAAATCTCAGTGAATAGCCAGCTCCGTACCCCTACTCTGAAGGACTGAAAAGTTAGTGCATTTGAAATGCAGAATAGTTTGCTTTGATAAAACTTTTCTGTGTCCAATGTCTTTATTTGTGAACCTCAGAAACAAAACCAGTTAACGTTAACTTTGAGTACTGTTCCGTGTTCCAAAAAAAAAAAAAAAAAAAAAAAAAATATATATATATATATATTAAAAAAACAAGTAACAAACAAATGAAGATACATCAACTTAATTGAGAGACAGACCATCATGCAAAGGTTCCACACTGGCAATGGCATATTTCTCTGAAACAATGACCGGAAGTAGCAGATTCCGATAAGGGGGGGTGGGGGGTGGGGGTTGTGTGTTAAATTAAAACGATAAAAGTTTGATTGTTTTGAGTCCATTTCGGGTCCGTTTTCTGGTCCGTTTTGGATCCGTTTCGGGTCCGTTTCAATGTTTCGAGGTATCCATCCCCCATTTTGCACGCAGTTCGCGGCAGTGGAGGGCATAGTGACGGCCATCTTGGACATTTTCCCTCACTGCCTGAAATGGAGGATTCCCCTTCTGGCTACCTTCGTCTTCATTGCCTTCTGCTTCGGCATCCCTATGGTCACACAGGTGAGTGCGAATACGAATACGAATGGTTTATATGCGTCGGGTCTTCTTTTAAACTCTATTTGGGGTAGGGGGCCTTCCATGTGGTTGTCTATTTTCAGAGCTCGTATCAGCGCATTTTCGTGAATTTAACGCATTTAGTAAAGTAGGTGATCGTTTTTAGTTCTCTTGAAAAAAACATTCTGACAGAGAAGCTTACAAAGAACAAAACAAAAAACAAAAAAAACACTTGGCGCTAGGAAAGTTAATGAAAATCATACAGACTAAAGGTACATAATTCCAAGGTTTTGTTTCATTTCAATTCATGAAATGGACAATGTATATCCGGGTTTTTTCAATTTCCAGTCACACTGGTATTGATTAAGGTCGATTCAACAGTAGCATATTTGTCTACATTGTATTGGCACCCCCATCCTGCCCCCCCCCCCCCCCCCCCAACTCTACCCAAAGCTGCTCTAGGGCATGCCTGGGCCACGTGTAATATCAAACGTTTTTAATCAAATTAAGTGACTGTGAATGAAAGAATTTTAAATTCGTCTACAGGTGTGATTTCTCGTTCGTTAGAACCATTTCTTGATCTCTGTGAGTTTATGAACGAAACATATTTTTTCATTCACAGTGCTTTTCTACATAGCAAGTGTCTTCTTCTTCTTCTTCTTCTTCTTCTTCTTCTTCTTCTTCTTTCGCCTTCTTCTTCTTCTTCTTCTTCTTCTTCTTCTTCTTCTTCTTCTTCTTCTTCTTCTTCTTCTTCTTCTTCTTCTTCTTCTTCTTCTTCTTCTTCTTCTTCTCGTACGTCAGAGGGACATAGCAAGTTGAAAATGAGCTATTTCACGAACAGGGCAAACCATTTTTGCCCATTTCATGAACTGAGCGATTTTACGGATTGGGCGTAACAAATACGCACTGCTGTGTTTCCCGGGAGGCATGTACATCTTCCAGCTGGTGGACTACTACCTGTCATAATGCTGTGTTTCCAGGGAGGCATGTACATCTTCCAGCTGGTGGACTACTACCTGTTCGGGGCCTACGTCTGCCAAATCCTGTCTTTTCTGGAGGTGGTCTCTGTCGCTTGGATTTACGGTAATGCCAATACCATCTTTTGTTCATTCTTCTTTTAGAACAACATTCAGTGAAGATATTAATTTTCTATGTCCTGTTTGTAAGGTAAAGGAGGATGAAAACCACTTTATATATATGTCTGCCCGTTATATGTGACTGAAATATTTGAGTGAACTTGGTCAATCGTATATACTGATATTTTGTGTAACGGATCTGTGTTTCAAATTCGTAAGTTAGCTTTATATATTTTCTATTCCTTTCGTATACGGAAACGTATGGATGAGTATTTGGAAGGTTAACCATGTTTCTAGTCTAGTGTTATTTTGACTTTTTGTACCTTGACCCTGTTTTTATGGGCTATGGCCTAAGGGAATTAAAACTTTGTTCAATTGTTCAATATCTTTTGTTCATTTCTTCTGTGTTTTCATCTGTAATCTCTTTGTTTGTTCCGACCTGTTCAAGCTTTTTACATCTTCACCATGTTCTGTACATTTATCGATCAAGTCCTAATTATTTGCTCCCATGTACGCACAGTCAATCGTTAATTGTATTGATTTGTTTGGTCATGTCTACTGGCCAAGAGCCGGGGACACCACGCAACATTGATGCGAGCAGCTCTTTTCAAACTCGCACACACACAACAATTGATAGGTGAAGACGGGGTAAGAAGCCCATGGGCGGGTAAGAAGCCCATGCCAATTATCTCATAAAATAAAGAAAGATTTCAGTCAAATTTGCCCATGAGAAGAATGCTAAGCATTAACACTCGTCTCATGGGCAAAATGTGACTGACATTTTCTTTATTTCATGAGATAATTGGCATGGGCTTCTTACCCGCCCTTAGGCTTTTTACCCCGTCTTACCATAGTAGGGCCTGCATAGGCTGTCACATGATGGCTTCTGTTGATTTGGTATTTTAAGATGGGGCTTGACTGACGACGTGTCTCTCCATGGGAGGAGCATTGCTAAAGCATTTACTTTCATCATAGGATCTGCTCGAATACTTGATGGTCGGATATAACATGCTTCTAGTGTGAAATTGTTTCACAATCGATCCTGTCATGTTTTGTTTCGATTGGACGTTATAGAAACTAATTATTATTTTTAACTTGGGCCGCTACATGGACGACACCATGGCGCTGATCAACAAGGATGGCGTGGAGGAATTCACGGATCACCTCAACAACCAACACCCCTCCATCACATTCACCAGAGAAATGGAGGAGGAGGGTCGAATCGCCATGCTCGACACACTCTTCACAAGACAGGATGATGCCCTAGTCTTCAGCGTGTACAGGAAAGCCACCCATACTGACCAATACCTCCAGTTCGATAGCCACCAACCATTGGAACACAAATTGGGGGTTATCCGGACCTTAAGACACCGAGCAAAGACCATCTGCTCCACACCAGAAGCCCTGAACCAGGAACAACACCACCTGAAAGAAGTGCTCTCCATCTCAGGGTACCCCAAGTGAACATGGAAGAAACCAGGGAGCAAAACGATCACTCCCCACCCCTCTGCCTGAGATCTGACCAGCGCCAGATCCCACGCCGCGGACATGTTTCCATCCCTTATGTCCGGGGCATCACAGAGGCTCTCAGCCGCAAGATCAAAAAGACTGGGGTCGCAGTCCACAGCAAGCCCTGCAACTCCATCCGCAGCAAGCTTGTTGCCCCCAAAGACAAGACCGACAAGCTCGACCAGTCGGGAGTCGTCTACCGCATTGATTGCGGAGACTGTGACAAGGGGGTCTACATTGGGGAGACAGAAAGGAGCCTCAGGAAGAGAGTCACGGAGCACAGACGGGATTCGTCACCGGTTGCGTCCCACATGGCCAACTACGACCACCGGTTCTCACCCGACAACATCTCTGTGCTGGACCGAGACAGCAGATGGTTCCAGAGAGGGGTGAAGGAGGCCATCTACATCGCGGCCGCCAAGCTGAACCGGGACCGTGGGAGACACACCTTTATTCTTCCCTGGTTCAGTCATGCGCAGTGGGTGCAGCCTTGAGCTGTACTCACGATCGTGTGCATATCAGTGGTGCGAAGGGGACCGAGAAAGCAGAGGTGAGCCTATCCTGAGACTGTTTTAAAATTCGTTTTAACAAAAAACAAAAACAATCCCTCATTTCTTATCTTATTAAATTGTCGAAGACAGCTGTGGTTTTTGATGGGTCTTTGTTATTTTTCCAGGAGCCAACCGTTTCTATGGTGACATAGAGAGTATGATAGGCTACAGGATTAACGTCTGGATGAAGATCTGCTGGAAGTTTCTGACCCCTCTCGCTTTGCTGGTAAGTCCTTGGAATGAAAGATCTTTGGAAAATGTACACGTGTCCAGTTGTTTGTGTTCGTCTTAAAACCGAAACCTACTCAATGGTCGACAAAGTGGTTTTAAAATCTAAACACAATATACGTAAGTTTGTTGTTGTTGTTGGTTGTGGTGGTGGTGTTTAAAAAAAAGGATGGCTTTTCTCGAGTCTATTTCAATGCTCCCCTGAACTCCACCGATGTGACTCAGCAGCAGTGCAGTGTCTCCTCGGTTGGTTGCCTCCTGACGGACTAACATAGATTCGCTCCCCTTGGACTGCTGGTGTCGGATTCTGTGACTTGAACAGCCCTCGGAATGAGCGGCTGGGGACACTGACGGCCCAGCAGATGGTAGCAACAGAGAGGGGTGAAGTAATACCCATCCACTATGTCAGGTGTGTGTTGTCTGTTCACAGGTGATTGTGTTGTCTGTTCACAGGTGATTGTGTTGTCTGTTCACAGGTGATTGTGTTGTCTGTTCACAGGTGATTGTGTTGTCTGTTCACGTGATTGTGTTGCCCAGGTGATTGTGTTGTCTGAACAGGTGATTGTGTTGTCTGAGGTGATTGATTGTGTTGTCTGTTCACAGGTGATTGTGTTGTCTGTTCACCTGATTGTGTTGTCAGTCATGTCTGTTCACAGGTGATTGGGTGTCTGTTCCTTGAGCTGTGTTCACAGGTGATCGTGTTGTCTGTTCACTGAACTGTTCACAGGTGATTGTGTTGTCTGTTCACAGGTGATTGTGTTGTCTGAAGGGAGCTGTTCACAGGTGATTGTGTTGTCTGTTCACAGGAAGCTCCGAAGTGAGCCTGATGCTTTAGCTGAGTGACACTGTTTTCACAGGTGATGTCGTGTGTTCACAGGTGAAAAACAAAAACAATCCCTGTGTTGTCTGTTAGGTCTTATTGTGTTGTCTGAAGACAGGTGCTGTGTTGTTGTTTGATGGGTCACTTTGTTGTGTTGTTGTTCACAGGGAGCCAACCGTTTCTGATGTGTTGACTGTTCACAGGTGATTATGTTAGGCTCACAGGTGATTGAACGTCTGGATGAAGGTGATTGTCTGCTGGAAGATTGTCTGACCCCTCTACAGGTGCTTCACAGGTGATGCTGGTTGTCTGTTCACTTGGAATGAAAGATCTTTGGAAAATTGTACACGTGTCACATTGTGTTTGTGTTCGTCTGTTCAAGGTGATTGATTGTGAAACCTACTGAATGTTGTCTGACAAAGATTGTGTTGTCTGTTCACAGGTGATCTAATTGTGTTGTCTGTTCACAATGATTATTGTGTTGTCTGTTTTGTTGATTGTGTTGTGTGTTCACAGGTTGTGTTGTGTGTTGGTGATTGTGTTGTCTGTTCACAGGTGATTGATTGTGTTGTGTGTTTTTTGATTGTGTTGTCTGTTTGATTGTGTTTGTTCACAGGTGATTGATTGTGTTGTCTGTTCACAGGTGATTGTGTTGTCTGTTTACAATTGTGTTGTCTGTTCACCTGAACTCCATTGAGGTCTGTTCACAGGTGATTGTGCAGTGTGTTCACAGGTGATTGATTGTCCTGACTGTTCACAGGTGATTGTGTTGTGTGTTCACACTGATTGTGTTCGGATTCACAGGTGATTGTGAACTGTTCACAGGTGATTGATTGTGTTGTGTGTTCACAGGTGATTGTGTTGTCTGCAATGATTGTGTTACTGTTCACAGAAGATTGTGTTGACTGTTCACAGGTGATTGTGTTGTCTAAAAACAGGTGATTGTACCCATGTTCAACCTGATTGTGTTGTGTTCACAGGTGAATTGTGTTGTCTGTTCACAGGTGATTGTGTTGTCTGTTCACAGGTGATTGTGTTGTCTGTTCACAGGTGATTGTGTTGTCTGTTCACAGGTGATTGTGTTGTCTGTTCACAGGTGATTGTGTTGTCTGTTCACAGGTGATTGTGTTGTCTGTTCACAGGTGATTGTGTTGTGTGTTCACAGGTGATTGATTGTGTTGTCTGTTCACAGGTGATTGTGTTGTCTGTTCACAGGTGATTGTGTTGTGTGTTCACAGGTGATTGATTGTGTTGTGTGTTCACAGGTGATTGTGCTGTTCAACCTGGCCACCTACCAGCCGCTGACCTACAACAAGATCTACGTGTTCCCTGGCTGGGCCAACGGTGTGGGCTTCCTCCTCACCTTCCTCGTCCTCGTCGTCGTCCCTTTGTCCCTCGTCATCACCCTCATCCAGACCCCTGGACACAGCCTGCGGGATGTAAGGAACATCAGTCGTCATCATCAACATCATTGTCATCATCATCATCATCATCATCATCTTCATCATCATCAGCACCCTCAACCAGACCCCTGGGCACAGCCTGCGGGATGTAAGGAACATTAGTCGTCATCATCAACATCATTGTCATCATCAGCAGCAGCAGCATCTTCATCATCATCAGCAGCAGCAGCAGCATCATCAGCAGCAGCAGCAGCAGCAGAAGCAACAGCAGTTATATGTAACTTCTGAGGCAGTGGATGGATGCCTCGTGCCTCCATGCGTGGAGCTGGAGGACCCTCTCCCCTCCCCCATTCTATTAGTAATGTCCTGACCCTTTGATGTAATGTCCTGACCTTTGGTGTAACATCCTAACCATTGGTGTAATGTCCTGACCTTTGGTGTAACGTCCTAACCATTGGTGTAATGTCCTGACCTTTGCTGTAACGTCCTAACCATTGGTGAAATGTCCTGACCTTTGGTGTAACGTCCTAACGATTGGTGTAATGTCCTGACCTTTGATGTAACGTCGTACGTCCTGACCATTGGTATCACGTCCTGACCTTTGGTGTAACGTCCTAACGATTGGTGTAATGTCCTGACCTTTGGTGTAACGTCCTAACCATTGGTGTAACGTCCTGACCTTTGGTGTAATGTCCTGACCTTTGGTGTAACGTCCTAACCATTGGTGTAATGTCCTGACCTTTGGTGTAACGTCCTAACCATTGGTGTAATGTCCTGACCTTTGGTGTAACGTCCTGACCATTGGTGTAACGTCCTGACCTTTGGTATAACGTCCTGACCATTGGTGTAACGTCCTGACCATTGGTGTAACGTCCTGACCTTTGGTATAACGTCCTGACATTTGGCATAACGTCCTGACCATTGGTATAACGTCTTGACCTTTGGTAACGTAACGTCCTGACCATTGGTATCACGTCCTGACCTTTGGCATAACGTCCTAACCATTGGTGTAACGCCCTGACCATTGGTGTAACGTCCTGACCATTGGTGTAACGTCCTGACCATTGGTATAACGTCTTGACCTTTGGTATAACGTCGTACGTCCTGACCATTGGTATAACGTCCTGACCATTGGTATAACGCCCTGACCGTAACGTCCTGACCTTTGGTATAACGTCCTGACCATTGGTATAACGTCCTGACCATTGGTATAACGTCCTGACCATTGGTGTAACGTCCTGACCATTGGTATAGCGTCCTGACCATTGGTATAAACGTCCTGACCATTGTTATAACGTCCTGACCATTGGTATAACGTCCTGACCATTGGTGTAACGTCCTGACCATTGGTATAACGTCCTGACCATTGGTATAACGTCCTGACCATTGGTATAACGTCCTGACCATTGGTGTAACGTCCTGACCATTGGTATAACGTCCTGACCATTGGTATAACGTCCTGACCATTGGTATAACGTCCTGACCATTGGTATAACGCCCTGACCATTGGTATAACGTCCTGACATTTGGCATAACGTCCTGACCATTGGTATAACGTCCTGACCTTTGGTAACGTCCTGACCATTGGTATAACGTCCTGACCTTTGGCATAACGTCCTGACCATTGGTATAACGTCCTGACCTTTGGTGTAACGTCCTGACCATTGGTATAACGTCCTGACCATTGGTGTAACGTCCTGACCATTGGTATAACGTCCTGACCATTGGTGACCATTGGTAACGTCCTGACCATTGGTATAACGTCCTGACCATTGGTGTAACGTCCTGACCTTTGGTATAACGTCCTGACCATTGGTATAACGTCCTGACCATTGGTGTAACGCCCTGACCATTGGTGTAACGTCCTGACCATTGGTATAACGTCCTGACCATTGGTATAACGTCCTGACCATTGGTATAACGTCCTGACCATTGGTATAACGTCCTGACCATTGGTATAACGTCCTGACATTTGGCATAACGTCCTGACCATTGGTATAACGTCCTGACCTTTGGTATAACGTCCTGACCATTGGTATAACGTCCTGACCTTTGGTATAACGTCCTGACCATTGGTGTAACGTCCTGACCATTGGTGTAACGTCCTGACCATTGGTATAACGTCCTGACCATTGGTATAACGTCCTGACCATTGGTATAACGTCCTGACCATTGGTGTAACGTCCTGACCATTGGTATAACGTCCTGACCATTGGTATAACGTCCTGACCATTGGTATAACGTCCTGACCATTGGTGTAACCTGACCTGACCATTGGTATAACGTCCTGACCATTGGTATAACGTCCTGACCATTGGTGTAACGTCCTGACCATTGGTGTAACGTCCTGACCTTTGGTGTAACGTCCTGACCATTGGTATAACGTCCTGACCATTGGTGTAACGTCCTGACCTTTGGTGTAACGTCCTGACCATTGGTGTAACGTCCTGACCTTTGGTGTAACGTCCTGACCATTGGTGTAACGTCCTGACCTTTGGTGTAACGTCCTGACCATTGGTGTAACGTCCTGACCATTGGTATAACGTCCTGACCTTTGGTGTAACGTCCTGACCTTTGGTGTAACGTCCTGACCATTGGTGTAACGTCCTGACCTTTGGTGTAAACCTTTGGTGTAACGTCCTGACCATTGGTAATATTGGTATAACGTCCTGACCATTGGTGTAACGTCCTGACCATTGGTGTAACGTCCTGACCATTGGTATAACGTCCTGACCATTGGTATAACCATTGGTGTAACGTCCTGACCATTGGTATAACGTCCTGACCATTGGTGTAACGTCCTGACCATTGGTGTAACGTCCTGACCATTGGTATAACGTCCTGACCATTTGGTATAACGTCCTGACCATTGGTATAACGTCCTGACCATTGGTGTAACGTCCTGACCATTGGTATAACGTCCTGACCATTGGTATAACGTCCTGACCATTGGTATAACGTCCTGACCATTGGTGTAACGTCCTGACCATTGGTATAACGTCCTGACCATTGGTGTAACGTCCTGACCATTGGTATAACGTCCTGACCATTGGTATAACGTCCTGACCATTGGTATAACGTCCTGACCATTGGTGTAACGTCCTGACCATTGGTATAACGTCTTGACCTTTGGTGTAGCGTCCTGACCTTTGGCATAACGTCCTGACCATTGGTATAACGTCCTGACCATTGGTATAGCGTCCTGACCATTGGTGTAACGTCCTGACCTTTGGTGTAATGTCCTGACCATTGGTGTAATGTCCTGAAACCTTGGTGTAATGTCCTGACCATTGGTGTAAGGTCCTGACCGTTGGTATACTGATGTCCGGCAGCGGCTGAGGCGGGCTGTCCAGTCCAGGGTGGACCACAGCTCCCTGCAGGATGACCTCCCGGAGAAGGACCGGCACGCACTGGACCTGCAGATGGAGACCCTCGTGCAGCCCAACCAATCCGCCTGACCTTCTGCTGCCATAATGTGCGCCTGACCTTCACCTACAATGCGACATGCCTTTCTTTCCCTGTCTTTCTTTCTGATTCTTTCTTTCTTTCTCTCTATTTTCCTAACGAAATGCTTAACCCTTTCACCGCCAGCCATATTTCAGCCAAAAATGTCCATTAAATTTACCTGGGTAGAGAACAAACTCCATCTGCAGTATTGGGGATTCTTCTGTGACATATATAAAATAAGGTCTATCCTTACTTCCCAAAACTGAGACAATAGGGTCTTTGGATAATAGACCCCAATTTGATGCCTTTTAGTGACATAGAAGTTAAATCATTGTGGTGCTAAAATGCGACTTTGGCGGTGAAAGGGTTAACGTCCCCCGGTCTGGAACAGACACACATATGGGACATTAGTAGCAATATAAAGATGGTGGGAACGATCCTGGAGACAATGCTCGGAAGCAGTGCAACACCAGGAAAGTCCCGAATTTTTAACAATGCAAATACAGGTCAGAGTGAAACTAAACTTGAATTAAAAGTTCTCTATTTTCCTTTTTTTCATCATTCTTTTTATATAATCTTCCCCCAAAAAAACACGTCTTTGTATCGATTTTCAACGTTTAATTTCTACGTCATTGAACATCATGGAAGGTAAATAAAATAACTGAAATATTGTGAAAGGTTTTACTTTGATGAACAAAAACCCGAACGCCCACGTTGGGAGCCGGTAATATTTCGGAAGTTTATTGACTTCCCTTTATCAAACACAATCATGGACTAAATTAAAACAGGCTGTGTGTGCCACGCTCAATATTGTGAAAGGATTGTCGTTTTAAACCCCCAAATGTCAGTCTTAGAGAACCAATAGGTTCGCGTGCACAAGCACTGAAATGACATAGGGGTGCAAGGAAATGCAGTGTGTGCAGTATGTCTACCACTTTTGAGTTTTGGATCTCACGTAGATCTAGTGTGACTAGCACGTGCTGATCTTGGCAGCTAGGAACAGTAGGGGAAGACGGGGTAAAACGCGCATGGGCGGGTAAGAAGCCCACCCCAATTATCTCATGAAATGAAGCAAATTTCAGTCTCATTTTGCCCATGAGACGAGCGTTAATGTCTAGCATTCGTCTCATGGGTAAATTTGACTGACATTTTCTTTATTTCATGAGATAATTGGGGTGGGCTTCTTACCCGCTCATGCGCTTTTTACCCCGTCTTCCCCTAACGAATCAAGATAATTATGTCTACTAAGTTTCCTTCGTTTACACTGCTGTCTTCTTGCATTTCATGAGTTCTTTTTGTCTTTTCTTTTCTTTTTTTTCTTGTTTTTTTCTTTTTTATTGTCTATTTCCGTTGTGTCGTTTCCTGTCGTTTTGCTAGTGGTTTCCACAAACATGCAATAGCACATTCTGTGTTGTCTTTTTAAAAAAAGTGTATCTGTTAGAGAGAGAGAGAGAGAGAGAGAGAGAGAGAGAGAGAGAGAGAGAGAGAGAGAGAGAGAGAGAGAGAGAGAGAGGTCTGAAGTCTGAAGTGTTTATATGAATAGGCTTTTTTTGCCCGTTTTTGTCGGGGGGGGGGGGGGGGGGGGGGGGGGGGGGGGGGGGGGGGGGGGGGGGGGGGGCATACAAACTAACAAAAAACAATATGAATGAAAACGTTTTGATTGACATGGAAACCACAGTAATCAGTGTATTTGTTTTAACCAGTTTGCGAGCACGAGAGAGAGAGAGAGAGAGAGAGAGAGAGAGAGAGACAGAGAGACAGAGAGACAGAGAGAGATAGAGATGTAATAGCATAAAGTTTTCATTTCTCATGATTGATATAGTTTTCATGCATGTTTTTCTTTTTTTCTTTTTCTCAAAAGCGTTGTATTATATACAGGACATGATTTGTTTTTAAATTTAGCCTGGGTAATCTCATAGTCAGCGTGAACGTTTTCTTTCGACATTTAGCTCATCTTGTGATTTAAATATTATATGCAGGGTTGTCCTTCAAGTTGATTATTTCTTTAATTGAATGAAAATCTGCTTAACGTCCTCCGGTCTGGAACAGACACATATGGGACATTAGTAGATATAAAGATGGTGGGAACGATCTTGGAGGCAATGCCCGACCAGTATAGTCCCGGATTTTTAACAATACAGATATATATAAATTTCTTTGATCATAGCATAATTATGTTATCTAGGCCTACGTAATTCAATTATTATAATAATTATTTTCCCCTCTTTGATTAAGGGTGTGATTTTATGATCTAGTAGGCCTAAGTTTATCATTCGAATCTGCTCATATTAAAAAGGGGATTCCGTGTTGCAGGATTGTGCTTTGATGAGAGCATTGGGCCTTGGCATTCTCGAAAGTGATTCAGGGAACCACACGCATCCACATGATGCGCAAAGGAAGACCACTCTGCCAGCTCGTCTCCGCAGCAGTTATCTCTCTTAGCAGAGTTTTTTGGTTTGTTTGGTTTTTTAAACGCACTGTATCAGTGCTTTTAGTTATGGTTATGCTTTGGCTCATAATGAAAAACCCGTTGTAGTTTTATTATGACGGTTTCTTATTGAAAGTGTTGCTAGCTTCGTATTGTGTCGTTGCTTTACATACGGTTCTGTTCTTTTCAGACCATAAAATAAGTCCAGTCCATAGTTACAGTTGATTCAAAATGAAAAATACAGCCCAATGGTGTCCTCAACAATTGATTGAAAGTCTTGCTTTGCATCAGTGCCTAATGGTTATGGTTCTAGTTGATTCAAAATGAAGAATACAGCCCAATGGTGTCCTCAACAATTGATTGAAATTGTTGCTTTGCATCAGTGCTCTATAGTCATAGTTATAGTTGATTCAAAATGAAGAATACAGCCCAATGGTGTCCTCAACAATTGATTGAAAGTCTTGCTTTGCATCAGTGCTCTATAGTCATAGTTATAGTTGATTCAAAATGAAGAATACAGACCAATGGTGTCCTCAACAATTGATTGAAATTGTTGCTTTGCATCAGTGCTCTATAGTCATAGTTATAGTTGATTCAAAATGAAGAATACAGACCAATGGTGTCCTCAACAATTGATTGAAATTGTTGCTTTGCATTAGTGCTCTATAGTCATAGTTATCGTTGATTCAAAATGAAGAATACAGCCCAATGGTGTCCTCAACCATTGATTGAAAGTGTTGCTTTGCATCAGTGCTCTATAGTCATAGTTATAGTTGATTCAAAATGAAGAATACAGCCCAATGGTGTCCTCAGCGATTGATTGAAATTGTTGCTTTGCATCAGTGCTCTATAGTCATAGTTATAGTTGATTCAAAATGAAGAATACAGACCAATGGTGTCCTCAACAATTGATTGAAATTGTTGCTTTGCATCAGTGCTCTATAGTCATAGCTATAGTTGATTCAAAATGAAGAATACAGCCCAATGGTGTCCTCAACAATTGATTGAAATTGTTGCTTTGCATCAGTGCTCTATAGTCATAGTTATAGTTGATTCAAAATGAAGAATACAGCCCAATGGTGTCCTCAACAATTGATTGAAAGTGTTGCTTTGCATCAGTGCTCTATAGTCATAGTTATAGTTGATTCAAAATGAAGAATACAGCCCAATGGTGTCCTCAATAATTGATTGAAATTGTTGCTTTGCATCAGTGCTCTATAGTCATAGTTATAGTTGATTCAAAATGAAGAATACAGCCCAATGGTGTCCTCAACAATTGATTGAAAGTGTTGCTTTGCATCAGTGCTCTATAGTCATAGTTATAGTTGATTCAAAATGAAGAATACAGCCCAATGGTGTCCTCAACGATTGATTGAAAGTGTTGCTTTGCATCAGTGCTCTATAGTCATAGTTATAGTTGATTCAAAATGAAGAATACAGCCCAATGGTGTCCTCAACAATTGATTGAAATTGTTGCTTTGCATCAGTGCTCTATAGTCATAGTTATAGTTGATTCAAAATGAAGAATACAGCCCAATGGTGTCCTCAACAATTGATTGAAAGTGTTGCTTTGCATCAGTGCTCTATAGTCATAGTTATCGTTGATTCAAAATGAAGAATACAGCCCAATGGTGTCCTCAACAATTGATTGAAAGTGTTGCTTTGCATCAGTGCTCTATAGTCATAGTTATAGTTGATTCAAAATGAAGAATACAGCCCAATGGTGTCCTCAACAATTGATTGAAATTGTTGCTTTGCATCAGTGCTCTATAGTCATAGTTATAGTTGATTCAAAATGAAGAATACAGACCAATGGTGTCCTCAACAATTGATTGAAAGTGTTGCTTTGCATCAGTGCTCTATAGTCATAGTTATAGTTGATTCAAAATGAAGAATACAGCCCAATGGTGTCCTCAACAATTGATTGAAAGTCTTGCTTTGCATCAGTGCCTAATGGTTATGGTTCTAGTTGATTCAAAATGAAGAATACAGCCCAATGGTGTCCTCAACAATTGATTGAAATTGTTGCTTTGCATCAGTGCTCTATAGTCATAGTTATAGTTGATTCAAAATGAAGAATACAGCCCAATGGTGTCCTCAACAATTGATTGAAATTGTTGCTTTGCATCAGTGCTCTATAGTCATAGTTATAGTTGATTCAAAATGAAGAATACAGCCCAATGGTGTCCTCAACAATTGATTGAGATTGTTGCTTTGCATCAGTGCTCTATAGTCATAGTTATTGTTGATTCAAAATGAAGAATACAGCCCAATGGTGTCCTCAACAATTGATTGAAAGTGTTGCTTTGCATCAGTGCTCTATAGTCATAGTTATAGTTGATTCAAAATGAAGAATACAGCCCAATGGTGTCCTCAACAATTGATTGAAAGTGTTGCTTTGCATCAGTGCTCTATAGTCATAGTTGATTCAAAATGAAGAATACAGCCCAATGGTGTCCTCAACAATTGATTGAAAGTGTTGCTTTGTATCAGTGCTCTATAGTCATAGTTGATTCAAAATGAAGAACACGGCCCAATGTTGTCCTCAACAATCAATGGAAAGTGATTTTGTACCCGCGCTTTAAATATGGTTCCGTTCAATTCAATATGAAGAAAACTGTTGTAGTTTTATTACAACAGTGTTTGATTGAAAGTGTTGCATCTGTTCGTATTGTGTTAGTGCTTTAAATCATAAGTCGTACGTCATATAAGTTTCTTTATCGTCCATTGTACAAAGCACATGGAAGATTGTCTTCCACCGTGTACAATAAGAGAAAAATACATCCAAATAAACATCAGAATTATTAATTAAAACATGAATCCAGAAATGTACATTAAAACAAATACCTAGCACCACGAAAGGGACATTAAGTGTCAAAATGACCATTCTGCGAAAATGGCACAGTTGGAACTTTCAGGCAATTCTCTTTCCATTGATATGAAAACCATTCTTGTATCGTTTTTCCTTGCAGAGTTATTAGCATTTAAAGTTGGTAAGGTGACTGTCGCCATTTTGAAAAATCACTGTCTAAAGTCTAGCCTATCCTAACAAAATGCATGAACCTACTAATTTAAAAGTACTTTTTGGATTACTTAGAGACTGTATTACAGATTAGCCTTTATAGATATGAAAGATAAGATGTTAGAGAGCACGAAAATACCCATAATTCAAAATTTATAAAATATGAGATTTTTGACTTTGCAAGCATATTGTGAGAACCTAGCCCAGCGACTTAATGTCCCTTTGGTGGTGCTGGGTCACATATGTAACATGAAGTCACACACACACCCAATATCATTCATCTGCCCTCCACTATCTTGCTCACTAATCCACTCACCATGCAACCCACATTCAAATAGCCAAATAGTAACGAGGGGTTGTTGTAAAGATAAACAGTCATGTGTTGTTTTTGTTTTTCCTCCTTCACTTCCGCCTTTGATTTAATTTCTTTCATGGATCTGTCAATAGACGATTTTCGAAGAAAAAACTAGGGGACGAACACTTCGTGAAAATTAGAGTTGATTACCTCGACTTACTCGGTCAAAACTATAGCAACCATGGCGGCGTGGCGTTGAAGCTTGAAACCGCAGGATGCCAGTCAGCGACTTGCAAACATTTGTTAAAGAAAAAAATAAGGGGTGGCCAGTTGTTACAAAGTGATAGAACTTGCAAACTGTGACGTAAAAATATAACCTACATCTATTTTAGAATGACGCACTGCGTTCTACATGCTGTGTGTCTCCTCAACCACACGAAGCGAGGGCTGGGGATTTACCTGATGGTAGAGTAACTTCCCCTGTTTGACCGATTGAATTAGGCAAGATCACTCCCATACACCATGAAATTACTCCCCTTAATTATTTCCGAACAATTCCTATTCAGAATGTAGAATACAGTCGTATTTTGTTTCTCACAACAATTAATTAGAAGTGTTGCTTTGTATTTGTTTATCACAACAATTAATTAGAAGTGTTGCTTTGTATGGTTCTGTTTGATTCAGAATGGAGAATACAATTGTGGGTTTTTCTCTCACAACAATGTATTAAATGTATTGCTTCGTGTCAGTGCTTTAATTATATGTGTATGCAATATACAGCCGTATTTTTTTTATTCACAACAATCCCACTGTTAAATCGATCATTGAACTCGTGGCGGTACCATAGCCGATGAGGTTTAACCGAGGCGTGGTTACCGCTACACCTATCTATATTGTTAAAAACTCGGGACTTTACTGGTGTTGCACTGCCTCCGGGAATTGCAGCCTGTATTGTTCCCACCATAATTATTTTTGTATTTACAAACGGCCCATATGTGTCTATGACCGAGAGGACGTAAAACATCATTTTCATCACAACAATCCGTTGGACGAATGGCTGTGTACCCGTGTCTCAATAATGGCTCTGGTTGATTTGCAAACAAAGAACACGGGAGTAGTTTAGTGTTTTCTATCTACAATAATTGACTGAAACTGTTGTGTTGTGTCAGTGTATGACAGCTGTTGTGCTTTTTACAACAGTCTATGGGAACTGTTGCCTTAACATTCTATTGGATTCAAAATGAAAACATGCGGCAAACAGGGTCCTGTGTCAGTGCATTATGGTTCAGTTGAATTCAAAATTAATTGCGCAGCTGCATTTTTATATTTATATATATATATTAAAAGTATTGCAGCTGTTGTCCTGCGTCAATGCTTTGATAAAGTTCTGTTAAACTCAAAAGGACGAGTGAGGCTGTGTTTATTTTGAAGCAACTAGTGATTGGAACTGTGGCGTCGTACCAATGCTTTTATAGTTATAGTTCTGATAATTAGGATTCTCCCCATTCAGCGGGCGACAGACGATGTGACTGCCTCATCCGACTCGATCAGGTGGTGACGTTTTACCTCATTTGCATACCATCCTGCTCAATCAGTCTGACTCAGTCGGGCCCAGTCAGGTGACAGGGCCGAATAGGGCGGGTTCTAAATTTCACTGATCGAGTCAGATGGCTTGTGACCTCTTCTGTGCGAGAAACCAAATTTGGTCAACGTCACGACCTGATCGAGTCATATGAGGCAGTCGCATAGTCTGTCGCCCGCTTTAGGGAGAAGACTGTTGCATTTGTAAGAATTCTTCTTTTTTTTTCTTTTTCTTTTCCTTTTCCTTCCGCCTTTTTGTGTGTCCGATTTGGCTGACATTTTGAGAGAAGTTGCAGGACCATAATATGGGTATATGAAATTTGAAATATTAAATGATTTCTCCGAATTTTCGGCAAATGGCAAAAAAACCGCAAAATTCGCGCGAATTTTCAATCTTGAATCTTAAACAACCAAATACAAATAGATGAAAAAAGGAGGAGAAAAAGACCTGACGGGTTAAAGATTATTCTAAAGCAGCTATATAAATGTACTGTTATTATTATTATTATTAAATGGCAAAAAAACCCGCAAAATTCGCGCGAATTTTCAATCTTGAATCTTAAACAACCAAATAAAAATAGAGAAAAAAAGAAGGAGAAAAAGACCTGACGGGTTCAAGATTATTCTTTGGCAGCAATTAATCTGTTTGGTTTCTCTGTGAGTGCGTGTGCGTGTGTGTGTGTGTGTGCGTGTGTGTGTGTGTGTGTGTGTGTGTGTGTGTTTGAGAGAGAGAGAGAGAGAGAGAGAGAGAGAGAGAGAGAGAGAGAGAGAGAGAGTTTCAAGTTTCAACTTTCAAGGTTTATTTCCGAAAGCCCCTTGGGGGTACATGGAATAAAAAAGAAAAATTGGAAGAAAATGAACGGAAAAGAAACAAAATTCAAAAGAAAAAGAAATTATTTTTTAAAAAAAAACAAAAAAAAACCACAACACCACACATTACACAGAAATGGCCCGGCATAAGCAGCTATGCCAGGCAATGCAGCGAATCACACCACATTACATATAAATCAAACAACAAGAATGCTGCATATCCTACAACAACATCACCAGTCACACAAACTACAATACACAACATTCCACAATACATCTCTATCGCACACATTAGCCATGTAGTAGACATTTTACACAGCATGTCACAGCAGCAATAAACCTTAACCAAAACGCAGCATAATATGACACAACTCATCCCCATAGCACACACCAGCGATTCAAACAACTTGTCACAATGCATCCTATAACTCACACGTCAGCCATCAAGCAACAACAGGACATAATTATGACAACACATCAATCATTTATAATACCATAGTGCAGTGGCAAAGCAACATCTCAAAACAATTCAGATCTGAACACACTCTCTCTCTCTCTCTCTCTCACAAACACACACACACACACACACACACACACACACACACACACACACACACACACACACACACACACACACATACTGGTCAAACTGGTTTAGAAAGAAGGCCAACTGAAGTTAAAAAGTCTATAAAAACATTTGAGAACAAAGCGTGGTCGAGAGAGAGAGAGAGAGAGAGAGAGAGGGGGGGGGAGAGAGAGATTGAGAGAGAGAGAGAGAGAGAGAGAGAGAGAGAGAGAGAGAGAGAGGGGGGGGGAGAGTGGGATGGGGTGGGAGGGGGGAGAGTGTGTGTGTGTAAAGGGAGGGAACAAAGTAATTACCGGCTGCTTTCTTTTTAAACGTTTTATGCGATGGCGTTTCATTTGTATGATCCCCGCTGTGTGACACGTGTGGCGTGTTTCTCTTCGTTGTTTGGGATCGCTCTGCTTGCACGAAACGAACAGTAGGGTAAGACGGGGTAAAAAGCCCATGGGCGGGTAAGAAGCCCATGCCAAATTCAATTATCTCATGAAATAAAAGCAAAGTTCTGTCACATTTTGACAATGTGACGAGTCTTAATGCTTAGCATTCGTCTCATGGGCAAATTGGACTGAAATGTGCTTGATTTCATGAGAAAATTGGCGTAGGCTTCTTACCCGCCCGTGGGCCTTTTACCCCGTCTTGCCCTACTGTCCCTTTACGCGACAATCATAATCGGGTCTATCATAGCAAATGGCTATTAATCTTTTGTGTGACGTGTCATTGCATTTGACATGTCATAGCAATGTTGTTTTCTTCTTTGTTCGCTCAGTTTCCTGTCATGGGAGCGTAGATGCGTCATGCTGCCGTTATATATGCGCCTAAGTAAAGAAATAGTTAGGCCCCAGCATGTCCGACTTCGGTTGAAGAAATCTTTGTAAGAATGTATCGGAGAAACAAAGAAGGGCAGGAGAATGGACCAGTGAGATAGAAAGATAGCAGATGACAGGTAAGCAAAGGGAAAAGGCAGAGTCAAAGAGAGTGAGAGATTAGAGGAAGTTACAAGCACAGAACTTCCAGAAGATGGGGGAACTATTTGTACGAAAGACACCCAAAAGATTATGAGAGAAAAACAAAATCCTCTGCCTCACATCTCTTTCATCGCGTAAAACTTGGGCTTAAGAAAATCACCCTACATTTTTCAAATGTCAAATTCAAGTAGGTTTCATTTTAATAGGTCCAATTTCATGACATTCACTTCATTAGTTTTGAAGCAATAGCTCAACAAACAAAGCCATCTGTCAGAAAAAAAAAGGTTCTTAGTTTGTGTTGAGCAGTATACGTTCTGGTAAAAATTTTCCCCTGCACTCTAGTTGTTTTTTTTATGTCCAAGGTTGTCAGTCACTCACTAAAAGGAAATTTAAAACCTATTTTGTGATTATAGTCATTTTGAATTATCTTCCATTTCAATTGGGTTGCAACATTCTGGATTATTAAAATAAAAAGTAATTAGACAACATAGGCGTGTTGCAGAGTGAACATTATGTTGTTCTGTTTGCTATATCTACGATTTTTAATTTAGAAAATTCTGGGTTTTTTATGTTCGCCTGTATATGCCTGTGTGAAATAAACACTCTTTTTAACTCATTTATTGCATTACTTGTCTGTTGGAACGAGCTGAGACTGTCAGCACCGCTATATAAATTTTTCAGTCATCATGCTTTAATAGACGATTTCCGGAAACAAAAACACTAGGGGAGAGCACTTCCTGAAAATTAGAGTTGATTACCTCGACTTACTCGGTCAAAACCATAGCAACCATGGCAGCATAGCGTCGAAGCTTGAAACCGCAGGATGCGACCAGTATCCACAAACTGAGAGAACTTGCAAAATGTGACGTAAAAATATCAATGACATCAATTTTAGAATGACGCGCGGTGTTCTAAGTGACATAAGTCTACTCAAGCACACGAGGCGAGAGCTGGGGATCTACATAAAGTTACCTGAAGGTAGAGTAACTTCCCCTGTTTGACCGATTGAATTAGGCAAGATCACTCCAACACACCATAATATTACTCCACTTAATTATTTCCGAACAATTCCTATTAGCTTAACTGTTCTGTGTCCTGAAGGTCTCCGTAAGTTGCACGTGAACATTGTTTCACTCTTTTCCCACAACAACGCAGAGACATGAAGTCATAATTCATTATGACTGGCCTATCACTCTGTTGCCATGGGGAAAGAGCGAAACAAATGTCCATACACAGAGAGAGAGAGAGACAGATATACATTCATACGCATTCATACACAAATCTGAAGGGTTTTGTGTGTGTGTTTTTGTATTGATTAGGCCTCTCTGCCCGTAGCAACACTTTTTATCAATAAATAAATGTAAACTAAATAAAATCATGCACATACATATAATCCATAAATTGGGAGAAATAATTTGAGAAAAAGAATGTATTCAGAGACAAGCGATTGAC
>CM065704.1:4462923-4472923 GCA_017654935.2 Phymorhynchus buccinoides
ATACTCGCGCGTGCATACAAGCATGCAACCATACTTACACACTAGCGCGCATGTATATAAAGGAAACATACATTATAGAACAGGGCAAATAAATGCATCATAGGGTATTAACAGGTAACAGTTTGCATTAAATTGAGGACACCATTTCTAACATATATTAGGCACATTGTAGGCGAATAATAAGCAAATAGAATGAAATGAATAACATAAACTGAATACATACTAACATTGTCATAAGCATTTATCATATCAGGAGATATGACCCTGGGGAAATAAATGAGATTAAGGAGGGTCGAATGTTAGTGTCTTTCGAACACTCGTTTTGAAGGCTGCGATAGAGGAGCATAGTTTAATGTCACGCGGAAGGGAGTTCCATATGAAGGAACCCGAAAAGGTAAAGCTCGACTTTAATTTATCAATTCTTGTTTGTGGTAAAATATAATTACATGAACCATACCGTTGTGAGGCTTGTGTAACTAGATTTTTCAGGTATTGTGGAGCTAAGCCGTTGTGTATTTTGTACATGAGAATGGCTTTATTGTAGCTAAGCTGTGATTGCAGTGGAAGTATGTTTAGCTGGGCTTGTTTTTCTAATGTACTGAGTTCAGGATCAGTAAGAATTATTTTAGCTGCCCTTTTGTGCTTAGAATTGAGTTTCAATAAGTGACATAGACTCGGTGCTCGCGTACTTGATGTATGGCATTGTCATTAATATAAACATTTAAAACTAGAGGTTCTTTCTGATGCTTTTGTCTTGAAGTAATTACTATGCTTTTGGGGTTTTTTGGATGGAGGACCGGACTGTTTTGGCTACACCAATCAGATACATCATGTAAAGCTGACTGAAGAGAGGTTTGAATCGCAGGTAGGTTAGCTGCACTAGAATGGAGAGAAGTGTCATCAGCAAAGAGATCACATGAGACAGAGTCAGTTGATATTGATCAGGTCCCATTGATTTTGTATTTTTTTATGCTTGAGATAAGGGAGCCAACTTCGTGAATAGCCAAATAAGGTACTTTAAATGAATTGCCAGGTTTAACATTAGTATTACAGAAGGTTTGAAGATAAGGTGGTGGGTTATATTCTTTAGCAGGTTGTGATGTATCTGTTGGACTTAGAGACTCTGCTAAGTTTATAAAGTGCTTATTGAATGAGTCTGGTGACCAGTTATAGTTATACGTCTGCTGGCGATTGGACTTGTGTGCGATAGTGTTTATGGCTCGCCATAAAGAAGATGTGTCATTGTTTATAGATACCATTTTGTTGAAGTGTTGTTTCCTGGAGTCACGAATAAGATCATTGACTTTGTTTCTTAGTTTTTTTTATTCTGATTCAGCTTTTTCACGCTCCAGTCGTTTTTCTGCTTTAACATCATCAGGTAGTGTACCCATTTTTTCTTTCTTCAGCAATTTGTATTTGTATTTGAGTTGTTTTCGTTTTTTCATTGCTTCAGTTATTTGGGGAGTTAGCCAACCAGGAAGAGTGGCACTTTTCACTCTTTTGCTTCTAAGAGGTGCGTGTGTCTCTATTACGGTTATAAATGTAGAATAAAATACATCTAGAGCTTGAATAGGACATGAAAAGTGAAATACATTATCAAAGTGTGCCATGTTTAAATCATAGAAGAATTCAGGTTTATGAAAGTGTTTAAAGGATATGTAGTGAATAGTAGTGTGTCCTTTGGTTTGAGTCTTAGGAGGTCTGTACAGCCATCTGCATGTAACAGGGGAGTGGTCACTAATACATATATAATCTAGAACATTGACATCAGTGACTAGGGACGTGTTGTTGGTGTATACGTGGTCAAGTTGTGTTGCCGAAGTGGGTGTAACTCTGGTAGCCGTAGAGACAAGTTGCTGGAGGCCAAATAGGGAAGTAGTTGATCGCCATGAAGTTTGAGGCTTAAATAAGTCATAATTGAAATCACCCAGTAGCAGTATATTACGATTGTTTACCTTGACATTATCCATCATATACACGAAGTCATCCAGCCAATCATATGTAGAGGCAGGGTTTATGTATAGGTAACCAACTAATAAAGGTGATGATTTAGAATATCTTACTTCTAGCCAAATGCACTCTATACCTGTGGTTTCTAATTACAATCTCCTTTGTGCAAAGGGATAAATACTGTCATGAATGTAGACAGCAAGGCCAGTTTCGCCCAGTTTAGAGGCGTCACGGCGAATAATGTTGTAGTTGGGGATTGTGAGCATATTGTCTGGTATATAGGTATTAAGGCGAGTCTCGCTGAGGCCTAATATGTTGATAGGTGGGGTATCATTCAGAAGCATACATATGTCTGGTAACTTATTATACAAATGATACACATTGACGTGTGCAATACGAGTTCCATTAGTTTTAGAATACATTGTCAACAAATACAGGACTATTAAAGTATTCAGTAACACAACATAAAACGTAAATTACAAAATTAGAAAGAAAAACAAGAGGCAAAGCCTTCAAGGCTCACGTCTGATTTTTATTACTATAGCAGGCATGGGAATTCCCATGACAATTCCCATGCCTGTATAGAGATAATACTGTTATGTAGACACTTGTGCTTCTGAAAACAGAATTAATTTTTATTGTAAATTAAAATTATTTCTATGCATTAAATTACCCCTACCCCTTTCTTTAAAATAGAATTATATGTATGTTTATATATGCGCATGTAACATAGTGGAGCCCTATTTTTTATTTTTGGCAAACAAGTAAAATTGAAAAGCATATTGACCAAGCTTTCAGAAAAAACAATGATTTTCTTTCATTTGTTCCTTACCGATGTATCTGACTGCTTTGATCGGCATGACTTGAAGGCTCACGTCAAAATCAAGTATCCTGCTAACTTTAACCCTCTAACATCTTATGTTTTTTTGAGAAAACGACAACGTTAAAGTTTCAGTGGAGAGTGAGAGTCTTCTTTAGTTTGAAGAGTGTGACTGAGTCAAGGTTAAAGGTTGCACAACAGTAATCTCTGCAACAAATGATTATCTTTATTTTGTTCTTTATCAATGTATCTGACTGCTTTGATCGTCGTGACTTGAAGGCTCACGTCAAAATCAAGTATCCTGCTAACTTTAACCCTCTAATGCCTTATATGTTTAGAGAAAATGACAACGTTAAGGTTTGAGTTAAGGTTAAAGGTCGGGGCCACGGACGCAACACACACACACATACACACAGACACACAACCGAACATGTACGATACTATAGACTCACTTTGTTTTAAAAAAACGACGTGAGCCAACAAGTGAAACCAAAACAAAAATCTGAAGCAAGACAAAACAAATTAAAAAGAAGGTGGAGAAGGGGGGTATGGGTTACTTGTATCAAGCATACAGTGCAAAGAACGTAGGGTCAAGTCAAGTCAAGTCAAGTCAAAATGATCTTTAATGACGATAATGTCTAGTTATTGAAGAACAAATTCACGGCACAGTCATCCACAGCAACAAAGTAATATCATTATTTAGCATTTCACTCAAGTTAACAGTCGTAAATGCAAATAAAGACAAACCAAGTGGTAAGGGGTGGGAAGGGGGGGGGGGGAGCTAAGACATAGAACGAAAGTTGGTAGGGGGGGGGGGGGGTAGGGTGAAGGGTGGAGGCCTGTAGAGACTTATAATTAGTAGGTATTCAGGCTTGAGGGAGGAGACAAATAGCGCTGCATTTGTAACCACGGATTGTAATGGAAGGGGGGAAAGGGGGGAACGGCCACATGGGGGGGGGGGGGGGGCGGGGGGGGGGGGGGGAACATAGACATTGTTTGGGGCGGTCTGTTCAAATGAGGCGTTAAAGGCCTTTGGGCAGCAGAATGTTGGGTTGTAGGATTTGTTGAGGGTTCAGTACCCTGGCAACCAGCATTTGTTACGCCATCAGCGGAGCTAGACGGGGCACCCACTTTGCCTAGGGGTTGGCGTAGAGTGATATTATACTCAGGGCTAGGGGGCTGAGGATTAGAGGGTGGATTTCTGAGGGAATGTTGAATTACTGTGTTCTCCTGTCGTGTCGATAGTTTGTCGCTTGGCAGGGTTTCAACATTGTTTTCATTCAGGCCCTGGCTCGCTTTTCTGAGTCCATGGTCTCCGTTCAGTGAAGGACGGTTTGTGCGCAGAGCCAAGAATTGGATGATTTGCCGTAGCCATAGCGACAAACCGCTGGCAGAGAAGTGAACACAGTCAGTGGAGAAGAAAGACTTCACTACTCTAAAATTTCGATCTACAAAGTTTGTTTCAAAAATAAAAGTTACGCTATTTCTAGCACAAACATGGCCTAGTTCGTTGTACATCATGTTGACAAATCTGAGATGAACTGATTTTCTGGGGAGGAGGGCGGTGACAGCTATGGTGGCAGACGGGAACACTTTTTTCACTTGCCATAACAGGTCGCTAAAGTCCCGTGTCAGTGCGTCACTGGTGTAGTCTTTGTGTAGGTCGTTACCTCCCGCGTGCAGAACCACTCTCCTCACATCATCACGCACTGCACAGTCACCAAGGGCGGCAGTGACATCTACTGCCACTTTATCCCCAGGCATTGTAAGCACGTGGGTCAGTCCTGTCCTGTCCAGTTTTTGTCTGTCGACGTACTGCAGGTTAGAGTCCCCTAGGATGAAATTGTCTACTTTTCCTTTGGGAGGGAGGCGGAATTTGTACTTGGGGACGGGTCTGTTGTTTTGTGTACCGGTACGTTTGTCTGTGTCAGACTGGTCAGTGGGGTTGTAGTCGGACACGCTAGAATCAACAGCTGGCTGAACAATGGACTTATCTTTACCACTGGGTTTACTAACAGTCTGACTGCCACCGTCACTGGATGTCTTTGCTTTTAGAGACTGCTCTGTCTCAGTCTGATCTTTCTTAGTCACACCCTTTGGATCAGTCTGCTGTAATTCTTTCATTTCTTTGGACAAATGTCTTTGACGGTCAGACGTACTATTTATCACTCTAGACTGTTCCTGGACCTGTTTTCGTAGGCCATTGCACTCCTCTTTCAGTCTGTCTATTTCGCCCTGCATTGTTTGTTTTAACAGTCTGATTTTGCTGACGATCTGACACTTCAGATCAGCATTCATGTTTTGGATGCAGGCAGTTCAGACGGGTGTGGCCACTTCTGAGCACTGTACACATATAACCCCACTACAACGCGTAGAGACGCTGGGTGTAACACCGACAATATATGTGGGGTCATTGTCAACTTTGTCGCGTGTGTCATTTTCAGTCTTGTCACTGTTGGTTCGTTCGCGTTTGTCAATTTCGTCATTGTCATGTACAGCTTTGGTACACTTGTCACTGTCAGTTTGTTCGTCTTTGTCATGTACAGCTTTGGTACACTTGTCACTGTCAGTTTGTTCGTCTTTGTCATGTACAGCTTTGGTACACTTGTCACTGTCAGTTTGTTCGTCTTTGTCATGTACAGCTTTGGTACACTTGTCACTGTCAGTTTGTTCGTCTTTGTCATGTACAGCTTTGGTACACTTGTCACTGTCAGTTTGTTCGTCTTTGTCATGTACAGCTTTGGTACACTTGTCACTGTCAGTTTGTTCGTCTTTGTCATGTACAGCTTTGGTACACTTGTCACTGTCAGTTTGTTCGTCTTTGTCATGTACAGCTTTGGTACACTTGTCACTGTCAGTTTGTTCGTCTTTGTCATGTACAGCTTTGGTACACTTGTCACTGGCAGTTTGTTCGTATTTTTCATGTACATCTTTGGTACACTTGTCACTGTCAGTTTGTTCGTCAGCTTTGGTACACTTGTCACTGTCATTATAAAGCAAAACGTGCGGGAAAGCTTGATTATGGCTGAAAGTTTGTGAATGTCATGTGTCTTATTAATTTTATGTTTATGTTTTATATGCATGCCAGACAAAGATTTTCTTCTTTTTTTTTAAGACAATAAAGTATTGCTTGCTTGATTGATTGGTTGATTTATAAAAGCAGGCCTAATTCTCTGTAAATAAAATGTTGCGAAACAAATTGCAATGCAGCATGCTGAATCTTCACGTGTGCCTTCAAACATACACGCCAGTTCTGTGCGAATGCAAAATTAGGCCTAGTTGGTAGCCAATACATTCATTCCCGCGCACACACGAAGGCCTATTTGTACTCAGAAAAACAAACGAATAAGGCTATTAACCTGTTGAAATACAAATGATACCCTTTCTTCGCCAGTATGGCTTGTACCCACGGGTCGTCATATCCGGCCACAAGGAGCGTGCCATATTATGGGAGACCGCCATCTTAGTCAGTAACTTTGTTTGAAAAATCGATGCTGTTTACACACAAATCTGACTAAGATGGCGATACTTCCGTTGGAAGGGTCGAGATGCGCACGCAGGTGGGGGGGGGGGGGGAGCCATAGCCGCTGGGCACCACACAGATCAAACACCCATGTCACTAAAACGCAATTAATGAGGATCTGTTATTGAATGAGTTTTCCTTTTTGATAAGGTATTTGGCATTACATGTATGTACTTTATAGTCACAGAGGCGTCTCTGTGAAATTCGGATTGCTCCCACATGGAGAGCGCGTCGTAGCCAGAGGCGCGCCACCCTTTTATTTTTTGGCATGCGATTTTTGTGTGACTGGTAAGGAGGGAAAGGTGGGTGGGGTACTTTGACCAAATGACAACTTTTTCGTTGCCACTGGGTTTAACCTTTTCACCGCCAAAGTCGCCTTTTTGCACCACAGTAATTTAACACCTATGTCACTAAAAGGCATCAAATTGGGGTCTATTATCCAAAGACCCTACTGTCTTAGTTTTGGGAAGTAAGATAGACCTTATTTTATATATGTCACAGAAGAATCCCCAATACTTCAGATGGATTTTGTTCTGAACCCAGGAAAATGCAATGGACATTTTTGGCTGAAATATGGCTGGTGGTGAAAGGGTTAACGTGTGCTGACGGTCGTAGATGAGGATAGGCCTAATGTTGCACGTGCCAAAAAGGAATCCCCGGCATTACACACAACACTTCTCTATTCCCAGGCAAAGTTTGATTTGTAAAATTAAACATTTAAAGCTTTAAAAAAAAAGGGCTGGCTTTTAAAGGGGAATTACGTATTTTACGAACTACAAGACGTACCACCCAAAAACATAATTTTTGCACAAAATTCAGATTTTTTTTCTTTTCAGATTTTGTTATTATAGATTATTTTACTGTATTAAAACCAAAATAATAATGAATAATGCTTGTATAGCGCATAATCTTGCAAAGCAACTCAATGCGCTTTTCACTCACCATTCGTGCAAACATTTCGTACATGCATTGCATATAATAAGGCCTATCAGTCACATTATAAGGCGCAGGGGTCTCTGTCTAGGATACAAGTATCGCCTTATAGTCCGTCAAATGCGGTAAATCGACTATTGAGCGTCGACAACTATTCGCAAGACTTCGTAAGCTACAACAAAAGCCTATAGATACTTAACAGCAAGCTGTCTAACAATCGGAGTTCATTAGAAAGTACAGGCCATGGAACGCTTCATTTTTATAAAAAAATCCTGTTGTCTGTTTAACCACAGAGAGAGAGAGAGAGAGAGAGAGAGAGAGAGAGAGAGAGAGAGAGAGAGAGAGAGTATGGGCCGTGTGTACGCATGTATTGGTGCATTCCTTCCTGTTACTTGTTGACATTTTCATTAGTTTCTGCGAGGGTGAGGTGTTATCAGAGAGTGACAGTGCTGGTGAACGAGGGTGGATGTCTTTGAGAGTGAGAATCATGTTATTTTTGTTACTTTATTTCTTTGTTGGTGGTATGACTTTCTTGCTGATTTTAATGCATGTTTTTCATTTTTCATTGTTGCTTTTGTAAAGCGCATCGAGCATACTACTGTATGGACTAAAGCGCTTTATGAAATACAATTATTATTATTAATTAGTATTAAAGGTTGATCAGTAAAAGAATGAAAACTTGGTGGTAACTTAGTAGCTACAAACAATATTAATGTTTATGCACATGCGGCTCGCGCGTGCTTGTTTGTTCGTTTGGTTGTTTGCTTGAACACCCGATATATCGTGAGCCACTCTATGCCCCCCTTGCACCCCCCTGCGGATTTTATGAAACACATACCCCGCGAAAGCCCAGCCCCTAACCTATCCAAAGCAGGATGATGTTTGCCTTCGATCATCCTCAGGGTGTGGATGTGGCAAGGGCACAAACTTTACGGCACTCCGAAACGATGCGCGTCAAGAAGTCCACGACGCAAAACTTATTTTTGCTCCCGAAAGCTGATACCAAAACTAATTATTTCATAATGTTATGCTATCCCACGGGATACCTGGGACTCGTTTGTACAAATAGTTCCCTCACCTTCTGGAAGTTCTGTGCTTGTTACTTCCTCTAATCTGTCGGTCTCTTCGACTTAGCCTTTCTCCTTCACTTACTGTCATCTACTATCTTTCTTCCTTACCGGTCCATTCTCCTCCTTTTTGTTTCTACAAACCCCTATAAATAGTTTCTCCAGACATCCTTGGCCTTAGTTAGGCGTTTAAAGGCAGTATGGCGCATCTGGGCTCATATGACAGGAAACTGTCTAAGCAATCGACAAAGTAGGAGAACAATGCTCTTATGCAATATGTAAAAAAGAGAGACTGCCATCACGATTATGGTTTGTACATATTGATATTTGTATGTATTTGTCAGATACAACTAAAAAAATTAGATAACAGTATAGTCATGCTAGTGCGACATGGAAATGTCTCCTAACAACAGAGCCACGCAGCTCATGAATTGTCCCCAGAGCCACGCAGCTCATGAATTGTCCCCAGAGACACGCAGCTCATGAATTGTCCCCAGAGACATGCAGCTCAGTAATTGTCCCCAGAGACATGCAGCTCATGAATTGTCCCCAGATACACGCAGCTCATGAATTGTCCCCAGATACACGCAGCTCATGAATTGTCCCCAGAGACACGCAGCTCATGAATTGTCCCCAGAGCCATGCAGCTCATGAATTGTCCCCAGAGACATGCAGCTCATGAATTGTCCCCAGAGACACGCAGCTCATGAATTGTCCCCAGAGACACGCAGCTCATGAATGGTCCCCAGAGACATGCAGCTCATGAATTGTCCCCAGAGACATGCAGCTCATGAATTGTCCCCAGAGACACGCAGCTCATGAATTGTCCCCAGAGACATGCAGCTCATGAATTGTCCCCAGAGACACGCAGCTCATGAATTGTCCCCAGAGACACGCAGCTCATGAATTGTCCCCAGAGACATGCAGCTCATGAATTGTCCCCAGAGACATGCAGCTCATGAATTGTCCCCAGAGACACGCAGCTCATGAATTGTCCCCAGAGACATGCAGCTCATGAATTGTCCCCAGAGACATGCAGCTCATGAATTGTCCCCAGAGACACGCAGCTCATGAATTGTCCCCAGAGACATGCAGCTCATGAATTGTCCCCAGAGACATGCAGCTCATGAATTGTCCCCAGAGACATGCAGCTCATGAATTGTCCCCAGAGACATGCAGCTCATGAATTGTCCCCAGAGCCATGCAGCTCATGAATTGTCCCCAGAGACACGCAGCTCATGAATGGTCCCCAGAGACACGCAGCTCATGAATTGTCCCCAGAGCCATGCAGCTCATGAATGGTCCCCAGAGACATGCAGCTCAGTAATGATCCTCTAAAACCATCTGTGCACATACAAAATTGTTTCTAACCCATACTTTTAGTTTGTAAAAACATAACAGACCCGGTGTAGTAGGCCAGAATATACCTCGTCCGAAATATACCCGGGTACAAAATGGCCCAGGCCAGAATATACCCGGGTATAACAATAATGTCTGTATTGTTAAAAAATGCGGGACTTCCCTGGTGTTGCACTGCCTCCGGGCATTGACTCCATGGTCGTTCCCACCATCTGTATGCCTACTAATGTCCCATATGTGTCTGTTTCAGACCGGAGGACGTTAAACAGATTTTTCTTCTATACCCGGGGTATAAAGTAGCCTAGGCCCCAAATAACCCCCATCCCCAAATTGAATCTAGCCTTTGTT
>CM065704.1:4485423-4487923 GCA_017654935.2 Phymorhynchus buccinoides
ACTAGGCGTTACCGTTACTAGGCGTTACTGGTAGTCGGCGTTGCGCTAGTATGTGTAAAACGATATTACGAGAAAGGCAGAGAGAGAAGGAGAGAGGGGGGGGGAGGAGGGACAGAGGGGGTGGGGGAGAGGAAAGGGCATAAAGGTGGGTGGGGTTACGGAGGTAGAAAGAGAGAGATGGAGAAAGAGAGAGGAGAGAGAGAGAACACAAACACCACCACCACCACCTCACACACACACATGCACACACGCACACGCACGCGCGTGCGCACACCACAGAGGCACACTTTACACAGGGTTTGTGTGAGAGATTGAAATTGAAATTATGATGGGGAAAGGAACTTTTTGAACAGATGAGTTTTAAGGCCAGACCTGAATGCAGACAGGGACAGAGCGAACCAAAGGTAGAAAGGGAGCGAGTTCCAGATGGTGGGTACTTGATAGCTGAATGAGCGGTGACCAAAGGACTTGAGTTTCATGCGAGGGACTTTGAGGAGTTTCTCGCTGCTAGAACGGAGAGTGCGGTATGGTTGATAGGTGATGAGATGGTTGGACAGGTATGTTGGCAAAGTGTTTTTAAAATGGCGGAAAGCGAGGACTGCTAGTTTGTACTCAATGCGAGCATGAATTGGCAGCCAGTGTAGTTTGATCAGAAGGGGTGTGACATGGGTTCTTTTAGATTTCCTCAGGACGAGTCTGGCTGCGTTGTTTTGTATTCTTTGGAGACGATTGATTTGAACTGCGGGGAGTCCGGCAAGAGTTGCATTGCAATAGTCAATTTTGGAAAAGACCAGCGAAGATACTAGTTGAGTAGCAGCTTTTTCAGACAGTGAAGCGCGGATTGAAGCAATCTGCCTCAGAGCGAGGTAGGCGGAACGGCACAAGCGGCTGATCTGGGTGTCCATGGACAAAGAACTGTCCAAATGGACACACATATCCTTCACGCTGTTTTTGAAGGGAATGGTATTTGTGCCAACCTGCACAGACGCGACGCTAACTTGGTCCAATACTGAGCGCGAGCCAACAGCTACAGCCTCAGTCTTCTCGTCATTTAATTTGAGTTTGTTACTGAGCATCCAAGATTTTATGGACTGAAACCAAGACTCAAAAATTGAGATCAGATTTTGGAAAGCAACAGCCTCGGTTGCATCAAGTAGTTGAGTGTCATCCGCGAATTTCTCATGAAGGATTCTGAAATGTTCTATAACTTCGGACAAGGGTTGAATGTACAGGGAGAAGAGAAGGGGACCTAAAACGGAGCCCTGAGGGACGCCAAATTTTAGGGGCACTGGTGAGGAGACATTGCTGCCAATGGACACAGACTGCGTTCTACCAGTCAGGTAAGACCTGAACCATTCTAGAGCAGTCCCAGTGACACCAAAGGATACTGACAACCTCTGCAGCAGAATGCTGTGATCTATAGTGTCGAACGCGGCACTGAGATCGAGTAAAGTGAGAAGTGATGCGAGTTTGTTGTCAGCTGAGCGAAGGAGACTGTCTGTGACATTGAGTAGTGCTGTTTCTGTGCTATGATTGTGTCTGTACGCGGATTGATGGACTTCATACAGATCGTTTTGAGTTAAGTGGCGTTCAAGCTGTACAATGACAATTGTTTCGAGGATTTTAGAGAGAAAGGGTAGATGAGAGATAGGCCTGAAGTTTTTCAGTTCGTCTGGGCTGAGACTGTTTTCTTGAGGAGAGGAATTACTAGCGCATGTTTCAAGCAAGGATGAACAGTGCAATACAATGCAATACAAGCAATACAATGTTTTCTTCCACCCAGCCCTGGGGGAAAATAGAACATTCAATAACAAAGTTAACTAACGCATGCACAAAAGTGAAAAGGCAAATGGGTTACACAAAAAAGGAAGAAAGGCTTGGGGTAATGAGAGGTGAGGGGGGGGGGGGGTAAGGAAGGGGGAATAAGGGGGGGGGAGGGTATACTGAAGCATGTCACAACACACATCACACATGAGTAATAATAGTAAAACATAGAAGAGGAAGAAGAAACAGAAAACAAAATTACATTTGATCTTTAAGATTTTGAAATAGAATATTTTGATATGCCTTTTAAAAAAAAATCATGCCAGCTATTTGTTTTAAATTAGATGGTAAAGAGTTCTATAGAGTTCCCCAGAGTAAGTTTAACTAGTTTTAAAAGAGAGAGAGAGAGAGAGAGAGAGAGAGAGAGAGAGAGAGAGAGAGAGAGAGAGAGAGAGAGAGAGAGAGAGAGAGAGAGAGAGAGAGAGAGAGAGACGTGCTCCTGCGCAACTACACACACCCAACACATGCGCCATTTGGGGGTTCAGGGGTATATTATGGCCTAGGCCAGTTTATACCGGGGTATATTTGGGTTCAGGGGTATATTATGGCCTAGGCCAGTTTATACCGGGGTATATTTGGGTTCAGGGGTATATTATGGCCAAGGCCATTTTATACCAGGGTATATTTGGGCTCAGGGGTATATTATGGCCTAGGCCAGTTTATACCAGGGTATATT
>CM065704.1:4492923-4495423 GCA_017654935.2 Phymorhynchus buccinoides
TGTGTGGGCTTCGGCAACGTGTGGAGGTTCTCCTACCTCTGCTACAAGAATGGGGGAGGTTAGTGCAGTCCTCTGTCTCCTTATTGTATATGTATGTGACGATTCCTTGTTGTTCTGTGTGGGCTTCGGCAACGTGTGGAGGTTATCCTACCTCTGCTACAAGAATGGGGGGGGGGGTGTCAGTCCAGTCCTATGTCTCCTATGAATGCTGTATTGTTTACATCTTCTCCTTATTATTTTATGTTTCAGGAGCCTTTATCCTACCATACCTGTGATGTGTGGTCATCATCGTATTGCATTATGCTTCAGGAGCCTTTATCCTACCATAGTATGTGTTGTGTGGTCATCATCGTATTGTATTATGTTTCAAGAGCCTTTATCCTGCCCTATATGTGCTGTGTGGTCATCATCGTATTGTATTATGTTTCAAGAGCCTTTATCCTGCCCTATCTGTGCTGTGTGGTCATCATTGTATTGTATTATGTTTCAAGAGCCTTTATCCTGCACTATATGTGCTGTGTGGTCATCATCGCATTGTATTATTTTACAGGAGCCTTTATCCTGCCCTATCTGTGCGGTGTGGTCAACATTGTATTGTATTATGTTACAGGAGCCTTTATCCTATCATATATGTGCTGTGTGAACATCATTGTATTGTATTATGTTTCAAGAGCCTTTATCCTACCATATCCATATCTGTGTTGTGTGGTCATCATCGTATTGCATTATGTTTTAGGAGCCTTTATCCTGCCCTATCTGTGCTGTGTGGTCATCATCGGTTTCCCCATTCTTTTCCTGGAGATCTCGTTGGGGCAGTACACCCGACAGGGGGCCATTGGCGCCTGGAACATTTGTCCTCTGATGAAAGGCGAGTCGTGTCTCTATTTTGAAGAAAAGCCTTCAGCCTTCTTCTGTTCTCTTCTCTCTCTCTCTCTCTCTCTCTCTCTCTCTCTCTCTCTCTCTCTCTCTCTCTCTCTCTCTCTCTCTCTCTCTCTCTCTCTCTCTCTCTCTCTCCCCCCCCCTCTCTCTCTCTCTCTCTCTCTCTCTCTCTCTCTCTCTCTCTCTCTCTCTCTCTCTCTCTCTCTCTCTCTCTCTCTCTCTCTCTCTCTCTCTCTCTCTCTCTCTCTCTCTCTCTCTCTCTCTCCATTTGATGGGGGCTGGGGCAGTGGGTGGATGCCTCGTGCCTCCATATGGTGAGCTGGACGACACCTGCCCCCTCTACGAGTCTCTCCCCGTAGGGATACCTGGGGGTCTTTCGTAAAAATAGTCTCCCCCCCCCCCCCCCCCCCCCCCCCCCCCCCCACACACACCTTCTGAATGTTCTGTGCTTGTAACTTCCTCTAATCTGCCACTCTCTTTGACTCTGCCCTTTTTCCATTTGCGTACTGTCATCAACTATCTTTCTGACGTTTTGGCCCATTCTCCTGCCTTTTTTCTTAAAAAAAAACCTCTTCGATCTAACTTTTCTCCTTTGAGCTCCTCCGAAATCGGAATGTGTCGGCTGTACGCAGCGGGGAGACCAGTGAAAACTGAAAACAGACACATTCGTACTTTGCCCATTATGGCCTTTTGGCCTGGGAACGCAGAAGAAGAAGAAGAAGAAAAATATGGGGCCAATAATACGTATTCGTCAGCCGTCCGTCTCTGAGATTTGCGGTTGATGTTTGGATGGTCCATCTTTAATGTCAATTACTCTCTGGGGCTTAATTAAACCTGCGACCGGACTATAAAAGAGGGGAGGCACTGAGCGCACCATTTGGTTCTTTGTAACCGAGAGGACGTAAAACTTAAACTTGAGAGACGGTTCGCCATTCTTTGTTCCCTGTTGTGCGAGCCACCGCGAGGAAGAGCTTTTCTGACGAGCAAGACCCGATTCCTGGGATCGGTTGTTTTCCCTTTTAGGGCCAGTCACGGTTCGATCACGTGGTCTCCAAGAGCAAATGTGATTCGCGCTACGAGATCACGTGATCGAATCGTATCGTACAGTCGTACGATTTATTTTAGCTGACGTGTGGCTGGCCCTTTATACATCCCATGCTTCTTGTGGAGTTTTCAGAGGAGCAGTCTTTCACAAAAAGACTAAGCTGTATGAATGAAAATCCGATTAACGTCCTCCGACCCGGAACAGGCGCACGTGGGACATTAATAGATATATAGAGATGGTGGGACGATCCCGGAGATACTGCAATACCAGGAAAGTCCCGAGTTTTCAATCGATAAAGATATCGGTTAACTAAGCTGCATGCTTGCACACGATTATCAATTCATATTGAAAAGCTAAAGGCCCTACGGTTGTCGCTTTCCCTTCGCAAACGACCCAAATTGTGTCAACCAACATTGAAGAGAACTTGTTAGGGAGGGTTAGTCAAGCTTTCAAGCTTAGCTCTTTTTCCGGACTCAGATGCGAGGGCTTTGCTGTAGTAGAAAAGCGTCTTGTTGATTCAAAAAAATCAACAAGAAACTTTTTAGTGAAATGAATAAGGGGTAGGAACTTCTCGTA
>CM065704.1:4502923-4522923 GCA_017654935.2 Phymorhynchus buccinoides
CACACATACTGGTACAGACATGTCACATAGTCTATACACACACACACACACACACACACACACACACACACACACACACACACACACACACACACACACACACACACACACACACACACACACACACATACTGGTACAAACATGTCACATGCGTGTGCGTGCACACACATAGGCACGTGCATGCATATGTGCGCTGTTTCAGTTGTTACTTTTTTCTGTTATATTCTTGTCTACAACCGGGGGTAGGGATGGGGGCAGCGGGGTGTAGGGTTGATAATAAGGTGATCATACTAGAGCGTTAAGGCGCTAGATCACCAGCCGAATGGCAATATTTTCGGCTGCGATGCTTCACCTCGCGGCTGGTAACGAACCTGACCTTGACCTAACGATGGTAGGCCTATATGATTGTTGTGTGCTATGCGACAAGAGACACTGAATGATTTAAGCAGTTACAGTAATAAATTGTGCAAGATTATGCCATGTGTGCCCCTGCAAAAAAAAAGAGAAAGAAAACGCGCTCTTCAGATGGGGGCAGCCCAAACTTCACAGACAACACTCTAACTAGAATATACTGAATACGAGCACACACACACACACACACACACACACACACACACACACACACACACACACACACGCGCGCGCGCGCGCGCGCGCGCGCGCGCGCACGCACACGCACGCGCACGCGCACGCGCACACACACACACACACGCACACGCACACGCACACACGCACACACACACACACACACACACACACACACACACACACACACCGTATAATACATACACAACCGCGCGTGCGTGCGTACACACACACACACACAACGTATAATACATACACAAATATGCGTGTGTGCGTACACACACACGTATACACACACACACACACACACACACACACACACACACACACACACACACACACACACACACACACACACACACACACACACACACACACACACACACACACACACACACACACACACACACACACACACACACACACACACACACACACACACACACACACACACACACACACACACACACACACACACACACACACACACACACACACACACACACACACACACACACACACACACACACACACACACACACACACACACACACACACACACACACACACACACACACACACACACACACACACACACACACACACACACACACACACACACACACACACACACACACACACACACACACACACACACACACACACACACACACACACACACACACACACACACACACACACACACACACACACACACACACACACACACACACACACACACACACACACACACACACACACACACACACACACACACACACACACACACACACACACACACACACACACACACACACACACACACACACACACACACACACACACACACACACACACACACACACACACACACACACACACACACACACACACACACACACACACACACACACACACACACACACACACACACACACACACACACACACACACACACACACACACACACACACACACACACACACACACACACACACACACACACACACACACACACACACACACACACACACACACACACACACACACACACACACACACACACACACACACACACACACACACACACACACACACTCAGTACACAAGGACAATAAATTGTGCTGCAAGCTTCTGTCAAATAAGTTACGTTTTAATTAAAGCCACTCATCTTGAAATGCGTAGCTGTAGTAACAGTAGGCCTAGTGAATGGCAATCAACCAAGGAAGCATGCTCCAGATAATTACTGATCATAGATTCATCAGCTAAACGGCAATCAGGATTTTAAAAAATACAATGGAAAAACATGCTTTGGGCAATATTTTAACGCTCTTAAAAAATTATCAAAATCCAGTCTATTCATTAGCCTATTTTTTTCAACAAAATGAATTTCGATCGTGTCTTAAAATAGACTAAATCACGTGAACACCATATATGGTAATAGGTATGACCTAGGTCACGACTGATGTAAATTGCGTACAATCAAGCGTCGCACTGTGTGAGGACGTAACAAGGCTACGACTCTATGACATCATTTTCCAACTCAGTTCCTACGACTGGAGTTGGTGTGTCTGAGCCGACCTTTACAGTTGTCCGAGGGCATAGACAGTCCTGGTCACCTGATGATGATGATGATGATGATGATGATGATGATGCTGCTGCTGCTGCTGCTGCTGATGATGATGATGATGATGATGATGATGATGATGATGATGTCCCAGGCGAGGAGCCTTACAGTTGTCCGAGGGCATAGACAGTCCTGGTAAAGTGTCCATTTACCTGATGGCCAGTCTGGCCGCCTGCTGGGTCATCGTCTTCTGCTGCGTCTTCAAGGGCGTGCGCTGGAGTGGAAAGGTACAACGCCGGTCATTGACCTATTTTGTACCATCCCAGCCCCTGATCCCTACCCTTTATATTTAGCTCATGGTACATTTGACAGATATATCCCCCTCGTTTTTAGATTACCTATTAGCAGTGATGTCCCAAAGAACCAGGTCATAGGACATAGTCCTACTAAAACCGAAAATGTCCTATTGTGCTTCACCCCTGATAGGACAATTGTCCTATTGTATTCCATTTTGTGCTATCAGTTTTCTTTTTTCCAGGACAGTTGGTCCTATCACTTTTCCATCCTTGGTGTATCACTACCTGTACAATACAAACATGTAAAACAATTGCTCGTTTGCTCAACAGAAGAGGAAGACGATCCTGATAGTGTTAAACCTTTAATGTGTTCTCATAGTAAACAAGACTTAACTCACATTTGTCACGCTTTATGGATATATTTTACAGCCGTATAACACAGAAATGTATTATCTAGATAAGTTATTCATTACAGCCATATGGCCTGGGAATGCAGAAGAAGTTGCAGCAGCAGCAGCAGCAGTAGCAGAAGAAGAAGAAGAAGAAGAAGAAGAAGAAGAAGAAGAAGAAGAAGAAGAAGAAGAAGAAGAAGAAGAAGAAGAAGAAGAAGAAGAAGAAGAAAGAAGAAGAAAGAAGAAGAAGAAGAAGAAGAAAAAGAAGAAAAAGAAGAAGAAGAAAAGAAGAAAAAGAAAAAGAAAAGAAAAAGAAGAAGAAGAAGAAGAAGAAAAAAAGAAGAAGACGATCCTTATCCAATACGTTGTGCTAAATCTTTATTAAAGTATTCCTATAGTAAGCAGGACTTTTACTCACAATTTTGTGGCTGCCAATTCATGCTCGCATTGAGTACAAACTAGCAATCCTCGCTTTCCGCCATTTTCAAAACACTTTGCCAACATACCTGTCCAACCATCTCATCACCTATCAACCATCCCGCACTCTCCGTTCTAGCAGCGAGAAACTCCTCAAAGTCCCCCGCATGAAACTTAAGTCCTTTGGTCACCGCTCTTTCAGCTATCAAGTACCCACCATCTGGAATTCGCTCCCCTTCTACCTCCGGTCCGCTCTGTCCCTGTCTGCATTCAAGTCTGGCCTTAAGACTCATCTGTTCAAAAAGTTCCTTTCCCCTTCATAATTTCAATTTCAACACACAAACCCCGTGTAAAGTGTGCCTCTGTGTGTGTGTGTGTGTGTGTGTGTGTGTGTGTGTGTGTGTGTGTGTGTGTGTGTGTGTGTGTGTGTGTGTGTGTGTGTGTGTGTGTGCTCTGTCTCTCCCTCTCTCTTTCTCCATCTCTTTCTTTCTCCCCCCTCCCCCCCTATGCCCTTTCATCCCCCCCCCTCTGTCCCCCCCCCCCTCTGTCTCCCCCCCCTCCCCCCCCCCCCCTCTCCTTCGCTCTCTCTGCCTTTCTCGTAATATTGTTTTACATTCACATATTGTTTTGGGAATTTGTGAGCTCGTATGACACCCCCCCCCCCCCCTCCCTCCCCGAGAATTTGTGAGTGCATAAATGGCGTGCGTATTGAAAGGGTGAGGTGTGTGGGGGTCTGTTTGTCCATGCCTTTTTTTTTTATTTATTTTTATTTTTTTTTTATTTATTTATCCCCTTCTTTGAAATTGTGTCAATAATGTGTATGTGAAATACTACATCCGTGGGATGAACGGCAAGTTGGTTGTTGTTGTTTTTTGTTTTTTTCCCCCTCTCGTAATATTGTAAAGCGCTCTGAGGATGATTTTTGATCATCGAAGAGCGCTATAGAAGCTTTATTACTTATTATTATTATTATTATTATTATTATTTTATGGATATATATTACAGCCCCTTAAAAAAAAGCATTATGTAGATACTTTACCCATTAAGGCCACATGGCCTGGGAATGCAGAAGAAGAAGATGAAGATCCTCATCATGTTAAACCTTTAAATTATTCGCAGAGCAAACAGGACTTTTACTCACAATTTTGTGGTATTTTATAAATATAGTTTACTGCCTTAAAAACCCCATGGTATTGTCTAGATACTTGATATGGAAAACCCCGTGCTTTGCAGGTGGTGTATTTCACAGTCGTGTTCCCCTACATACTGATGGTGGTTCTTTACAGGTGGTACATTTTACAGCCACGTTCCCCTACACACGGATGGTGGTTCTTTGCAGGTGGTATATTTTACAGCCACGTTCCCCTACATACTGATGATGGTTCTTTGCAGGTGGTACATTTTACAGCCACGTTCCCCTACATACTGATGGTGGTTCTTTACGGGTAGTATAATTTACAGCCACGTTCCCCTACATACTGATGGTGGTTCTTTGCAGGTGGTACATTTTACAGCCACGTTCCCCTACACACTGATGGTGGTTCTTTGCAGGTGGTACATTTTACAGCCACGTTCCCCTACATACTGATTTTGGTGGTTCTTTACAGGTGGTACATTTTACAGCCACGTTCCCCTACACACTGATGGTGGTTCTTTGCAGGTGGTATATTTCACGGCCACGTTCCCCTACGTGCTGATGATAATTCTGCTGGTTCAGGCCTGCACGCGGGAGGGGTCTGGCACCGGGGTGGCCTATTACATCACCCCTCAGTTTGAGAGACTGGGGGACATCAAGGTTAGACACCTATTGAAACAAACTTAATATTTAAAAGGGGGAAAAAAACGTTGTGTTGAAGCTAATGGTACTTGACTATCGATCAGTATTTACTCTGCCTCTGTCTTTGCCTGTCTCTGTCTTTGTCCTTGTCTCTGTCTCTGTCTCTCTCTCTCTCTCTCTCTCTCTCTCTCTCTCTCTCTCTCTCTCTCTCTCTCTCTCTCTCTCTCTCTCTCTCTCTCTCTCTCTCTCTCTCTCTCTCTCTCTCTCTCTCTCTCTCTCGTTAAATAACGTTTTTTAGTGTTCAGTGCTCTCTCTCTCTCTCTCTTCTCTCGCCTCTCTCTCTCTCTCTCTCTCTCTCTCTCTCTCTCTCTCTCTCTCTCTCTCTCTCTCTCTCTCTCTCTCTCTCTTCTTCTCTCTCTCTCTCTCTCTCTCAAATCTATATCCTTGGAAAATAAAGTTTAAGTTTTCAAAGTTTTTGAAAAAAGTTTAAGTTTTTTTCTTGTTAAAACACGTTTTTCAGTGTTCAGTGTTCTATCTCTCTCTCCCTTTCTCACGCTCTCTTTCTCACCCTGTCTCTCTGTCTCTCTGTCTGTCTGTCTGTCTGTCTGTCTCTCTGTCTCTCTCTCTCTCTCTCTCTCTCTCTCTCATCACTCTCTCTCTCTCTCTCTCTCTCTCTCTCTCTCTCTCTCTCTCTCTCTCATCTCTCTCTCTCTCTCTCTCTCTCTCTCTCTCTCTCTCTCTCTCTCTCTCTCTCTCTCTCTCTCTCTCTCTCTCTCTCTCTCTCTCTCTTCTTCTCACTCTGTCTCTCTGTGTCTGTCTGTCTGTCTCTCTGGTTTAAATGTTTTATTTCCAAAAGAAACACGAACGACAACAACGACATAACTCAAGCAACAACAAGCAAAGCTTATGGTGTTCTCAGTTCGACGACAAAAATGGAGTTTTACGTCCTCTTGGTCTGAATCAGACACATATGGGACATTTGTAAATACAAATATGGTGGGAACAATACTGGAGGCAATGCCCGGAGGCAGTATGAAACCAGTAAAGTCCCGATTTTTTTTAATTAATACAGATAGCTGTGGCGGTAACCACGCCTCGGTTAAACCTCATCGGCTATGGCACCGCCACAAGTATAAGAATGGCGTTCTCAGTTCGAAATAAATTACACAGCATAAACATTGGCGGAATTACACCAGTTTGCAAGGAAATAATTGCATAACAAAGAAACAAAAATAAAGAAGATATCACACCAAACAACAACTAACAATAAACGAACAGGCTTGGAAAGTCAACAACCTGGTTTTTAAAATAATAATTTTGAGTTATGGGTGTTTTCGTGTTCTCAAGCATCTTTTCTTTCATAGCTATAAAGGGTCATCTTGATTATGCAGCTCTGATATTGTTAAAAACTCGGGACTTTACTGGTGTTGCACTGCCTCCGGGCATTGCAGCCAGTATTGTTCCCACCATCTTTGCATTTACAAATGTCCCATATGTGTCTATGACCGAGAGGACGTAAAATATCATTTTCATCCGGTCTCTAAATACTCCAAAAAGTGCTTTAACCCTGTCACCGCCAGCCATCTTTGAGCCAAACATTTCCACTCAACTTACTTGGCTACAGTAAATATTTTCTCTGCAATATTGTGGGGGTTTTCTGTGACACATTTAGAATAGGGTCAAGCCTTACTACCCAAACTAAGGAACACAATGTCATTGAATAATAGGCCCTGATTTGAAGAGTTTTAATGGTGTGGGTGTTAAATCATTGTGGTGCAAAAATGCGACATTGGCGGTGAAAGGGTTAATATGGGTAGGTTGGTGTATGTTTTTCAGCTAGGCTAGACTTTAGACTGATTGATTTTTTTGTCTTAAATGGCCGACAGTCACCCTATCAACTGTAAGTGCTCATAACTCAAGAACGGAAAAGGATACAAGAATTGTTCTTATATCACTAGAATGTGAATTGTCTGAAGCTTCCAACTGTACCATTTTCTCAGAACGGTCATTTTGACAAAGGATACAAGAATTGTTCTTATGTCACTAGAATGAGAATTGTCTGAATTATCCAACTACAATTTTCTCAGAATGGTTATTTTGACAAAGGATACAAGAATTGTTCTTGTGTTACTAGAATCAGAATTGTTTAAAGTTTCCAACTATGCCATTTTCTCAGAACGGTCATTTTGACACTTAATGTCCCTTTCGTGGTGGTCATTTTGACACTTAATGTCCTTTTCGTGGTGGTCATTTTAACACTTAATATCATTTTCGTGGTGGTCATTTTGACACTTAATGTCCTTTTCGTGGTGGTCATTTTAACACTTAATATCATTTTCGTGGTGGTCATTTTGACACTTAATGTCCTTTTCGTGGTGATAGGTCCCATTCTCTTCTGCCCACAGGTGTGGTTTGACGCGGCATCCCAGGTGCTCTTCTCCTACGGTTTGTTGATGGCCGTGTTGCCTGCCTATGGCAGCTACTGCCCCTTCAACAACAACTGCTTTAGGTGGAGAAACGTGGTTTTGGGGGTATTTTTACGCGCGTAAAGCGCACTGGTCAGACTAGCTTTACTAAAGTCCCCGTCCGAAGGACTGGACGTTCAGTTGGGTTTTTCAGTTGAACTAGAAAGAAAGGGCTTGGTAAGCGTGCGTATTTGATGGATGGGTGGGTGGGTGGATGGATGGGTGGATGGATGGATGGATGGATGGATGGGTGGATGGTTGGTTGGGTGGATAGATGGATGGTTGGTTGGTTGGTGGATGGTGGATGGATGGATGGATAGATGGATGGATTGGTGGGTGGGTGGATGGGTGGGTGGGTGGATGGGTGGGTGGGTGGGTGGATGGATGGATAGGTGGATGGATGGTTGGTTGGATGGATTGATTGATGGATGGATAGATGGATGGATGGATGGATAGATGGATGGATGGTTGGTTGGTTGGTTGGTTGGTTGGTTGGATGGGTGGATGGATCGATGGTTGGTTGGTTGGATGGATGGATGGTGGATGGATGGATGGATGGATGGATGGATGGATGGATGGTTGGTGGGTTGCCTATGGCAGCTACTGCCCCTTCAACAACAACTGCTTTAGGTGCAGAAACAGGCGTACTGGATGGATGGGTGGATGGTGGATGGATGGATGGATGGTTGGTGGGTTGCCTATGGCAGCTACTGCCCCTTCAACAACAACTGCTTTAGGTGCAGAAACAGGCGTGCTGGATGGATGGATGGATGGTGGATGGATGGATGGATGGATGGATGGATGGATGGATGGATGGTTGGTGGGTTGCCTATGGCAGCTACTGCCCCTTCAACAACAACTGCTTTAGGTGCAGAAACAGGCGTGCTGGATGGATGGTGGATGGATGGATGGATGGTTGGTGGGTTGCCTATGGCAGCTACTGCTCCTTCAACAACAACTGCTTTAGGTGCAGAAACAGGCGTGCTGGATGGATGGATGGATGGATGGATGGATGGATGGTGGATGGATGGGTGGATGAATGGTGGATGGATGGATGGATGGTGGATGGGTGGATGGTTGGTGGGTTGTCTATGGCAGCTACTGCCCCTTCAATAACAACTGCTTTAGGTGCAGAAACAGGTGTGTTGGATGGATGGATAGATGGTGGATGGATGGATGGATGGTTGGTGGGTTGCCTATGGCAGCTACTGCCCCTTCAACAACAACTGCTTTAGGTGGAGAAACAGGCGTGCTGGATGGATGGATGGTCGATGGATGGTGGATGGATGGATGGATGGTGGATGGATGGATGGTTGGTGGGTTGCCTATGGCAGCTACTGCTCCTTCAACAACAACTGCTTTAGGTGCAGAAACAGGCGTGCTGGATGGGTGGATGGATGGATGGTGGATGGATGGATGGATGGTGGATGGATGGATGGTTGGTGGGTTGCCTATAGCAGCTCAGATACTGCTCATTCAACAACAACTGCTTTAGGTGGAGAAACGTGTTTTGGGGGGTATTTTTACGCGCGTAAAGCGCACTGGTCAGACTAGCTTTACTAAAGTCCCCGTCCGAAGGACTGGACGTTCAGGTGGGTTTTTCAGCCGAACTAGAAAGAAGGGGTTTGGTAAGCGTGCGTATTTGATGGATGGATAGATTGCTATGGATGGGTGGATGGATTGATGGATGGATGGATGGTTGGTTGGGTGGATAGATGGATGGTTGGATGGTTGGTTGGTTGGATGGATATTTGGATGGGTGGATGGATGGGGTGGGGTGGATGGATGGGTGGGTGGATGGATGGATGGATGGATGGATGGATGGATGGTTTGATGTATGGATGGTTGAATGTATGGATAGATAGATGGATGGATGGATGGTTGGGTGGATAGATGGATGTTTGGATGGTTGGTTGGTTGGATGGATGGATGCATGGATGGTTGGATGCATGGATAGATAGATGGATGGATGGATGGTTGGTTGGTTGGATGGATGGGTGGATGGTTGGTTGGTTGGTGGGTTGCCTATGGCAGCTACTGCCCCTTCAACAACAACTGCTTTAGGTGGAGAAACGTGGGTTTTTTTGGGGGGTTACGCGCGTAAAGCGCACTGGTCAGACTAGCTTTACTAAAGTCCCCGTCCGAAGGACTGGACGTTCAGTTGGGTTTTTCAGCCGAACTAGAAAGAAAGGGCTTGGTAAGCGTGCGTATTTGATGGATGGATGGGTGGATGGATTGATGGGTGGATGGATGGTTGGTTGGGTGGATAGATGGATGGCTGGTTGGTTGGATGGATATTTGGGTGGGTGGGTGGGTGGATGGATGGATGGATGGATAGATGGATAGATAGATGGATGGATGGATGGTTGGTTGGTTGGTTGGTTGGATGGATGGATTGATGGATGGATAGATGGATAGATAGATGAATGTATGGTTCGTTGGTTGGATGGATGGATGGGTGGATGGATAGATGGATAGATAGATAGATGGATAGATGGATGGATGGATGGTTGGTTGGTTGGATGGATGGATGGATGGTGGATGGATGGATGGTTGGTGGGTTGCCTATGGCAGCTACTGCCCCTTCAACAACAACTGCTTTAGGTGCAGAAACAGGCGTGCTGGATGGATGGATGGATGGATGGATGGTGGATGGATGGTGGATGGATGGATGGATGGATGGATGGATGGATGGGATGGTGGTTGGTTGGTTGATGGGTGGGTGGGTGAGTTGGAAAATTAGCTTGGCTTACAAGTTCACTTCATTTCAAATCAGCTGCCTATAAAATATGGTGATGTCAAAAAAGTGATCAATGCTACCTACATAATCATAGTATATGTGTGTTCAGGGACTCCATCATTGTGGCGGTCATCAACTCCCTGACCAGCTGCCTGGCTGGATTCGTGGTCTTCTCCATGTTGGGACAGATGGCGCACCAACAGCACGTCTCCATTGACCAGGTGGCCACCTCAGGTAAGGCGTTACAGAAAGCACGGACACAATGTAGACCTCTCCATAGACCAGGTGGCCACCTCAGGTAAAGAGTTACAGAAAGCACCGACACAATGTAGACCTCTCTACAGACCTTACTTAGGTAGGTGACTTCAAACTCAACGAAAACAACCTGTGTCCCTTTTCTCCTGTGTCCCTTTTCTCTGTAGAGTGGCACAGTGGTAACGCGTTCGCTTCGTGTCAAGTAAACCCGAGTTCGAACCTGGGTACAGGGGATTTTTTCCTCTCATTCTGCACTAGGCCTTAACGGTCTGAACGTGGAGTCTTTCGGATGAGACGATAAACCGAGGTCCCGTGTGCCCATGCGCTTAGCATACGTTAAACCCAGTGGCAACGAAAAAGTTGTCATTTGGTAAAAATTTACCCCCCCCCCCCCCCCCCCCCCCCCCCCCCCCATCAGTGACAAAAATCGCATGCAAAAATTTAAAAAAAAACATTGGGTGGCGCGCCTCTGGCTGCGACGCGCTCTCCAGGTGGGAGCAACCCGAATTTCACAGAGACGCCTCTGTGACTATAAAGTACCTAATACCTAATACCTAATACACGTTGCCTCATTTCATCAGAGAGGATACATGTAGCTCAGCTTTCTGATTTCTTCCCCACTTTTTGCCCCGTTTCCCCACATTTTGCCCCGTTTCCCCTACATTTTGCTCCGTTTCCCCACATTTTGCCCCGTTTCCCCACATTTTGCCCCGTTTCCCCTACATTTTGCCCCGTTTCCCCTACATTTTGCTCCGTTTCCCCTATATTTTGCTCCGTTTCCCCTATATTTTGCTCCGTTTCCCCTACATTTTGCTCTGTTTTCCCTACAATTTGCCCCGTTTCCCCTACATTTTGCTCCGTTTCCCCTATATTTTGCCCCGTTTCCCCTACATTTTGCTCCGTTTCCCCTACATTTTGTCCCGATGTCCCCACATTTTGCCCCGATTTCCCCACATCTTGCCCCGGTTTTTTTTTACTCGCAGTTCATCCACTGAATTCAATCAATGTGTTCCCTTTACAGTTTACCTCTCCTTCCTTCCCCCTCCTTCCTTCCCCCTCCTTCCCCTCTCCCCCACTGCATTCCTTGGGTGATGCTGATTAAGTGTATTGTGTGTAGTTGAAGGGGTAGGCCACACAGTTTGCCACTGTTTTTATTTTCTTCTTCTTCTTCTTCTTCTTCTTCGATCGCTCACACAGTTCCCTGTCAATTATGAGCGTAAATGCGTCATGCTGCCGTTATGCGCCTAAATAAGAAACAGTTAGGCCCAGCAAGGCCGACGTCGGCTGGATGAAATCTTTTTTGAAAGTGTTTCTTAGGTTACGCACCTCTCAAGAGGAGTCAAGAACGTGAGCCAGTGTACCACTATTATTACCACATTCGGGGCTGTCATTGCAAACGTGTCAAACATAATGCTAAGACAACACTTTGATACGTGCAAAGTCCAATTGTCAAGGTCAAGGTCAGTGGGCTTCAAAATGCCCGCCACAGCTTGAAAGAGACAAGCTTTATTTTGAGCAGAAATACAGTCCTCAAGCTCACGTTGTGGGGCGATAGACAATAATTAAGAAAGTAGGCTCTAGTACATAAATGAAGGCAAGTTTATAGATGCATTGGGCGTTAACGGCTGACACGATAGAGCATAGACCATTACGTTTTAAGACTCTCTCTCTCTCTCTCTCTCTCTCTCTCTCTCTCTCTCTCTCTCTCTCTCTCTCTCTCTCTCTCTCTCTCTCTCTCTCTCTCTCTCTCTCTCCTCTGTCTGTCTCTCAGGCCCAGGGCTGGCGTTCATCGTGTACCCCCAGGCACTGAGTCTGCTGCCGGTGCCTCAGCTGTGGTGTGTGCTCTTCTTCTTCATGATGATCCTCGTGGGACTGGACAGCCAGGTAAATTCTTGAGGTCTTCAATATACTTTGGGCGTGGGGCGGGATAAACATCCCCATTCGAAAGAAGAAGATTTTTTTTCTCGAAAGTAGGCTGCACTGTAGATTCGACTGTAGGCTGCATTGTTATTTTTCGACTGTATGGCTGCACTGTGCATTCGACTGTAGGCTGCAATGCAATTTTTTGACTGCACACTGCATTGTACATTCGACTGTTTGTTGCAATGGGGGGGGTTTCGACTGTAGGCTGCAATTTACATTCGACTGTAAGCTGCATGGTATATTCAACTGTAGGCTGCAATATAGATTCGACTGTAAGCTGCATGATATATTCAACTGTAGGCTGCAATATAGATTCGACTGTAAGCTGCATGGTATATTCTTTCTTTCTTTTTTTTCTTTCTTTTTCGTTCTCTCTTACTTTACTTCTACACAAAACACAATACATTGTTCTCTCTTACTTTACTTCTACACAAAACACAATACATTGTTCTCTCTTTCTTTACTTCTACACAAAACACAATACATTGTTATCTCACTTTACTTCTACACAAAACACAATACATTGTTATCTCACTTTACTTCTACACAAAACACAATACATTGTTCTCTCTTACTTTACTTCTACACAAAACACAATACACTGTTCTCTCTTACTTTACTTCTGCACAAAACAGATACACTGTTCTCTCCCTTTAAAAAAAATCAAAGCCATGTGAACTGATCCTGAGTTTGGGTACATGCATGGTATATTCAACTGTAGGCTGCAATATAGATTCGACTGTATTCGGCTGCATTGTATATTCGACTGTAGGCTGCATGGTATATTCAACTGTAGGCTTTAATATAGATTCAACTGTAGGCTGCAATACAGATTCGACTGTAGGCTGCATGGTATATTCGACTGTAGGCTGCATGGTATATTCGACTGTAGGCTGCATGGTATTTTCGACTGTAGGCTGCATGGTATATTCAACTGTAGGCTGCATGGTATATTCGACTGTAGGCTGCATGGTATATTCAACTGTAGGCTGCAATATAGATTCGACTGTAGGCTGCATGGTATATTCAACTGTAGGCTGCAATATAGATTCGACTGTAGGCTGTATGGTATATTCGACTGTAGGCTGTATGGTATATTCGACTGTAGGCTGCACTGTATATTCGAATGTAGGCTGCATTTTATAATTAATCGACTGTAGGCTGCACTGTATATTCGACTGTAGGCTGCATTGTATAATTATTCGACTGTAGGCTGCATTGTATATTCTACTGTAGGCTGCATGGTATAATCAACTGTAGGCTGCATGGTATAATCAAATGTAGGCTGCATGGTATATTCAACTGTAGGCTGCAATATAGATTCGACTGTATTCGGCTGCATGGTATATTCGACTGTAGGCTGCATGGACAAAACGAAACTTCATGTGAGGCTTCCTTTTCTTGTGATTTTGATGACAATTTCAGGAAAGTTGAAAGACAAAATGGGTGTTCGGCATTAAGCGTCATGCTTTTGTCCAGCGTGTTCACCAACAATAGATTTATTTACCATAAGCTCCCTTACTAATAATTGGAACGGAGCTTTTTACCCCTAAACAGGGTGTGCTTTTTACCCCAGGACAGGGTGGGCTTTTAACCCCTAGATAGGGTGTGCTTTTTACCCCAGGACAGGGTGGGCTTTTTACCCCTAGACAGGGTGGACTTTTTACCCTTAGACAGGGTGGACGTTTTACCCCTAGACAGGGTGGGCTTTTCAACCCAGGACAGGGTGGGCTTTTTAACCCAGGACAGGGTGGGCTTTTTACCCCTAGACAGGGTGGACTTTTTACCCTTAGACAGGGTGGACGTTTTACCCCTAGACAGGGTGGGCTTTTCAACCCAGGACAGGGTGGGCTTTTTAACCCAGGACAAGGTGGGCTTTTTACCCCTAGACAGGGTGGACTTTTTATCCTTAGACAGGGTGGACGTTTTACCCCTAGACAGGATGGGCTTTTCAACCCAGGACAGGGTGGGCTTTTTAACCCAGGACAAGGTGGGCTTTTTACCCCTAGACAGGGTGGACTTTTTATCCTTAGACAGGGTGGACGTTTTACCCCTAGACAGGGTGGGCTTTTTAACCCAGGACAGGGTGGGCTTTTTAACCCAGGACAGGGTGGGCTTTTTACCCCTAGACAGGGTGGACTTTTTACCCTTAGACAGGGTGGACGTTTTACCCCTAGACAGGGTGGGCTTTTTAACCCAGGACAGGGTGGGCTTTTAACCCAGGACAGGGTGGGCTTTTTAACCCAGGACAGGGTGGGCTTTTTAACCCAGGACAGGGTGGGGTTTTAACCCAGGACAGGTTGGACTTTTTACCCTTAGACAGGGTGGGGTTTTTAACCCAGGACAGGGTGGGGGTTTTACCCACAGGTTGTTATTTGTTGCGGTTATTGATGTCGCTCTATGTTGTTTTTCGTTGTTGTTGTTGTTGTTGTTGCTGTGCTTTGACTGTTGGTTGTTGTTTTTGTTCTTGTTTTGTTGTGCTGTTGTTAGTGATATTGTTGTGTTTTGTTTTGTTGTGCTGTTGTTAGTGATATTGTTGTGTTTTGTTTTGTTGTGCTGCTGTTAGTGATATTGTTGTGTTTTGTTTTGTTGTGCTGTTGTTAGTGATATTGTTGTGTTTTGTTTTGTTGTGCTGTTGTTAGTGATATTGTTGTGTTTTGTTTTGTTGTGCTGTTGTTAGTGATATTGTTGTGTTTTGTTTTGTTGTGCTGTTGTTAGTGATATTGTTGTGTTTTGTTTTGTTGTGCTGTTGTTAGTGATATTGTTGTGTTTTGTTTTGTTGTGCTGTTGTTAGTGATATTGTTGTGATTTGTTTTGTTGTGCTGTTGTTAGTGATATTGTTGTGATTTGTTTTGTTGTGCTGTTGTTAGTGATATTGTTGTGTTTTGTTTTGTTGTGCTGTTGTTAGTGATATTGTTGTGTTTTGTTGTGCTGTTGTTAGTGATATTGTTGTGTTTTGTTTTGTTGTGCTGTTGTTAGTGATATTGTTGTGTTTTGTTTTGTTGTGCTGTTGTTAGTGCTATTGTTGTGTTTTGTTTTGTTGTGCTGTTGTTAGTGATATTGTTGTGTTTTGTTTTGTTGTGCTGTTGTTAGTGATATTGTTGTGTTTTGTTTTGTTGTGCTGTTGTTAGTGATATTGTTGTGTTTTGTTTTGTTGTGCTGTTGTTAGTGATATTGTTGTGTTTTGTTTTGTTGTGCTGTTGTTAGTGATATTGTTGTGTTTTGTTTTGTTGTGCTGTTGTTAGTGATATTGTTGTGTTTTGTTTTGTTGTGCTGTTGTTAGTGATATTGTTGTGTTTTGTTTTGTTGTGCTGTTGTTAGTGATATTGTTGTGTTTTGTTTTGTTGTGCTGTTGTTAGTGATATTGTTGTGTTTTGTTTTGTTGTGCTGTTGTTAGTGATATTGTTGTGTTTTGTTTTGTTGTGCTGTTGTTAGTGATATTGTTGTGTTTTGTTTTGTTGTGCTGTTGTTAGTGATATTGTTGTGTTTTGTTTTGTTGTGCTGTTGTTAGTGCTATTGTTGTGTTTTGTTTTGTTGTGCTGTTGTTAGTGATATTGTTGTGTTTTGTTTTGTTGTGCTGTTGTTAGTGATATTGTTGTGTTTTGTTTTGTTGTGCTGTTGTTAGTGATATTGTTGTGTTTTGTTTTGTTGTGCTGCTGTTAGTGCTATTGTTGTGTTTTGTTTTGTTGTGCTGTTGTTAGTGATATTGTTGTGTTTTGTTTTGTTGTGCTGTTGTTAGTGATATTGTTGTGTTTTGCTTGTTGCGGTTATCGTTTCCTCATTGTCGTCAGTTGTCGTTGTTGTGTTGTTTTAGTTCGCTGTTTCTACACGTGTCATGTTTTTTGTCCCCGAGCCGAAGGTTCGGGGAACTATTGTTTTTGGTCTGGTCCGTCCGTCCGGCGTGCCTCCGTCCGTCCGTCCGTGCGTCCGGCTATTCGTCCGTTTTTCTAAAAAACTATTCAGTCTATCATCATCAAATTTGGTATACTAGTTTGCCAAGATGCAAGCTATCCACTGATGTATTTAGTTTTACATTAAGGTCAAGGTCGCGCCAGTTACGGGGTTCAAACCCCGAAACACATAATCGCTAATATCTCGCGAAGTTTTGCATGTATTTCAATGCAGTTTTTGTCACAACATTTCTTGATGAATGGTCTATAACACAGTTGTCATGAATTGTTCTGTGCGCTCGTGTGCGCATGATCGCGCGCGCTCAAATCACGGGTCCGAACCCCAAGACTATTTATAAAAAAAACTATTCAGTTACTTGCTGTTTTGATGCGTTTTTATGTAGTTACGTGCTGTTTTGATGCGTTTTTATGTATGTGTACAGTCGACACATTCCGATTTCGGAGTAGCTCGGCGATGCTGCGAAGGGACTTTGCAGCGGCTCGGCGTTGCACTTGTTACTTGCTAAGTTTGTGATTGACTAATGGTTGTTGTTTTTTAACAAAAGTATTTTAACCCAAAAAAACTTTGATTTTGTTTTGACCTTGTGTTTTTATCCCTTTTTTTAAAATACGTGGTAAGATTTAACGTGGTGACAGCCATGACATGGCCTTAGCTGTCGACGGGGCTATCATTTTAATCTTAATCTGAATCTTAGTTCGCCGCAGTGGAAGGTGTATTGACAGCAGTTCTGGACCTCTTCCCCCGATGTCTTCGATGGAGGATCCCCGTTCTGGTTGCCTTTGCTTTCTTCGCCTTCTGTCTGGGCATCCCCATGATAACGCAGGTGTGTGTGTGTGTGTGTGTGTGTGTGTGTGTGTGTGTGTGTGTGTGTGTGTGTGTGTGTGTGTGTGTGTGTGTGTGTGTGTGTGTGTGTGTGTGTGTGTGTGTGTGTGTGTGTGTGTGTGTGTGTGTGTGTGTGTGTGTGTGTGTGTGTGTGTGTGTGTGTGTGTGTGTGTGTGTGTGTGTGTGTGTGTGTGTGTGTGTGTGTGTGTGTGTGTGTGTGTGTGTGTGTGCGTGCGTGCGTGTGCGTGTGTGCGTGCGTGCGTGCATGCGTGCGTGCGTGTGTGCGTGCGTGCGTGTGTGTGTGTGTGTGTGTGTGTGTGTGTGTGTGTGTGTGTGTGTGTGTGTGTGTGTGTGTGTGTGACACAGAGAGAGAGAGAGAGGGGGGGGGGGGGGAGGGAGGGAAAGCGTCCTGGCTGCCTTCGCTCTCTTCGCATTCTGTCTGGGCATCCCCATGAGGTGGGGGAGAAGAAGAAGAAGAAGAAGAAGAAGAAGAAGAAGAAAGAGACATTTTATACATGTTGCAGAGGAATCCACAAAGAGGAAATCTTAGATTAGAGGAATCCACAAAGAGGAAATCTTAAATTACTCTACCCCGGCTAAGTTTAATTGTTGGCAGCGAATGGGGGCAGTTTGATGGGGTTGTGTGTTGTGGGGTTTAATTTGTTTTAGTGCAGGGCAATTCTAAAGGTTTGTGGCTGAAGAAAATGTCATAATGGTGTGTTTCCAGGGAGGCATGTACATCTTCCAGCTGGTGGACTACTACGTCTTCGGGGCCTACATCTATCAGCTGCTCGCCTTCCTCGAGGTGGTGTCCATTGGATGGATTTATGGTAAGACGCCCACGCCCAACCCTCTCTCCACACTCCTTCCGCCACCCCTTTTTTTCAGGCCTGGTACACAGTACATCCCGCGGATTTACCCAACCCTTTCTCCACACTCCTTCCCCCACCCCTTTTCTTCTTTCAGGCCTGGTACACAGTACATCCGGATTTACCCATCCCTTTCTCCACACTCCTTCCCCCACCCCTTTTCTTCTTTTTCAGGCCTGGTACACAGTACATCCGGATTTACCCATCCCTTTCTCCACACTCCTTCCCCCACCCCTTTTCTTCTTTTTCAGGCCTGGTACACAGTACATCCGGATTTACCCACCCCTTTCTCCACACTCCTTCCCCCACCCCTTTTCTTCTTTTTCAGGCCTGGTACACAGTACATCCGGATTTACCCACCCCTTTCTCCACACTCCTTCCCCCACCGCTTTTCTTCTTTCAGGCCTGGTACACAGTACATCCGGATTTACCCACCCCTCTCTCCACACTCCTTCCCTCACCCCTTTTCTTCTTTCAGGCCTGGTACACAGTACATCCGGATTTACCCACCCCTTTCTCCACATTCCTTCCCCCACCCCTTTTCTTCTTTCAGGCCTGGTACACAGTACATCCGGATTTACCCACCCCTCTCTCCACACTCCTTCCCCCACCCCTTTTCTTCTTTCAGGCCTGGTACACAGTACATCCGGATTTACCCACCCCTTTCTCCACACTCCTTCCCCCATCCCTTTTCTTTGTTTTCAGGCCTGGTACACAGTACATCCGGATTTTCCGCGCAGAAATAATCAATAAGTAAAAGAAAGATAACTACGGATTACATGGGAAATTCGGACACATGTGTATTTTTTTTCCCTTCTTTCTTTTACTTATTTATGGATTGCGCACGGGTTTCCGCGCAGAACATCCGCGTGTAGGCCTATGTGTACACGGCCTCAGCCTTTAATTGACCCCTTTTCAGGTTAAAAAAAAAATTCCTGGCTCTGTTGATTCTGTTAAATGCCTGGAAGCTTTGACATCGTCAGTGACGTCAGTTTGCCCACGTAGATTGGCGTGCAAGGAGGCTATTAGTAGGGGACCTTATGTGTCAAAAATCCAGCAAAAGTGGAGCATTGCATAATAACAGCATTAAACTGTATGTGTGGCTTCTTTTTTTTCTTATGAATTCGATGGTGAAATGTGCAACCTTAAAAGATTTCACCCAATTTGTTGGCCAAAATACTGCATGCTTTAGTCCCGCGTGTTGACCAGGCTTACTCATGTATTTTTAAGCATAAGATTCCCCACTAATAATGATCAGGGGCGTTTTGCCCCACGTAGGGAAGGGGGAGGGCGGCCTTTTACAGCATGCTCTTGTGAATTCGATGGTGAAATGTGCAACCGTAAAAGATGTCACCACATTTTTCACTAGGCTTACTCGTGTAGTTTTAGCCATACGATTCCCCACTAACCAGGGGGAAGAGAAGAGGGGGGGGGGGGGAGGGGCGGCCTTTTACCCCATGCTCGACATACACAAAAGATATTTATATATTTACCGTTGCTTTCTATTCCAGGAGCCAACCGTTTCTATGGTGACATAGAGAGTATGATAGGCTACAGGATTAACGTCTGGATGAAGATCTGCTGGAAGTTTCTGACCCCTCTCTCTATGCTGGTAAGTCTGTGTGGTAAAATATGTCTGTTTGTCTGTCTCTCTGTCTCTCTCTGTCTGTCTCTCTCTCTCTCTCTCTCTCTCTCTCTCTCTCTCTCTCTCTCTCTCTCTCTCTCTCTCTCTCTCTCAAAATATATCTTTTTTATTTATCTTGATTATCTGGACTTGTCTGTTCACGAAACTTCACGTATTCGTAAAGGACGCCTGACCGAGCATGTATTTCATAATGTCTCTTTGCTATACCGCATAAGGCAAAGCCTGTTCGGTTCAAAGTTAATACACCTAAAAAAGAGTGACTGTTGCCAGGGAAATTATGACATATATATTCATGAAACTTCACGTGTTCCCAAAGGACGCCTGACGGAGCATGT
>CM065704.1:4527923-4570423 GCA_017654935.2 Phymorhynchus buccinoides
TCTTGCTTTTTCCTTTGCTTTCTGTCATCTGCTATCTTTCGGACTTATTGGCCAATTCTCCTACCTTTTATTCCCCAAACAAATCTTCCAAATATTTGTTCTCCTTTGAGCTCCTCCGAAATCGGAATGTGTCGGCTGTACACAGCGGGGAGGCCAGTGAAAACTGAAAACGGACCCAGACGGCCTTTTGGCCTGGGAACGCAGAAGAAGAAGAAGAAGTACCTGTTTGTACATTTAATTTCTGATGTTGCATCAGGGCCTGTTCTCAGGCTGCCTATTTTTGCTTTGTGCACTGGTAACTGTTAAATTGAAACCCTTTCAACGCCAGCCATGTTTCAGCTAAAACTTTCCATTAAACATTATCTAGGTAGAGAAAAGATTCTGATTGCAATATTAGGGATTCCTCAGTGACATGCATAAAATAGGGCCTATCCTTGCCTCCCAAAATTAAAAAACATAAGGTCATTGGATAGCAGACCCTCATTTGATGCCTTTCAGTGGCATGGGTGTTAAATCATTGTGATGCCTAGAGGCGACAGTGGCGATGAAAGGGTTTGTTTAAGTGAATGGCCACACTCAAAAGCGCATTTCTATTGAATTTGTAGATTGATGTAGCCCTAAATCTCTGCTGAATTTTGTTTTGCCTTGTAGTAATATGTATGTATACTATCCTCCACAGTGGCTGCAATTGGGCTGTTTTAAAGCCCTGGGTATGCTTGATGGATCTTCCATCGGCTTAAAGTGATCTGTATGTATACCATCCTCCACAGTGGCTACAATTGGGCTGTTTTAAGCCCTGGCTGTCCTTATAGTATCTTCCATCGGCTTAAAGTAATCTGTATGTATACCATCCTCCACAGTGGCTACAATTGGGCTGTTTTAAGCCCTGGCTGTCCTTATAGTATCTTCCATCGGCTTAAAAAAATCTGTATGTATACCATCCTCCACAGTGGCTACAATTGGGCTGTTTTAAGCCCTGGCTGTCCTTATAGTATCTTCCATCGGCTTAAAGTGATCTGTATGTATACTATCAAGTCAAGTCAAGTCAAGTCAAGTACACTTTATTATCGCAACAAAGAAATTACATTCAGGTGCAGCATCAAATCATTTAAAAACATATCACAAAACAATCGCAGAAAGCACGATAACATTAAGACACATTGGATTAAATTAGGAACATATTTAAAGCAGTCAACAACACAATCAACAGAAGCATAATAACATAGGCCTAATATTAAGATAGTAACATTAAGATACATGGGATCAGATTATGAGCATTCAAACCAAGACTACAATTATCAACCAAGACCATCATATCACAGAGTCTCGCTGCACATCATGAACAAATTACCGTATACATCTCTTTAAAATGGGATACATTAGAAGCATTCAGATTAAGATCACCGTATCACAAATACTGCAAATCATTAATAAATCGTACACGTATCTCTTTACTAAAGCATGGCAAACTAGTATATTCACATATTATAAGTATTGCACGAAAATTGGGCTGTTTTAAAGCCCTGGCTATCCTTACAGTATCTTCCATCGGCTTATATGATGAATTTGGATTGTTGTAGGTCCATTTTGTAATTATTAGGCAGGAGAGGCTTATTGATACAGTACCTGTCACGTGGCAATTCGTACCACCTGGTTTCCTACCAAACGGTAGAAGATTGGGGGTTAATATTTGTGTGTGAAGTTTGGACGGGCGAAGGGAAGTATTTTATCACAAATCAAAATGCAACGAAGCGGAAAACTCTTTGCAAGGCAAACGAAATTTGATTTTGGCAGCATCTGATGTAATTTTGGGTAACGTACCTTTTGAAGAAAAAAATATTTTTGCTATTAAGTCAAAAGTACAAACATTATCTTTATAATTATAGTATATCTATGTCTGTCTGTTTGTCTGACCGTCTTTGGGTGTTTGTGTCATTTTTATTTCCCATTCTTTATGCTATATGTTAAATATTATTATATGTGGTGTTATATGTGTATATTATATTTTTATATTGTAAACGCCTAGGGCATTCAATTGATTAGGCGTCCTAAATGTTCTAATAATAATAATAATAATAATAATAATAATAATATAGTTGTAGCCCTCTACCAGCAGTATCCATGCTGAAAGTTTTATAATAATAATAATAATAATAATAATAATAATAATAATAATAATAATAATATAGTTGTAGCCCTCTACCAGCAGTATCCATGTTGAAAGTTTTATAGCTTTTGGATTATCTGCCCTTGAGATAGAGATTTCTATCCTTAGGAGGTACTATGTCAATAAGTGTCCCGTATATCTGCTGCATTTGTTAAATGAGGACTGTTTGAAGTCCTGATTGTAACTGTGTCTTCCGTAATGGCTAAGATTGGGCCGTTTTAAGCCTCAGTTACTTCTGTACATCATAGCCCATATTTCCTAAAAATGGGATTGTTTTAAATCCTGGTTGTAAATGCATTTCTTCTTATTGTTGCTATAGTTGAGCTGTTTTCAGCCCTAATGTTTATTGTGTCCTTAATGTTTGCTAGGTTTATCATTTTTAAGTCTTTTTGTAATTTTTGTGTCTTCTAAATTGGCTTCATTCTGAGCTGATTTAAATTTTGTATGAAACACACTAGAAATGTCCCGATTTGTGTCATATCAAATATATATCCTAACTATAATTTCAGGATCTTCAATATTTTGGTGTAACTCCATTTTGGACTGTTTTAAATCCTTGTTTACTTTTAGGCTTGAGTCATGCGTTGTCAGTCATTCTGTTAACAAAACAAAGTACACTTTTAATTGTTTTTGACTTTTTAGTGGAGGGTGGGAGTGGGGGTGGGGGCTAGTTACAGTCTCTATTATGCATTTGCTGTTTGTATACATTTATTGTGGGATTTACAAGCTTTCCTTGAAATTGTTCATTTGTGGACAAACACACAGATGAGAGAATAATCTTGCCAATTGAATGCCTTTGGTTTATAAGCTAGCTATAAGGATGTAGATCATCACCAGTAAATTTCATGGACATCATGTTTAAACATTTTTGTAATTTGTGTCACGTGCCATGGCAAATGTTTGACCGTGACTTTCGTTACTACCATTTTTACTAATACTGTTTTGTTCACACATAAATAACAATACGACCCCCCCTCAAAATATTTGTGTTGAAAAGAGCAATCAATTCTACACAAGTGTGCCAATTTTCTTAGAGATAATAAGGCCATCACAAGTTTTCGTCATTTTAAATCGATTGCGCACATTTCTCAGCTAGCTGTGCCACCTTAATCACTTGACTTTTTGGGGGTAGCCTATGTTTGAGTGATGTGGTGAAAATAGCGTATGGATCACCCAAAGATGTGTGACCACCTTTATTAAAATGTTAGTATGTCCCCTTCAAAAGCAATGGCGGTAGTCAATAATATGAGCTAAAATTACTGTTTAGCTTCTACCTTTAATTCAATCATCAATGTTTGTTTGTTGTTGTTTTTTTGCTAATGTCAAAACCAAACTGCATTGATCTAAGTTACAATTTCCATTCATTCAAAACTAGCTGCCTTCCATGCGCCTCTTATTCTTGTTTCTTATTCTTCGATCGTTCAGACAGTTTCCTGTCAATTACGAGCGCAGATGCGTCATGCTGCCGTCATGCGCCTAACTAGGAAATAGTTAGGCCCAGCAAGTCCGCCTTCGGCTAGAGGAAATATTTTTCAAAGTGTGTCGTGAAAAAAGGCAGGAGAATGGACCGGTAAGGTAGAAAGATAGTAGATGACAGTAAGCAAAGGGAAAAGGGCAGAGTCAAAGAGAATGACAGATTAGAGGAAGTTACAAGCACAGAACTTCCAGAAGGTGGGGAAACTATTTATACAAAGACACCCCCGGTACCCCACGGGAGGAGGAGGAGGGGGGGGGGGCACCTCTTATGATAAAACATAAAATAGGCCATAGTAATACACATAGATTGCAAATGGAAACGATGTATGACATTAACATTTTAACTGTTATTTTTATGATTGATGCTTCACCAATGTAGAAGCGAACAACAAAAGCGAACATTGTTAATGAGGCTATTCCATTTCATACTAGCACATATTTTTGGAAGCTAACTGATAGGAGGAAATTCAAAATTGTTGCCTTTTTTTCAAAATGGCCGCTTCTGCTCGAGGCCTACTGAGGTATGATATTCTTAATTGGGAATCAAAATTCTGTCCGTCTTTTAAAACATACCAAAATAGATTATATCAAGGAAGTTATTTCAAAAAGTTAAAAGCTTTTTAATAATGATTATAGGTGCAATGTTTCGTTATTGCTAATATATTGTGCATGGGGTGGTTTTTTCTTGAGAAAAAAAGCTACCAATCATTCGCAGCAATTGGTCATTTTTCTTTAAAATCTTGTTTGTAATGGTGCGTTTAGTCTGGTGTGTGTGTGTGTGCGTGCGTGCGTGCGTGCGTGTGTGTGTGTGTGCGTCTTGTTTTCCAAAATAAATAAAGTTGTTTTAAGCTTTACCTCGACTTTCTGTATTGACATTAGTTATTTCTGGCACTACTAAGCCAATCTATATAACTTTTAAAATTCTCTCTCTCTCTCTCTCTCTCTCTCTCTCTCTCTCTCTCTCTCTCTCTCTCTCTCTCTCTCTCTCTCTCTCTCTCTCTCTCTCTCTCTCTCTCTCTCTCTCTCCCCCCCCCCCCTCTCTCTCTCTCTGAGTTCTGTGTGTGTGTGTGCGCGCGCGCGCGCGCGCGTGTGTGTGTGTGTGGATGTATGTGTGCGTGCGTGCGCGTGCGCGCTCGTGTGTGTGTGTGTGTGTGTCACTGTGCCAGTGTGTGTGTGTGTGTGCCTGTCTGTCTGTCTGCCTGCCTGTCTGTCTGTCTGTCTGGACTTCTGGCGCGCGGATGAAGCTACGGTTTTTGGAACGCTCACGCCGTGTGGAGTAGAAACTAAAGATGCGGCCCGAACAATGTAGGCCCTACTGTAAAAGGGCTGTCCCACTGCTATGCCGCGATCCGATCGTGACATTTGTGAGGCAGGATTCTCGTGAAATTCTACTGTTCAAATGAATCTGATGAAACCCTACTAGTTTGGTTCACTACATTTCTTCTTCTTCGTCTTCGCCTTACGGGCAGCCAACTTCATCACGTTGAAGATTCTGCTGCACTTTAGGGGGTAGTACGAAAAAGAAAGAAAATAAGGTCAGCAAAGATAGGGTAGAAAGTGAACTGATGAGATAGTATGGGGAAAAGATAGAGCCCAAGACAGTCAGGAATAATATAACCCGCCAGCCATATTTCAGCCAAAAATTAAGTGCTTTTAAATTGACCTGGGTAGAGAACAAACTCCATCTGCAGTATTGTGGATTCTTCTGTGTCATATAAAATAAGGTCTATCCTTACTTCCCAAAACTAAGACTTTGGATAATAGACAGCATTGTTATGCCTTTTATAGACATAGGGGAAGACGGGGTAAAAAGCGCATGGGCGGGTAAGAAGCCCACCCCAATTATCTCATGAAATGAAGCAAATTTCAGTCTCATTTTGCCCATGAGACGAGCGTTAATGTCTAGCATTCGTCTCATGGGCAAATTTGACTGAAATTTTCTTTATTTCATGAGATAATTGGGGTGGGCTTCTTACCCGCCCATGCGCTTTTTACCCCGTCTTCCCCTAGGTGTTAAAGCCCTGTGGTGCTAAAATGCAATATTGGCGGTGAAAGGGTTAAGTATTTTCGATACTCTGTTTGCTATATTTCTAGAATTATACACGAACCTGATTGAATGTATGTATTTTTGTATCATACATTTTTATGTGATTCGTGTAATGCGGTCTACTTCAGTAACCTATAGTGAACGAAAATAGAATTATTTTTAGACGGAAGTATTTCACGTGAATCATGACTCACAGACATCGTCACAATCGGATCGCATTAAATGTATGTATTTTTGTATCATACATTTTTATGTGATTCGTGTATTGCGGTCTACTTGAGTAACCTATAGTGAGCGAAAATAGTAGAATTATTTTTAGACGGAAGTATTTCACGTGAATCATGACTCACAGACATCGTCACAATCGGATCGCATTGGGATCGAATCGTACACAGTGTAGTTGCACTTTCCAGGAGATTTTTTCTCTCACTCTGCACTAGGCCTTACGGTCTGAACGTGGAGTCTTTCGGATGAGACGACTGATAAACCGAGGTCCCGTGTGCCCATGCACTCAGCGCACGTCACAAACCAGTGGCAACGAAAAAGTTGTCATTTGGTCACACACACACGCACACACACGCACACACACGCGCACGCGCACGCGCGGCACACGCACGCACGCACGCACGTACACACACACACACACACACACACACACACACACACACACACACACACACACACACACACACACACACACACACACACACACACACACATACACGCACCGGCGCACGCACGCACACACTCTCAGTCTCTCTCTCTCTCTCTCTCTCTCTCTCTCTCTCTCTCTCTCTCTCTCTCTCTCTCTCTCTCTCTCTCTCTCTCTCTCTCTCTCTTTCCTTCCTCACCAGTCACACAAAAACCGCACGCAAATCATTTTTTAACTGAAAAGCCGGGGATGCGCGCCTCTGGCTGTGACTCCAGGTGGGAGCAACCCGAATTTCACAGAGACGCCTCTGTGACTACAATAAAGTACCTAATATAAAACTCTCCCGTGGTGCAGCCAGAAGTGCTCAGTATATTATCCGCTTTTTTTCTCACTGATTTTGTAATAAAGAAAATAATTATTTTTAAAAACCATTAACAGCTAGAGAGCTGATCGAGAGAACTGACTACAGAAACAATTCCGACCTTCTTCCCCCAAAAAACCCATCCGAGACTGGAACTCCCTGTCCCCAGGAATAACCCAGTCCCCCACGCTCAGCTCCTTCATCTTGAATTGTGCTGAACTGCTACCTGTATAAACACACCTTGACCTTGATCGATACCCCATATCACTGAGTTCAGAACTACCACAAGCCAATGCACCTACATACCAAGTTTGACCACTATAAGGCCAATGGTGTCAGTAGAAGAGATGGCCCCAAAACGAAATTTAGGTTTTCAAGGTCATACGCCAAGGTCACTACTGTAATAATTTATGCACATATGTCTTCCTCTCTTGGTGCGAGTTATCCGGCCTTGGGACAGACAGAAAAAACAACTAAGGTCAAACTCCAAGGTCAAGGTCACCATTGTTATAAATTTTCTATGGAGCCATCCCAGCACCATGATACACTAACACACAAATTTGAAGCCAGTCTGTTCAAATAAATAGACCTAGGACAAAGAAGGAAATTAACCGAGGCGTGGTTACCGCTACACCTATCTATATTGTTAAAAACTCGGGACTTTACTGGTGTTGCACTGCCTCTGGGCATTGCAGCCAGTATTTTCCCACCATCTTTGTATTTACAAATGTCCCATATGTGTCTATGACCGAGAGGACGTAAAACATCATTTTCACAGGAAATTTCGGGTTTCACTGTCAAACTTCAAGGTCAAGGTCACCACACCAATGATGTACGTTTGATTCTCCTTTATATCTACTCTAGGTGATACACCACCACACAGAATTTGAAGTGATTCTGTCAAGCGGTTCGCGAAATATCGATCGTTGGGACAGACAGAAAAACAAAGATTTAAAAAAACGCGACAAACTTAGACTCCTTTGCCCAATGTGAACTGGGACAAAGGACAATAACGTGGACAAACCAAGGTTTCACATGATGCATGCAGACAGCAGTATTTTCTTGAGATTCATGTCTCACACTGGTGACTTGAGTCCCAGTTCCTCAAGATGCTGTGTTCTAAAAATAGCCTATCCCACGACCATCCCATGATGCACTGTAAACATAATGTCTTCAGAGGAAGCTACAATGGAGGGTTGAACGAAGTGAAAGGGTGATCGGATTGCTCGAAAAATATCGTGTGTCACAGCATATATTCGTGAACCAGCTGCGGGACTTTCTTCAGATCTGTAAGTGGAATTATACCGCCTCAGAGAAAATTATCGTGCATGCTGTGATCGCGTAATAGTTGAGTAAAAATTGCAGACAAGATTGAAGAGAAAAACGAGAAATCATGTTGTTGGTGCGATTTGGTGACGTATGTCACAAAACTGATGTCAGCTCGCTACTTTAGATTCATTGAAGAGGATGCATACAATTTGTTTATTTGAGAATAAGGGAATGTTGATAGTCCTGACGTTTTGAACGGATCAACATAAAATAAATAATTATAACAAGATAATCTGTTACTTCCTTGACGTGGCTTGCCTGCACTGAATTTTCCATGGCATTTTAAAATGTTATCTCCCTTTGCCCATACTGTTGTATATACATAATCATTGTAATGTAGGGCCTAGTTGTGATTGAGGCATCAATTTAGGCTAAGCAGGTGTGCATGTGGGTGTGCCTGAAGCCTGAATCCAGGCAATTTAATGCAGTTTCACTTTCAGGCAGTGATTTTGCCTGAAGAAAAGGCTTTTCAATATATCAAAATAAATATATTATGAGAACATGGTCTGGTAGTTGTAGAGCTTGTGTAGTTGTAGAGCTATGTCGCATTTTTGCACCACAATGATTAAGTTCAATCACTGTGGTGCAAAAATGCGACCTTGGCGGTGAAAGGGTTAAAGGCACAACAGGGGTATTAACAGACCTGATCCCAAGATCGCAGCTGTTAGTGGGAGAAATTTGAACACCCATGTCATCAAAAGTCTTGAAATGATGGTCTGTTATCCAATGATCCTGGGTTTTTAATTTTGAGAGGTAAGGATAGGCCTTGTTTCGAGGGGTAATTACCTAAGCATGTTATCATCAAAGGAAAAAAGAAAGGTGATAACACTTGGCAATTACCCCTTTTTCAATCACACTTCACAGTAGAATCCCCAATATTTCAAACAAAAATCTTTTCTCTATCCATGTAAGTTTAATGGAAAATGTTGGCTAATAAAAAAAATGGCTGGCGACGAAAGGGTTAAGACCTATTTCTCTGAGACATTGTCCTTTGTAAGTATTAAGATTACCTCCCTTATACAACTCCCTCCCACTTAAGACCTTATGGATGATTTTTCAAGGTGACCTTGAATTTTAAAAAGGAGGTTCCACTGTACTAACTTAGTGATGCCTTTGTTTGTTGTGACTGTTTCAGATGTGTTGTGGTCCAGTGTCAGCCACCATCAGTCAGCCTGGACGGACCACAACCTCTCCCTCCTCCCTTTTCTCCTAGAATGCACATGCAGCCCATGCCAATGCCTGCACCACTTGAACGAGATATGATGCCGTAAGTCTCTGAATGATAGTCATTGACACTATAAAACGCATCCTAATAAAATATCAAATCATGCGAAGGTTAATTTGTTGTGTTGAATTTAATTTAGATTTAATACAAGGGCATCGCCGAGCGGCAGCAACGCATTGTGACAATGCAAACCCGGCCAGAGTTATGTCCTCCCCCCCCCCCCCCCCAGCCCCCAATAAACACCATTATGTCCTCTCCCCCCCCCCCCCCCAATAAAACACCACTTTCCACCCTTACAGAACGCATAAAATACATAGCCCAAAATTTGAAGCGATTCTGTTCAGTAGTTCACGAGATACAGCTGAACTTTTATACAAACTTCCTTGCACCATGGTACACCACCACACAAAATTAAAAGCGATTCTGTTCACTAGTTCACGAAATAAAGCTGGGGGGAAATTACATAGCCCAAAGAAGGAAATTTCGGTTTTCAAGGTCAAACTTCAAGGTCAAGGTCAGCACGGTGTTGATTAATGAAAGGAAGCTTCCTTTTCAAGCTGTCTACCCCTCTGCCAATTTTAATCAAAGTCCAAACAGTAGTTTTTAAGATAATCGATACACAGACACACACACAGACACACACAAACCAATCGCAAAACCCCGGGCTCTGGCCGGGTAATAATGTTTGCAGTGTAAAATAAAACGAATAATTTTCACATCATGTTAGCCATTGCAGAGATCTAATGTGAGAGTTACACTGTTCCCCGTAAATGCGCTTTTTCTATTTGGGGAAAAATGTAAACTAAAAGAGAGTATTTTATTAAACAGTGTTGAGTTCGATCCACTTTCTTCTCGTGCATAGAGTAAAAATGAAAGAAATGTGTATCAGTACATTCCCATAGCTGAATTTTGTAAGCTACTTTTTGTTTGGCCAGTTTCTTCCAGTCCTTAGAAACTATCAAACAGTAAGAATACTAACTTAGTAACTAAGATTCGCATTGGCAATCTGTAAAAATATACTTGTTATAGGCAAAGTATAATGCCATTGAGTATGCTTTTTCGTTTTGGGTCCTCTCACAAAGAGTCACATCCCTGCCATTGTCAGTTGAATTTTTTTTTTTTAATAATTTAAACGAGGGTTGAAAATGAAATGTTCTGGAATTATTTTATCTACTTGATGTGTGTGTGTGTTAGTGTTTTCCCTGCGTCGTTTTGACAATATTGTGAAAATCGAACCGATTTGTTTTGACACACCCCGTTGTTTTGACGTCATTACAGAATTAATCTATCTCTAATAGTTTATTTTTAACAATTTTTCAATCAATCAGATCTCTCTCTCTCTCTTTCTCTCTTTCTTTCTCTCTCTCTTTCTCTCTCTTGTGGCTGCCCAACTTTAGCCTCCTTTTCCTAAATTCCTGTGCTGCATCACATTAATGTTCACGTAACTAAACTAGAAATGGCGTTTTAACAAAATATTTATTGAATATAGCAGGACTAATCTTAGAAAATATTGTTTTACTAACAGAAATGCACCTTTGTGGAACAGGTTACCAACTAGCATAAAACAAGCACCAAATACTAACATTTTCAAAAAATGATTACATGATTGGGAATATTATACAAAGTTGAAATTTATACGAATATGATGATTGATTATCTAAAACCTGAGTGCACAATAAAACCTTGTATAACAAATGAAACAATCAAGGATGGGACATTTTAATGAAAGCCTCACGGCTATTGACATACATCCTAACCTAACCTAACCTACTTGGGGAAAAGGCGAACTTGGCACATTCTTTTTGAGAATGATGCTTTGTTTGCTTCTCTTTGGCTCTGATCCACTCATCGCTAGGTGATTGGTATCGTGGTCAACTTTGGTGGAGGGGAGTTAATTAAAAAGAGAGTTCTCCCCCTTTGTTCAATTTCGTAAATCTCCTCGCTTAGCCTCACTCTTTCATTCTTTGATTAACCTACCTAGTATGAGTGACCCAGGATATCCATGGCTAACCCCGATGAAACGGCTGTGACCAGGATGGCGGGTGTGGGGAGTCCGGTGCCCTCCATGGTCGGCCCTCCGGTTCCTCCGGGGCCGGGGAGCGGGATGCCCGGTGGTATGCCCGGCGGGATGCCCGGTGGGATGCCCGGCGGGCCCGAGCCGTTCTGTCGCTTGTCGCCCTACTCCTCCTTCCACAGGCGGCCCGCGGGCCCACCGGCCTTCATGGGCCAGCAGCAGCCCGACCACCGCATGCACGAGCTGAACAAACGCCTGCAGCAGAGAAACGAGGTCAGTTCCGTTCTTCTTCTTCTTCTTCTTCTTCTTCTTCTTCTTCTTCTTCTTCTTCTTAACTTCTTCTTCTTCTTCTTCTTCTTCTTCTTCTTCTTCTTCTTCCTCCTCCTCCTCCTCCTCCTCCTCCTCCTCCTCCTCCTCCTCCTCCTCCTTCTTCTTCTTCTTCTTTTTCTTCTTCTCCTCCTCCTCCTCCTTCTTCTTCTGTCTTATGAGCGTAGATGCGTCATGCTGCCATTATGCGCCTAACTAAGAAATAGTTTGGTCAGTTCTGGGTTATTTGTAGCTCACAGTACACTAATTCCCCTCATTCTACTTTCTAGCTCCTTTCAGTTTTCCACAGAGAGCTATTTGTTTCAAGTTATTTCTTTTAACAGCTCAGGCAAATATTCTTATCATTGATTTTGGTTAGGGATAGGAAAAGACCTTACAAGTGGCATGCCACCATAAAACAATGTAAGCCTAATGGATAAAACACTTTGAATTGGTTTATTATGCTTATGACAAGTGTTAACAAAACGTCAAAAGGCATGGACTGAAAGGAGCTGAGAAAAGCTACTGTGAGCTCTCTCTATTCAACCCCCCACCCCCCACCCCCCGCAAATAAAACAGAACCCATCATTTTTTTAGATTTGATAACTTGGACCTGTAATATAATCATATAAATTATAAAACGCTTTATTTTTTAAATAAGCCTTATGTGCTTTACAAATAATGCATTCAAGAAATAGAACACTCACATGTATGCATGTGCGCACAGCATGGCGCGCACACACAGACACACACACACACACACACACACACACACACACACACACACACAGTGACACACTTACAATCTTTCACACACACACACACATTTTTTATGCATACACACACACACACACACACACACACACTGTTAACAGTGCAATACTACATGACACTGCGTTTCGGTGTGCAGGAGAGTGACAACCTATGGTGGGATGCCTTTGCATACACACAGTGACACACACACACACACACACACACATACACACACACACACACACACACACATATACTACAGGGCTCCCAATCGTCCCGCAAAGCAAGGGGTCCCAGGAACTCCTTCACTTACAGTATAGAGGGTCCTAGAGGCGGGATAGAGGATCCCAGTGGCATTGCAAATCAAAATGCTATAAAAAAAATTCTAGTGCATCCCTGGGACCCCCTGCACATTCTTTTAGAGGGTTCTTTAGAATGTTAGTACTTCATAGACCCCCAAATGGGGGTCCCTGGGAGCCCTGATATGCATATACACACACACACACTGTTGACAGTGCAGTACAGTGGAACCTCTCTTTTAAAACCTTGAAAAAAATCATCCAAAGTAAGGTCTTAAGTGGGAGGGAGTTGTAATAGGGAGGTAATTTTAATACTTAGAAATAAGGGCAATGTCTCAGAGAAATAGGTCTAATTGGGAGGGAGTCATAATGTTGTTGTCGTTCCCTGGCTCAAAGACTCCAGGGATCTTCCCAAGAGCCGAAACAATTGAACACTATGGTACAAATGCACCAGCTAGGGATGACATTACATGTGGCCACATAACAACATTTTGATGTAGCCTTGGTGTTCTAGCTTATGTCAATTGGTCCAACACAGCCTTATGCCAAGGCGAATGGAGGGAGTCTATGATGTATCTACATACCTGCCAACCCTCCCAGTATCCGTGATGTGCCGCCAGACATGATTTTTAGTTTTTTAAAAGATGTGAATATTTTTAATAAGGTATAAAAAGTCATGTTAAGTTTTAAAACATCAATTGTAAGCTTTTAACTGTGTAAGGTTTTTATACACGACAAAATTTTAATCCCTTTTTTAACTTCTGTTTCCAATCTTTTCATTTTTAATTGTATGTTTTTAACTGTGATATCACGTGGTCAGATTTTAAACTATGTGCTCAAATTTTGACGTGGTGACAGCCCTGAAATGGCCATAGCAGTCGACAGGGCTATAAACAACATCAAACATCAACCCTCCCAGTAAATCCGGGAGCTTCCCGGATTTTGTCACCTCTCCCAGAATTTACGTGAAACTCCTGGATTTCGAAATTTCCAGCTTAGACGACCTCAGAAACGAGTGTTATGAAACCCGAAAACCGAAACTGGGTTTCAGGAAGCTTCGCGGAGCAAAGTTCGTACTGCGCATGTCGGAAGCGGGGGCTACTGTACTGTACTTCCTCCTGCAATCCTTTGTTTGCCGTTCAATTTAGGCCTGTCTCACGCCACCATTGAAGTAACCTCGCCACGATGCCGAAGGCAAAGGAGAGGGCTAGTTTTCACATTTAAAAGAAAAAAGTTTCTTAGCTTCAGGGGGACGCGCCCCCTGACCCCGCATCCCCCTGATCCCCGCTCTGGGAGGGGGGATACTCCTCCCTCCCAAATCCACCCCCTCCAGGATTTTGTTGGGGAAAAGTTGGCAGCTATGTTACTATCTATATAAGACTGTAATGATGCGTGACACTGTGTTTCCCTGTGCAGGAGAGCGACAACCTGTGGTGGGACGCCTTTGCCACAGAATTCTTCGAAGACGACGCCTCCCTCACTCTGACGTTCTGTCTGGAGGACGGACCCAAGAGATACAGTAGGTTGCCTTGCATACTGCAGGTTCTTTTTTAGCTGTAACTCTTGCATAGTTTAGTTTATGACACTGTGTGTGTGATTGTGCGATGTATGCATGTATGTAATTTGTGAGTGTGCGTGTGCCCACGGCTGCGCTTCCGAGCAGGAGTGTTGTGTGTGTCAGTGTTCTGTGTGGGTATATGCAGACCTGCCAACCCTTCCGCAAAATGCGGAATTTCTTCCGCTTAAATGAGAATTATTCCGCCCTTCCGCTTATTTCCATAAAATTCCGCATTCAAAAATTTCAACAACAGCAAAACGAAAGCGCTGTGCGTGAACGTCTAAGATACACAGCAGCACAGCTCCGTGCGTATAACCGAGTTTTCAACCATCGATGCATTTCCGGTCAAACATACTTCCGTTCTTACTCTGCGCGCGAACAAGCCAAGCAAGATGTCGAAGCGAAAAGCAGATAGCGGTGAGTTGGGTGATAAAAAACATAAAAGAACTGAACAGAAATTTCGAAAGACGTACACGGAAAAATATCCGACCATACGGAGCTCCAGCAAAGGAGTACATTACGCACGATGTACTGTGTGCTTTTCGGACTTCACTATTTCGCATGGAGGCATTGGAGATGTCAAACTGCACGTAGAATCTAAAAAGCACGTCAGCGCTTCATATTGACAGGAGTGTTCATCGACGTTAAAAGACTTTTTCAAGCCAAAGGAAACTGAGGAAAACAAGAATGAGAACGAAGTGATTCGAGCAGAAACTTTTTTTGTTGGGTTTTTGGTTGAACACAATATTGCAATTAGTGCGGCCGATCATGTTGGCCCTTTGTTCAGGCGAATGTTTCCGGACTCTGCCATCACAAAATAATATGCAAGTGGATGAACAAAGACCACAAACACAATTTTTTAGTAGTGTGAGGGCTGAAATATAGGAACGACGGAATTAGGTCAAGCCGCAGCGATTTTTCTCGTTGAAAATCCGAACCGCGATTTTGGCTATGTGCCAAACGGTCACTTCCTTTGCTTGTTTTTATTGGTGGTTATTCTTGGCGCTGACCATCCAAGTTTCTTTCTTTCGGGAAGCAGACACCTACTCGGTCATTCGGGAACGATCTTTTTTTACGCTAAGACGGCCGATCGCGAGAGACAAGCGATCCAATATTTGGGTCCAATTCATTCGTTTATCATTTCTGAACGGTAATTACATAATTCTTTAAAACAAATGCGCAGTTACATTTAATTATTTTTCTACAAGTACACCAAATTTGGTGCATCTAGAATAAATCTCAATGCTGCTCAAGGTCTCCACAAGTCGGGAGGTGTTACGTCGAAGACTGTCTGACATGTTTTCTGTCACGCGCATGTTGATGTTGCGATCTTGTGAGTCGCACAAAAAGCTTAGGCCTAATCTGTCTAATGTTTGGGGTTGATGTTGCCCCTTTGAATAAGCTTTATTTTGGTACCAATGTTTTGTTTATTGGTAAAAAAAAGAAAAAGTTATGGCTGTTTTATTCATCCAAACCTTGATACGGTAAGGGCTGGTAACCTTGATCAACTTTTTCTTATATAGCTCATGTAAAAAAAGCTAACAATTTAAAACGTCGTAACTTTCTCAATTTTCGACCGATTTTGATAATTTGGGTATCATTTTAAAGGTCTTGTCGGGCTCTTTCCAATGACATAAATTTCATTAGGATTTGACAAAAAGTAAATATTTTGTTTTAATTTTATAACCACCCTACTGAAATAGGTAGTTTTGTTGTGAAATGAGTATTTTGGGGTGTACTATTCTCTGAAATCACCAGGAAATGTGCTGTAAGTGTACTGTAGTGTGCTACAAGTGTTTGTTTGTTTACAAGAAGGAGAATACAGTGCTTTGAATGGTGTTCGTTTGCAAAAGGTAAGGTCCCGCGTTAAAATTCCTCTTTGCTTCCTCAAATTCCTCATTTCTGCTTCAAAAATTCCTCATTGGTCTGTGGGGGGGTTGGCAGGTCTGTATATGTGCTTGCATGTGTATGTGTGTGCAGGAGAGATTGTGTTCGGCTACAGAGAGAGGGGGGGGGGGGGGTTAGTGTGTGTGAGTGCATGTGTGTGTTTTGTGTATGTGAGTGCGCGTGTGTGTTTGTGCGCGTGTTTGTACAGGTGTATGTTTGTGTAAGTGTGTGTCCGTTTGAGTGAGAATGTGTTTTCTGTGTGTTTGATGAAATGTGTGTAGGTCTGTGTGTGTATGTCTGTGTGCAAGAACGCGTGCATGCACATACATGCGTGTGTGTCTGTTGTGCGTGTGTGTGCGTATGTGAGTGTTTCAATGCTGATTGTAAAGCACTTTGTGCTCGGTAAAAAGCGCTATATAAGTGTCCGTTTATTATTATTATTTATCCATAGAGACCAGCAACAGTGGCCAGCATTAATTCTTAATCTTATGCACAAATGTGCATCTATGACGATCAAACCTCCCATCTGACGCTTTTATTATTTTGGGGGGGGGGTACTTTATAGTCACAGAGACATCTGTGAAATTTGGGTTGCTCCCACCTGGAGAGCGCCTGGAGTTTATTTCAGGCCCAGGGCTTCCGTGGTCTTTTCCACTCTTACCCCTTTCACCGCCAGCCATTTTTCAGCCAGAAAATACCATTAAACTTAAGCGGGTAGAGGACAAAAATTGTCAGCAATATTGGGAATTCTTCTATGACATGTATAACATTAGGCCTATCCTTACCTCCCAAAGTTGAAAAAAAAATAGGGTCTTTGAATAACAGGCCCTGATTTGATGCCTTTTAGTGACATGGGTGTCAAAGCATTGTGGTGCACACATGCGACATTAAAAAGGCATCAAATCAGGGCCTGTTATCCGAGAACCCTATTTTCTTAACCTCTTGACTGCCAGAGAAAATTAAAGAAAATATAATTGGGCAAATCATGACATGAAAAAGACGACTGATAGAGCCAATCTGAGAAAATGGTCTGGGGATATTACTCTCTTGATTATGTTAGAGCAAAAGCCAGCATATCAGAGTTATTCCTCTTCATCTGATGACATAATCAGTGATGTCATCAGGTCAGTACGTAATACGTTGGTGGCAGTCAAGGGGTTAATTTTGGGTGGTAAGGATAGGCCTAATGTTATACATGTCACAGAGGAATTCTCAGTATTTCAGGTAATTATTTTTCTCTACCCGCTTAAGTTTAATGGCATGTTAGGGGGCTAAAAAATAGCTGGCGGTGAAAGGGTTAAGGGGCACACTCACCCCTGTTTAGAATTTTAACAGGTATTTTCACCCCCAGTTGCAAATTTTAAGGGGTAAAGGCATGGGAGAAGCTCCATCCCCTGCAAATCACCACCCCCCCACCCCATGCGCATTACAATGAGCTTTCAACGATTTGGGCTTTCTGCGCGATCCAGTAGAATTTTAGATCTGGCTTGTGGCGGAAAGGCCTAACAGACGATTGACATATATGTGCGTAGAACGTCATTGAACTTACTAATAAGTAACGGTTGTGTTCAGGGATGTGAGAGCTACGCGTAAGCGCGTAAATGCGCTTTTTCTATTCAACTATAAACCAAACAAATGTTTAGAGAGAGAGAGACGATCATACAGATTGTCGAGTTCGGTAGACTTTCTTCGCGCACTCACAGTGAAAATGAAAGCAGTTTGTAGCATGAGTACATTCCCTTGACTGAATTTCGTAAGCTTTTCTGTGGTTGGCCAGTTACATCCGATGGCAATGCGTTATTTTTATGTGTTCGGCTATGATTTCGAAGGAAGATTTGGATGTTTTCAAAGCTATGGAGTGACTGTTCCATGAAAATTATTTATCACACCATAGATGTGAGGAAAGAAGAGATTGACAAAGGATGCCAACACGAATTTTGACAGGAATTGGACAGTAAGATCCGTGTAGACGAGCCTCGAAAAAATGTTGATGTCGGAGGCAAAATCTTGTTTGAGTACTTTGACGATACCATTGACTACGCCTTTTTGTTTGGGGGACCCTCACATACCTGTGTGTTCATGCGTGCGTCATCATTTTAATGCGTCCTCTCACCCCCTAATGAATATAATGCAAGTCGAGAGATTTTGGATTTTTGCTACAGAGTTTCTGGCATTTAGTGATTTACATCTTATCTCCTCCTATAACACAAAGCAAGTGAGCCTTGAAAGCTTTGCCTCTTGTTTTTTAATAATCTCTCTCTCTCTCTCTCTCTCTCTCTCTCTCTCTCTCTCTCTCTCTCTCTCTCTCTCTCTCTCTCTCTCTCACATGCTCGTTTATGTATGTTTTTAATGAATTTAATGCAAATCAAAATTTGTGTTTTTGGTACAGAGTTTCTGACATTTAGTGATTTACATCTATCTCCTATAACACAAAGCAAGTGAGCCTTGAAGGCTTTGCCTCTTGTTTTTTAACAATCTTCCTCTCACTCTCTCTCACTCACACAATGCTCGTTTATGCGTTTTTGCAGAATATAATGCAAATGAAAATATTTTGTATTTTTGGTACAGAGTTTCTGGCATTTACGTTTATCTCCTCCTATAACAGAAAGCCAGTGAGCCTTGAAGGCTTTGCCTCTTTGTTTTTTAACGCAGCGATAGGACGGACGCTGATCCCGCGCTACTTCCGCAGCATCTTTGAGGGCGGGGTGAGCGACCTATACTACGTGCTGAAGCACCCCAAGGAGTCGTTCCACAACACCAGCATCAGCCTGGACTGCGAGCAGGCCTCCATGGTCACCCAGCACGGCAAGCCCATGTTCCCCTACGTGAGTGGTACAAATGACCCCTGTGTTCCCCTATAGGAGTGGTACAAATAGCCCCCATGTTCCCCTACGTGAGTGGTACAAATAACCCCCATGTTCCCCTACGTGAGTGGTACAAATAACCCCCATGTTCCCCTACGTGAGTGGTACAAATGACCCCCATGTTCCCCTACGTGAGTAGTACAAACAAACCCCCCTGTGTTCCCCTATAGGAATGGTACAAATAACCCCCATGTTCCCCTATTGGCCTCTGCAAGTAGGGTTATTAACTCCCTTGGCGGTAAGAGTTTTAGCCCTTGTTGATCAGTATCCAAAAGGGCATTCACTTTTGCAAAAGGCAGCCAGTAAGTGGCCTCCAATAGCAGAGATGAGATTTTTCCTCCGATTGGAGGATTTCCTCCTTTTTGATGGCCCCAGGGGTCATTTTTGAGATTAGTGTAAACCTGTTGAGGAAATTGGGGTGTGGGGGGGGGGGGGGGGGGGGGTTAAGTTCTGTTTTGAGGCGAAAATGTGGTGAAAAGTTTGATAAATATTTTTTTTTTTTCAATTAGTTCATTATGTCTGTTTCTCTCTCTCTCTCTCTCTGTCTCTGTCTCAGAAAATCACTAGCCCTGAGCCAATGGTCTTCCAGGCATGGTAGACCTCAGCGAATCACGGAAAATCCGCGAAAATTGAAATTGACAACAACAACAACAACAAAAAAGCCGGGGTAAAAATTCGCTCGGGTGCCTAAAAATTGCGTGCGTTAAAACCTATACAATCGCTTCGCGGAACCGGATGTGAATGACTGAACAAGCAACTTCCCGCCTAAGTTAGCAGTCATGCGCGGCCTAGCTCACGCCACACGTTTCCAGATTTGTGATCCTAGTGCTTCTTTTTCTTCTTCTTCTTCTTCATTTTGACGCCCAACTTCATCATTTTCGAGTCGACATCTTTCAAGTGAGATGCAGAATCGGTTGGATATTCTTCCACGAACCCACTTTGCCCCACTACCATGCCTGTCTTCATGATTCCACAATTTTTGGTAAAATCAAGAAGATTTAATTTTTAATAATTTTGCTGTCTCGGAGACTGATTTGTACAGGTTCAAACACAATTTTTTTCAGCTTCAGGAGCAAAGCCCATCAGGGAACTCCACCGAGGGCCTGTGCCGGCCCCCGAACACCCGCCTCTTTTTTTCCGCCTTTTTGGTTCTCTGAGAATCTCATCTCTGAATAGGGTTATTGGCGAGAGTTATGCCCTTTGTTTAGTACTCAACCATCTTTCCCCACCCACCAAGGGCATTCACTCTTGCAAAAGGTGTTCTTTGCAGTGGCTAATCGGAGTGGTACAGCAAACCCCATGTTCCAGGAATGAAACAATTGTTCGCCATTCACCCATGGATATTATATATACATGCGTGTTTCCCCCTCAGGTGGTGGCGGAGGGACGCCTGCTGCTGGAGTTCACGTTTGACGACCTGATGAGGATCCGGTCTTGGCACTTCGCCATCCGTCAGCACCGCGAGCTCATCCCTCGCTCCGTCGTCGGCATGCAGGTCAGTCCAGGAAACACCGACAGCGAGGCTCCCGGTTGGTCCGCTAGAAAGAAATTTGAGAGAATAAAAAGTTTTTTCTTTAAATGATATTTTATTAGGGATCCTGTATAATGAGAGAGAGAGAGAGACAGAGTGAGTGAGTGGGCTGTGTGTATGCATGTATTTGGTGCATTCCTTCCTGCTGCTTGTTGACATTTTCATTAGTTTCTGCGAGGGTGAGGTGTTATCAGAGAGTGACAGTGCTGGTGAATCAGGGTGGATGTCTGTGTGAGTGAGAATCATGTTATTTTTGTTACTTTTATTTCTTTGCACTCGAATGTTGGTACAGACAAACCTCTATTTTAAGACTTCCAAAATGTCCGGAAAAATAGGTCGTAAATTGGAGGGGTCGTATGACGGAGGTTTTCACTGGCAGCCGTAGAAAGAAAAAGTTCAGTACAGTTCATACTCTCTTCTTCAAGCACACATACAATGACATATTAAAACTGGATTTGGGTCTTTCCAACTCCATAGGATTGTGCAATCGATGTATTTGCCGACTTCTGTTAATCACCTCCACTCTCGTCCAAAGTCAGTGGTTTTCTTTTTCAAAGTCAGTGGTTTTCGTGCTTTTCCTACGCTTTCCGCCATCTTTTCTACAACAAGGGAAGCGACTCCGCTTTCAGGCCCTTGACTGTGGTTGTTTCCCTTTGCTCGAAGTCTATGCAGACGACAACAACGGTCGTAAAAACCAACAAAATGGCGGTCGTAAGTCGCGTTTTAGAGGAAGTCGTTTAAGAGAGGTGGTTTACATAGTAAAATGCATCCGTGCCAACAAATCCGGTCTCAAATGAGAGGTGGTCGCTTAACAGAGGGTCGTAAAATAGGGGTTTGTCTGTAGTATGACTATCATTGATTTTAATGCATGTTTTTAATGTTGATTTTAATGTTGCTTTTGTAAAGCACATCGAGCATACTACTGTATGGATTTTAGCGCTATATGAAATAAAATTATTATTATTATTTCTGTTTAGCTCTTCTAGCATCATGGGCGAATGTATTCGCCCAGTACATCACACTTCACTCCCACCAAATGCAAAGACATTCACTGCCAAGTGGCCTGCCATGCGTTTGTCTATTTCAGAGTTTATGTCAGTGATATTTTTCCTTTTAACCCTTTCAACGCCAGCCATTTGTCAGCTAAAACTTTCCATTACACTTACCTGCCATAGAAAAGATTCTGTCTGCAATAGTGGGGATTCCTCTGTGACATGCATAAAATAGGACATATCCTTACTTCCCAAAATGAAGAACATAATGTCACTGGATACCAGACCCTCATTTGCTGCCTTTCAGTGACATGGGTATTAAATCATTGTGGTGCCAAGAGGCGACAGTGGCCATGAAAGGGTTAAAGCAAAGTATGCGCACTCAAAAAGAAAATAGTCATTCCCCTTTTATTGGTTGAGATGCAAGTATTGCAACAGACAAATAATATGGTGAAATGGTGACAAAATTCTGACTATCATTTCTGTATATTGCCTGATTCAGGAAACTGGTGCGATCTGTGTGTGTGTGTTGGTGTTGTTGTTGTTGTAAATAACGGACACCACATTTGACATAGTATTTCTATATTAACGATGGCTTGGAGTCAAAACGGACTATCTTTAGATATGTCATTGACATATATATTGAACTTATTACGAAAACTAATATTTTGCATTAAGAAAAGACTGCTGAAATATAAAAAGCATAACCCACTTTTTATATTTCTGCAGTCATTGTTTGATGCAAGTTATTAGTTTTCGTAATAAGTTCAATAATATGTCAATGGACTATCTAAAGATAGTCCGTTTTGACTCCAAGCCATCAAAAGTTGTTAAAGAAATGTATGCATGTTTGCACTCATTTTTTTAAAAACTTTCCTTTTGGAGTACTCGCTCGTATTTTGTGGAAAATACACTTATTTTGGATTTTGAATGCACGGAAGCCTGATTTCACTTCAGGGTAGACAGGTCTGTGGCGTGGTAGTGTGTGCGTTTGGAAGGTGTCGGTGCATTGAGTGTTGTTTTGTTGCACTGGGCAGCAGCCGGTGGAGCCGACCGTGATGGAGCAGGTGTCCAAGAACATCACCCGCCAAGGCCTGACCAACTACACCCTCAACTTCCTCAGGGTATATAATAATAATAATAATAATAATTAGCATTTATAGCGCCTAATCTTAAAAAAAGCCCTAAGCGCTTACAATAATAAATGAATACACCAGCAAGCAATATAAATAAAGAAACGGCAAAAAAATATATTATACACACATACACGCACGCGCGCACTAAGCACAGACATACGCACGCACTAAGCACAAACACACACACACACAAACACACACACACACACAACACGCACGCTTAACCCCTTGACTGCCAGAGAAAATTAAAGACAAAATCATTGGGCAAATCATGCCATGAAAAAGACAACTGATAGAACCAATCTGGCAAAATGGTCTGGGGATATTACTCTCTTGACTGTGTTCGAGCAAAAGCCAGCAAAAGCCAGCATATCAGAGTTATTCCTCTTCATCTGATGACGTCATCAGTGATGTCATCGGGTCAGTACGTAATACGTTGGTGGCAGTCAAGGGGTTAAACAACGCGCATGCACACAAACACATGCGGATGGAAGGGGCACAGTACTTTGAAAAGAAATATAGCAGGCTATGATTTGAAAAGAGTAGTTTTGAGAGAAGACTTAAATGAAGAAAGGGAGTTGGCAGAACGGATAGGTAAAGCCCAAAAGGGAGTTTATTCCAAGTGGATGGGGCCTGGAAAGAGAAGGAGCGTTTGCCAAGGGTCCTGGTGCGGCAACGAGGGATCTGGAGGAAAGAAGTGTCAGAGGAGGAACGTATGTGTATGCACCGCTTAGCTCTTCTGGCACCATGGGCGAATTAATATATTATTCACCCAAGACATCAATCTACACTCCCACCAAATGCAAAGACATTCATTGCCAAGCACCCTGCCATGTGTTTGTCTATTTTTATAATACAGTGTTCTATGATTCCCACTCTCTCTTCATAAGAGCAGTGAGTTTGCTTTGACCGAGAATTGCGCTCAATTGAAGTCTATCCATTGTTGTTTTTATTCATTCATTTCTTAAATCTATTCATTATCAGTCTGCATCTTACCCAAAAGATTTAATATTCGTGTTTTTACTTGTATGGGAAGCTCTGAAAAAGTTGGTCGAAAGTTAGAAAAATTATTTGGATCTTTAAAAAATAGGCTTTGATTCTGATGTTGTCATGCAGTGACAGTTTTCTTCGTGTGTACAGTTATGCGTTAACCTGGAGGATAATAAATTGATTGATTGATTGACGGTTTTCTTTGTTCGTGCAGTTATGCGTTATCCTGGAGGGCAATAAATTGATTGATTGATTGACAGTTTTCTTTGTGCGTGCAGTTATGTGTTATCCTGGAGGGCAATAAATTGATTGATTGATTGACAGTTTTCTTCGTGTGTACAGTTATGCGTTATCCTGGAGGGCAATAAATTGATTGATTGATTGACAGTTTTCTGTGTGTGTGCAGTTATGTGTTATCCTGGAGGGCAATAAATTGATTGATTGATTGACAGTTTTCTGTGTGTGTGCAGTTATGCGTTATCCTGGAGCCAATGCAAGAGATTCTGATGTCATTTGGTGACTTGCCTTGGCATAAGGCCGTGTCAGACCAATTGACATAAGCTAGAACACCAAGGCTACATGAAAATGTTATGTTCTGCATAGTTATGTGGGGATTGTCTTTAGCCATGGCAAGCTCCTAGCATAACATCATCAGTCCCAAATCCTTCGAAGTCAGAGTGTGGCTGCCCACGTGGCGGGGTAATCAAAAACGGTCACACACGTAATGTTCTCATCCCTAACTGGTGCATTTGTACCGTAGTGTTCGGGTGCTTCGGCTCTTGGGATGTTCCCTGGAGTCTTTAAGCCAGGGTACGACGACAACAACAACATTTGATGACGGTTTTCTTTGTGCGTGCAGTTATGCGTTATCCTGGAGCCGATGCAGGAGCTGATGTCTCGTCACAAGGCCTATGGCCTCAATCCCCGCGACTGCCTCAAGACCACGCTGTTCCAGAAGTGGCAGCGAATGGTGGCCCCTGTGGGCAAAGGTACTGCAAAGCACGGATGTGGTGGGTATAGCGTGCCTGCTAAAAGTTTCAGGGTGAAAGGTGGCAGAGTGGTTAAGACGTTCGCCTGCCTAATGTAATGCGTGACTGCAGCGTGAGTGACCCGGGTTCGAGTCCCGGCCTCACCCTTTCTTTCTAGTTTGACAGGGAAATCGAACTGAATGTCGAGTCCTTCGGATGGGGACCTAAAGCTAGTCTGACCCGTGCGCTTTACGCACGTCAAAATCCCACAGCAGTTGAAAGTCCGTAAGAGCAGGGTGAAATCCCGCTGCCTGGTATGGTCGAATTGATAGCTAGGTTTTCCAAGTGTGTCCACACACCCCCTCCTCACCCTGTGCCCCCCCACCCCCCAAGAAATTTTTTTGTTTTTTGTTTTAAATTGTGTAGGCGCAGCACTTGCAGCGACGCTCTCTCCTGGGGAGAGCAGCCCGAATTTCACAGATATGTCTCTGTGACTAGAATATACAAAATACCACAATACCAAATACCAAAATTATAGTCCGAAAAATATGGTAATGTTAAAATGTCACATGTTTTCTTTTGTCTCGTCAATAAAGTAACGTCACTCTACACTTGCGTATTTATTTGTGTGGGGTTTTGCTCAGTGACGTTGCAGTCTGCTTCAGTGGGTTGTTTTCTTTTAACTTTTTGTCTCGGATCGCTGTGTAGAGTCGTCCAGACCGGCCAACAAGAGGCGGAAGCGCAAAGGTTCGGCCGGCAACAACAGTGGGGCGGGCAACGCCAACAGCCGCGACGTCCCCCCTTCCGGCAAACAGAAACGCTCCCCGGGACCCCACGGCTTCAACATCGGATCGTCAGTGCCCGGGGTGAGCTTTGTGACAGGTTTCTCACTTCTTCTTTTTTTCGGGGGGTGGGGGAGGAGGGATGGTTAAGATTCAATCGGTTGAGGAAGGTGTTTTTTGTGTGTGTGTGTCAGGGCTCCCAATCGTCCCGCAAAACAAGGGGTCACAGGGACTCCTTCACTTACAGTATAGAGGGTCCTAGAGGCGGGATAGAGGGTCCCTGTGGCAGGGTTCCCAATCGTCCCGCAAAACAAGGGGTCCCAGGGACTCCTTCACTTACAGTATAGAGGGTCCTGGAGGCGGGATAGAGGGTCCCAGTGGCAGGGCTCCCAATCGTCCCGCAAAACAAGGCGTCACAGGGACTCCTTCACTTACAGTATAGAGGGTCCTGGAGGCTGGATAGAGGGTCCCAGTGGCATTAGCGAATGCTAAAAAGAATGTTTCTAGTGCATCCCTGGGACCCCCTGCACATTCTTTTAGAGGGTCCTGTAGAATTTTAGTGCTTCATAGACCCCCAAATGGGGGTCCCTGGGAGCCCTGTGTGTGGGGTTTTTTCTTGGTTGAGGAAGCTTTTCTTGATGAGCTATTTTTGGTGGCCAAAGTCAATATTTCATTAGAAAATAGTAGTGTAAATGGTAGTATAGTAGTTGTAGTACTAGTAGGTGTAGCAGCAATATCAGTGTAAGTGGTAGAATAGTAGTTGTAGTAGCAGCAATAGCAGTGTAAGTGGTAGTTGTAGTAGTAGTAGCTGTTGTTGCTGTTGTTATCTGCACTTGCTGCTCATACTGTTGGATTCTGTTTCGTGTTTCTATTTCATTTTTCAATGTGGTTGATATGTAACCTGGCAAGCGAACTGTTTCTAGGCGGACAGAAAATCGGAATCCCGCCTGAGGAAAGGGAAAGAAGACAAGGTGAACAAAAAGAGAGCAAGGAGTGGCCCCCCCTTTGTGTTAAGTAGAGCGCACAGCGTGTAACTGCAGTCATACTGATGGTACAGTGGAGCCTGCCTATATTAAGACCTTGGAAAATCATCCAAAATGAGGTCTTACGTGGGAGGGAGAGATGCAATAGGGAGGTAATTTTAGCCCTTTCACCGCCAGCCATATTTCAGCCAAAGCTTTCCATTAAATTTACCTGGGTAGAGAACAAAATCCATCTGCAGTATTGGGGATTCTTCTGTGATGTATATAAAATAGGGTCTCTCCTTACTTCCCAAAACTAAGTTTAGCACTTGTGGCGGTTCCATAGCCGATGAGGTTTAACCGAGGGTTGGTCACCGCTACAGTTATCTGTATTAATTTTTTTTAATCGGGACTTTACTGGTTTCGTACTGCCTACGGGCATTGCCTCCAGTATTGTTCCCACCATATTTGTATTTACAAATGTCCCATATGTGTCTGATTCAGACCAAGAGGACGTAAAACTCCATATCTAATTTAATCATACTATACCAACACTCAAAACAACTGCATTAGCCTAAAACAACCTAAAACTAAGGCAATAGGGTCTTTGGATAATAGACCCCAATGTGATGCCTTTTAGTGACATAGGTGTTAAAATCACTGTGGTGCTGAAATGCGACTTTGGCTGTGAAAGGGTTAATGCTTTCAAAGAAGGGCAATGTCTCAAAGAAGTAGGTCTTACGTGGGAGGGAGTCTTAATATAGAGGTGATTTTAATGCTTACAAAGAAGGGCAATGTCTCAGAGAAGTAGGTCTTACGTGGGAGGGAGTCTTAATATAGAGGTGATTTTAATGCTTACAAAGAAGGGCAATGTCTAAGAGAAGTAGGTCTTACGTTGGAGGGAGTCTTAATATAGAGGTGATTTTAATGCTTACAAAGAAGGGCAATATCTATTCTATCATGTTACCGTTTCACTACGAATGAGTTATACCTTCCAATTTGGAGCAAATGCCAATTTACCAAAGACCAAAAAGTTCTAGTCTTAACAAGACTAGATTACTTCCCTTGGTCTACACAGCCAATACCACTAAGCTGCCGCGGAACCCACTCACTACGTCACTTCCGGAGAGGCAACTTCAAGTCATAATAAAAAAATTTCCAACTTGGAGCAGCCATGTTCTTCTTTGCTCTTCAATTTATTTCGTTTTTCTAACTCTTATTGTCGCCATCCGCCTTGTTTTGGGTTGCCCCTCTGCCTTGGGGCTGCAGGTTTGTCGGCACATAGCTTTGGGGTATTATTTTTTCGTTTTTACTTTGCTAAATAATTTTTGAAAGTAGTTGCTGTGCTTACGTGCTTTGTGCCCCCGGACGCCATGTCGTCCGTCGATCCTGTTGTTTCGGCTCACTCTAGTGGGGTCTCTAGTAAGCCCTCTCGGGAGGATAAGGGGAGGTGTTCAGATACACCTCAAGCTTCTTCTTCCTCTAGCTCTCGTAAGCATTCGAGTTCTAGGCCGAAGTCTTCCTCTTCTTCGTCGTCGAAGAAGGAGCACCCCCCCCCCCCCCCTCCTCTCCCTCAGCCTGTGGTTTCTGAGTCTTCTGCGGTGGTGTCAGAACAGGTTATTTCCCTAGTGGATTCGTCTACTCTGGTGGCAGACATGCTTGCCGAGTTTAAAAATAAAGGTTTAGTTTTGGTCCCTTCGGCCTCCTTGACCGATTGGTCGGTTAGACCTGGTAGGCAAACGGACTTGACGACTGACTTGACCTCGGACAGACCCGCACGGTACCCTCACGGGACACGAGAAGACAACCAGTGTGTACGTTCCCCTCGCTTTACCATGAATGATAATGATGAACCTACTTTGTACTCAGTTGAGCAGCTGGCCCAGAGGGAGCGCGTTACGGGCATCTCCATCTTCCCCCGAGAGGAAGACCTCGAGTCGGACGGTCGGTCCTTCTCCCAGCGTGACGTGGAAGCTGCTCGCTCCATCGACGCCCACAGGAAATCCCGTCCTGACGCCGTCCCCTTCTACGGCTCTCATTCTCGCAGGAGCGAATGTCTCCCCTCTTCTCTCGTTGATGATCAGTCTCACGATGATCGGCAGTCTTGTAGCCCGAGTAGGGCGAGAAATACGGACGTGCATTTTACCCAGCAGAGCCGTTGCCCGCGTAGGGCCTTGCCTCGGCGGTCTCTTGAACACGGAATTTGCGATGACTTCGACGACTACTCGCCCAGGCCCGTGCGCCGTGCCGGCGGCACGCGGCCACCAGTCTCCACCGTTACGGACACCCGTCACAGAGCGACACCTTCGGGGGTGGACCCCCCGATGCCTGTTCTGGAGCCCGTTTCACGTCAACCTGGCCCCCGTCATACGGTTGAGCTTCAGCCCCCCTTGGATGCTCGTCAGGCCAGGCACTCCTCGAAGCGTCATGCGGCGCGGCCTCGAGGGTCTTCCGTGGATGAGGAGTTTGATTCGTCGCCGCGTGAGGGTTTGGATGACTTCGACCTAGCCGTTCAGGACGAAGTGTTTCGCATCATGAGGACTGGGTATCAGGGGTCTCAGTGGTCCTCGTCGAGGTCTGACCACGGCTACGATCAACTTTCTCAGTCTGAGCGGGACAATAGTGTGTCTGACCCCCCTGTGTGTTCAGACCCAATCCCTTCGACCGGCAATTATCAAGGCTATCTGCACATCCTTCAGCCCTACTGCAAGGACATCAAGCCGATGGTGCAGCTCGAATCATCTCAGACAGCGGGACAGCCGCAGTTCTTTGGCGAGCTGCAAGCGCAGAAGGAGGCCCGTCTAGCGCTTCACACCTCTCCGTTCGTCCGCCAGGCACTGCGTAAGGCTGACTCTATCCTGTGGGCTCAACCGCCACCGTTGCCCGTGGACGACGACGACATCTCTCCTTCCCCTCAGCCGGAACCGGTCCCGTCTCAACCTGGCTCGTTTGTGAAGAAGGACTTCTTCCCGCCGTTTCAGCTGGCAAACCCCTTCGTGCCTGTGCCTTCGCACTCGGAGGTGTCCCAGCAGGATCGTTCCGCCCTTAGCTATGGGCGCAGGATGAGACAGACTTCGGTTCTCATGGGCCAGCCGGCCTTCAACAACTTGGAGAGATCCATGTTCTCTATTCTTCGAGCCTCGTCATTAGCCACGTCAATGCTTCAGTCTCTGGCGCAGATCGCCGGTTCTACGGCCGCTTCCAAACCTGAAGACTTCAGGCTGCGTGATGGTGTCGACGAGCGTGCCCTGGGCGTTGCCTTGGCTTCTCTCAACCAAGCTGTGAGCTCCATTTCGTCCGTGGCCTCCTCTACTAAAGTGCAGCTAGCGGCCACGTTCAGGGACGCGGTCCTCAAGGATTGTAAAGTGCCTCTCTCCCTGTTGGATCGTTCGAACATTCGCTCTGGCCCCACCGATCCTCGCTCTACTTTTCATCAGGCTTCCCTCAAGGACAACCTGGAGCGGGTCAAGAAACGGAGACTGGACTTGGGCCAGGAACGTATCATGGAGTTGGCTACCAGGGCTGCCGGCCGGGGGTTTGCTTCCCCCCAACCTAAGCGCGCGCGCCTGGACTTTAGGCCTCCTCCCTCTATCCCCATGAGAACCGGTTCGTCTCGAGGGCGTTCCTTTCGCTACCCCAACTACCAGTCAGCGGGACAGCGTCAACGCCCCTCATACCAGCGTCGCCCTTTGCCCACCAACCGCCGTCCTCCGTCCTCGGGACGGGGATCGGGCACCTCGGGTTCTTCCCGGTATGTCCGTGCCCCGTTCCCAGCACGGAAACAGCCTTTTCAGTAGGGCCCGCACGTCCTTTGGGGGATTCAGGCGCTTCGACCGACTCAAGTGTGGGCTCCCTTCTGAAATGCTTTTCAGCATGGGAGCACTTGGTCGAAAGCCCTTGGGTCCGTCAGGTCGTGCGGGTCGGCTTCAGGTTCCCCTTTTCCAGGGAACCTCCCCTGTCTGCCCAACCCATCTCTTTCCCGCCCCCTCAAGACCAGTCAAAATTCGAAGCGATCGACAAGGAAGTCGCTGCACTCTGTCAAAAGGGTGCCATTGTGCAGATTGTGCCTACGGAACCGGGTTTCTACTCTCGACTGTTCGTGGTCCCCAAGAAAAGCGGAGAATTTCGCCCGGTCTTGGACTTGTCCCCCCTCAACAAGTTTATTCGCACCGACAAGTTCAAAATGGAGACGGCAACTTCGATCCGTCTCTCCATTCTCCCGAACGACTGGGCTACGTCCATCGACCTGAGGGACGCATATTTTCACGTGGGCATCCACCCTTCACGTCAGCGTTTCCTGCGCTTCGTCTGGAAACACAAGACTTATCAGTTTGTTGCCCTTCCGTTCGGCCTGTCCCCGGCCCCTTGGATTTTCTCAAGAATCACCAAGGAACTCGTTCGTCTCGCCAGGTCCCAGGCAATTCGTCTTCACGTTTACCTGGACGATTGGTTGTTGCTAGCAGCTTCGCAAGCCCTATGCCTCTCTCAAACAGACACTCTTGTTCGACTGTCCAGGACCCTGGGTTTTCGCATTCACGACGGGAAGTCGGAGCTGACTCCTTCGACCTCCTTCAGCTACCTCGGCATGAAGTTCGATACAGAGCGGTTTTCAGTGCAACCGTCGGAGACTCGAGTCAAAGCCATATTCGAGATTGTCTCGACGTTCAGACTGAGGACTTCGCTCTCTGCTCGTCAGCTTCTCCGCCTCCTGGGGCTTATGGAATCGGTAGCGGATTTGCTTCCTCTCGCACGGGTGCACAAGCGGCCACTGCAACGACTGCTGTCGCAAAGGAAACTGTCTCAGATGCCTCTCGAGCAACTAGTGTCTCTCGGCGATTGGTTCCTCGACTCGACGGAACAGTGGATGAATCTCGAGTGGCTCAACAGCTCGGTGCCTATCCGTCCCATGCAACAGCAACAGTTTCTCCACACGGATGCCTCAACGACGGGCTGGGGCGCCCATTTGGATCGGGTCGAAGTTTCGGGCCAGTGGACTTCGGCAGAGAAGGACTGTCACATCAACCTCTTGGAGATGGAAGCAGTAGCCAGGGCCCTGAAGTCTTTTGCACTCCTTCTCTCCGGGAAATGGGTCACTGTCTGCGGAGACAATACGACAGCTCTCTCTTATCTTCGCCGCCAGGGAGGAACACGGTCTCCGGCCCTTTCGATGAAAGCGGAAGGGATTCTTCTCTGGGCCCAGTCAAGAAAGATCGTGCTCTCAGTGGAATACATCCCAGGGAAGTTGAACGTCCTAGCGGATCAGCTGAGCAGGAAAGGACAACTTCTCCCCACGGAATGGACCGTCGCTCACCGGTCCCTCCTCCCGCTGTGGCACCTTTGGGGGAAACCTCACGTGGACCTGTTTGCCACAAAGTACAATTGCAGGCTTCCTCTCTATGTGTCACCTATGAGGGACCCCCAGGCACTAGCGCGCAACGCTTTCTCGATCTCCTGGACAGGAATGTCAACTTATGCGTACCCTCCCACGTCTCTGCTCACCAAAGTGCTGGAGAAATACTGCCGCGACAGGCCCCGCTTGATTGTCATCGCCCCGTTCTGGGAAACGAGCCCTTGGTTTCCAGAGCTCGAGAGCCTGTCTCACGTGCCAAGCGTCCCGCTTCGTCTCACAAGGGACACTCTGCTTCAGCCTCGCTCCGGTGTAGGACACGCCAACCCCCAGCTGTTTCAGTTGACCGCATGGCTACTATGCGGGCCGGGTTGCGAGCACGACTCTTACCAGACAAAACTGTTGACCTAGTCCTTAAGGCTCGTAGGCAGAGCACCAATAAGCTTTATGACATTAGGTGGGCTTCTTGGTTCGGGTTTTGCACAGCCCAGGGCATTCCCCCCCTAGACCCTTCTGGTCCACAGTTCACCCAGTTTTTAGCTCACCTGTACCAGGACCGCGGCTTATCCGCCCAGACTTTGTGTGGTTACAGGTCTGCCGTTGTTCATACCGTTGCTGTGGCAACGGGCAAGAGAAACCCTGTTTTTTCGTGTGCCATTGAAGTCTCCCATCTCATTGATGCTGTGCGTAATGTCTCTGTTTCGTCCGGTGTTCGCCTTCCGCAGTGGGATGTTTTTCTGGTCCTCTCATTTTTTAGGGATAAATGTGAGCCCATGTCCTCTTTGTCCTTGAAGTTACTAACTTTTAAAACGGTTTTTCTTCTCTCCCTGGCCACTGCTAGGCGGGTTAGCGGTGTTCATGCTCTTAGTGGTCTGGGTTCTGACGTTGAGTTCAATACTTCGGATCAGTCAGTCACCTTGTCTTTTCTGCCCGAGTTTAGGGCCAAGAATCAGCCTGCTCAGATTGCTTCCCCCTCAGTTACTGTTCAGAGTCTTTGCACCATTCTCGGCCCCGATGATTCGGATAGGCTCCTGTGCCCTGTCAGAGCCCTTAAGTATTACCTTAAGAGAACCTCCCCCTTCCGGGGGCACAAACGCCGTCTGTTCATCTCCCTGAATGAGAAATACATGAGGGATATCTCGAAATCAACCATTTCTAGGTGGTTAGTGGGCGCTATTAAGTTAGCGTACTTAAGTGCCGACAAGTCATTGCCCTCTAACCCCCTGAGAGCCCATGAAATCCGGGCTATCAGCACATCCCTGGCTATGATCAAGGGAGTGGCGCTTTCCAGCGTGATGGAAGCAGCGTACTGGAAGTCTCAGTCCACCTTCACTAGCTTCTACCTGCGCCATTTCTCCGCCAGAAGGCAGGACGACACCTTCGGCATCAGGAAGGTGGTGCTTGCGCAGACTCCGGTTTCTCTGGCCTAACGGTAATCGTTTGTTATTTTTTGTTCTGATGTTGGTATGCATATGCTTATGCTGTTTGGGGGTATGGATGTTTTGATTGTTTATTTGTTATAATGTCCTCTCTCTTACAGGTTATCCCTGGCGTTCCAGGTCAGGTTTGTCTTGTGGGTACTGTTTTTTTGGCTTAGTTGGAGTGTAACTTCAACAATGTTTTCTTACCCACCTCCTCGCTGGGAATCAACTCATTCGTAGTGAAACGGTAACATGATAGAATAGATTGAATGATTTTAGTTAATATAACTATCTATTCTATCTATATACTTACCGTTTCACTACGATCAAAGGTTCCCACCCACCTCCCTCCGACGAAAACATCATTGGGAAGGTTGGTTTTTAAGGAAAGAAAGGAGAAAATTTCTTATCATGACTTGAAGTTGCCTCTCCGGAAGTGACGTAGTGAGTGGGTTCCGCGGCAGCTTAGTGGTATTGGCTGTGTAGACCAAGGGAAGTAATCTAGTCTTGTTAAGACTAGAACTTTTTGGTCTTTGGTAAATTGGCATTTGCTCCAAATTGGAAGGTATAACTCATTCGTAGTGAAACGGTAAGTATATAGATAGAATAGATAGTTATATTAACTAAAATCATTCAATCTAATTTAATCATACTATACCAACACTCAAAACAACTGCATTAGCCTAAAACAACCTGGAACCTTACCCTAGCACATAGCTAAAACGAAAGTGGCCCCAAGGGACTGCACCCATACCGCAGGGAGTAGCGGGAGTGACTCCCCTTACTTCCGGGTATGACGCGCACCCTTGGGGCACCGGATATGTCATTCGTGTAATTTTACAGCCTTTCATCCACACCTGGGCCTACCCTGCTCCGCCTTTTCTGACTCTTGTCTATCTGGTGGGTTCGTTCCGTGTTTAGCTTTGTTCTATTCAGTTTCTTGGGAAGGCTGTTAGTCATCCTATCGATATTATTTCATTGTCATTTCTTGGTGTTCGTTTTAGTTGAAAAATTATTTCGTTCACTCTGTTGTTCGTTTTCGGGGTGGCGTCAGCCATTATGGCTTCTTGCACCCCTCGGTTTCCACTTCGGGGAAAGCAGTTTCTCTTCGGTTGTTTTTCTGTTTTCCAAGTCAGTTGACTCTTCTTCTCTCACTAGGGACAGAATAGATAGTTATATTAACTAAAATCATTCAGTCTAAGAGAAGTAGGTCTTACGTTGGAGGGAGTCTTTCAGGGAGGTGATTTTAATGCTTTCAAAGAAGGGCAATGTCTCAGAGAAGTAGGTCTTACATTGGAGGGAGTCTTAACAGGGAGGTGATTTTAATGCTTTCAAAGAAGGGCAATGTCTCAGAGAAGTAGGTCTTACGTGGGAGGGAGTCTTATAGGGAGGTGATTTTAATGCTTACAAAGAAGGGCAATGTCTAAGAGAAGTAGGTCTTACTTGGGAGGGAGTCTTTTAGGGAGGTGATTTTAATGCTTCCAAAGAAGGGCAATGTCTCAGAGAAGTAGGTCTTACGTGGGAGGGAGTCTTTTAGGGAGGTGATTTTAATGCTTACAAAGAAGGGCAATGTCTCAGAGAAGTAGGTCTTACGTGGGAGGGAGTCTTAATATAGAGGTAATTTTAATGCTGACAAAGAAGGGCAATGTCTCAGAGAAGTAGGTCTTACGTGGGAGGGAGTCTTTATAGGGAGGTGATTTTAATGCTTACAAAGAAGGGCAATGTCTCAGAGAAGTAGGTCTTACGTGGGAGGGAGTCTTTATTGGGAGGTGATTTTAATGCTTACAAAGAAGGGCAATGTCTCAGAGAAGTAAGTCTTACGTGGGAGGGAGTCTTATAGGGAGGTGATTTTAATGCTTACAAAGAAGGGCAATGTCTCAGAGAAGTAGGTCTTACGTGGGAGGGAGTCTTTATAGGGAAGGTGTTATAGGGAGGTTCCTCAGTAGTACTTACTACTAAACCCACTGACACAAATATCTGACTTTAATCTGAAGTCACTGAGTAACACTTTAACCCTTTTAAGCCGGAAAACGGTTTAGAAACGTCCTCGAGTGCTAACCAACCTTTAAAGACCCCCCCATGTCACGTGTCACATTCCCTCTTATGCTAGGAAGATTTCTTAAGATTTCTTACTAGCTATAAGAGGGAAAACACGTGAAAACCCAAATTTTGACATGTGACGTGGTGGGTCTTTAAAGACCATCGTCACAATCTGTACATTACATTTTTTTATAAATTCAATGTGGAAAGGACGCACTAACGCAAAGCCAGAAAGTAAAAAAGTCAATAACAAAGAACAGGAATAAATATATGATTATTGATGGATATTGTTGGGCAAAAATGGGGCTGAATGTTCGGAGTGGAAATATTTTGTCGTGAAGGGTAATCAGATGTAAGAACAACGGATGAACAATTTTTGTATTTCGTAAGCCAGACAATTGCATTATATTTCTTTCTTTAATTCGCTTCTTTTTTTTTTAATTTAGAAAAGCCCGGAACTTCTTAATCAGAATCTTCAAGTGGATGAAGCCGGATGGTTAAAGGAAGAAGAAGAAGAAGAACCTTTAAACATTGGTTGCTGAAAGAACAGTTGCATATTGTTAGATTTCTTTATTGGATAATATTTCTCCAGTTATCTAAAAAGAGAAATTGAAATTGATATTACATGGAATTTTGAAGCCTTAATTCAATTAAGACTTTTGGAGGAATTGCACTTTATTTTTGTTTTTAATAAACACTAGCGCAACGCCAAGTACCGGTAACGCCAAGTACCGGTAACGCTGAGTGCCGGTGCTGAGAGGTCGGCATTCTCTCTCTCTCTCTGTCTCTCTCTCTCTCTCTCTCTGTGTAAAGTAACTGCTGACAGCTTGCGCGCGCGCTAAAGTAATCTCCGCTCTCACTCTGTGAATAGCGCGATATTGTACCTCGCTAAAGTAATCTCCGCTCTCCAACCCTTTTCTTGCCTGCGCGTGCACAGTACTGAGTTGTTTCTGTGTAAAGTGTTTGTTGTGGACGGCTTGAAATTTTGGCTCATATCGCGCGTGTTTATGAATGGATGCTGTTGAAATTTTGCACCAAGATAGTCACTATCCCTGGTCATGCACGTTCGAAATTTCGAGTCAATGTCGGGTCTAGTTTCGCAGCGGTTTGTGAAAAGGTCAAGCGGCGCATATCGCGCGCGTTTATAAATCGATTCGCTTCTAGTTTGTCACAGAGATAGTCACTGTCCCCAGTCATCTACCTTCGAAATTTGAAGGCAATCCGTCCAGAAATACCGGAGATACAGGCGCCGAGAGGCCGGTGGATACGCGTTTCGCGCATTTGCCAAATCACGCAAATGACACGGCCGCCTTGGTTGCCGTTGCCATCGCCATGTTAGGGCTGATAGCAAATTTGAAGCGATTCGGTCGAAAAACGGCGGAGTTATAAGGCCCGTTCTGTGTTCCACACACACGGACACACACACACATGGACAGTTGGCTTTTATTATAATGATCAAGACAATATAAGCACAACCGTAAATGTTCCTCCTTTTCTTTCCTTGTATCTTTTGCAGTCTGATGTATCTGTTAAGCGATCTATGCGTATCTTTTGCAGTCTGATGTATCTGTTAAGCGATCTATGCGTATCTTTTGCAGTCTGATGTATCTGTTAAACGATCTATGCGTATCTTTTGCACTATAACATTCTGATGTGTCACTCTTTTTCTGTTCGTAATTATTCACTTTAAACAAACAAAATATAACACGCCTTTTCTCGTGTTTGTGTTTATTAATTCATAATTGGTCACCATATTGGCCACTGCAAAGAGCACCTTTTGCAAGAGTGAATGCACTTGGTGGGTGGGGGGGAAGACGGTTGAGTACTGACCAAACAAGGGAATAACTCTCGCCAATAACCCTATTTGAGGCCACTTAATGGCTGCCTTTTGCAAGAGTGAATGCCCTTTTGGATACTGATCAACAAGGGCTTAACTCTTGCTGTCAAGGGTGTTAATAACCCTAGTTGCAGTGGCCAGTAGGAACATTAATAATTCCTTGAATTTGTTATATTAAAAATAATATGCGCCAGTTGAAAAGAAACAGAACATTCTATTTGACTTTTTCAGGACAGTTTATTACATTCTTATTTTTTATATTTTGTGTGGTTTCAGTCCCTCCAATTTTGACGTAAGCCATTTTCACTGTATAATTCAAATCAAATCAAATCAAGTCAAACTCACTTTATTATCTCCCAAGGTGAAATTTTGTTCAGGTGCCAGAATAACAGAGACATCGACATCCAACATGCATGAATATAAGCACATTTTGACGTAAGCAAAGTCACATGAGTATAAAAAAAATATGCATAAAATGTATACGGACATAGACATTTAGCATGCATGAGCGTAATGTACATATTTTAAAGTTACACGTAATACACGCTTAAAGATACATATTATATGTGGATGCATACAAGTCTTAAGGATAAGACAAATTTATCTGTGGCTTATAAACTGGTGTGGCTTATATATGAATAAACACCTACTATTTTGTGAATTTAAGGGATGCTGCTTATATACGGGTGCGTCTTGTCCATTGTTTACGGTAAATCCAAAAAAACGTACCTTTGTCTGGCAGGACGTGATGGTGGTGGGGGAGCCCACGCTGATGGGCGGGGAGTTTGGGGACGAGGACGAGCGCCTCATCACACGCCTGGAGAACCACCAGTTTGACGGCACCGGGCTGGGACCGCCCCCAGACCACGACGACGGGGCCGGGGATCACAAGTTCTCCGCCTCCCCCGCCTGGGTGACGGGAGACAACAAGAAGACCCCGCCCTCTTCCGGGGGCGGCGGGGGTCCCCCTTCCATGAACCCTGAGCCCGAGATCAAAACGGAGTGAAAGCCAGACCTCCAGTAGGGGGGTGCTTGTGGGTGTGTGTGCCTCTGAAGCCTGAAGAAAAGTCTGATTAACCCTTTCACCGCCAGCCATGTTTCAGCAAAAAATGTCCATTAAACTTACCTGAGTACAGACAAACCTCTATGTTAAGACTTCCAAAATGTCCGGAAAAATTGGTCGTAAATTGGAGGGGGGTCGTATGACGGAGGTTTTCACTGGCAGCCGTAGAAAGAAAAAGTTCAGCACAGTTCATACTCTCTTCTTCATGCACACATACAATGACATATTAAAACTGGATTTGGGTCTTTCCAACTCCATAGGATTGTGCAATCGATATTACAGTTTCACTTTGCCGACTTCTTTTAATCACCTCCACTCAGTGGTTTTCTTTTTCAAAGTCAGTGGTTTTCGTGCTTTTCCTACGATCTCCGCCATCTTTTCTACAACAAGGGAAGCGACTCCGCTTTCAGGCCCTTGACCGTGGTTGTTTCCCTTTGCTCGAAGTCTATGCAGACGACAGCAACGGTCGTAAAAACCAACAAAATGGCGGTCGTAAGTCGCGTTTCAGAGGAAGTCGTTTACATAGTAAAATGCATCTGTGCCAAAATGCATCTGTGCCATCAAATCCGATCTCAAATGAGAGGTGGTCGCTTAACAGAGGGTCGTAAAATAGGGGTTTGTCTGTAGAACAAAAAATCTGTCTGTAATATTGGGGTGGTGGGAAAACCCCCAACAACAGTGCATCTTCTGCTGAGAAGAATAGAATGTACCACAGTTTAACCCTTTCACCGCCAGCCATGTTTCAGCAAAAGAATTCCATTAAAGCTTACCTGGGTTAGAGACCAAAATCTGTCTGTAATATTGGGGATTCCTCTGTGACATATTTAAAGTAAGGCCTATCCTTACCTCCCAAAATGAAGAGAACAGGGTCTTTGGATAACAGACCCTGATTTGATGCCTTTTAGTAACATGGGTGTTAAATCGTTGTGGTGCTAAAATGCGATGTTGGCGGTGAAAGGGTTATAGACCCAGACTTGTTTACTCTACTCTTTTCGAGTAGCATTCTACTCAATTCGGACCTCTACTACTCTTCAAAATTGAAAATAATGCTCTTTGCTACTCGTTTTCAGTGAACATTGTTTCATGGTTTAATGAATAAAAATCCACAATTTTCCACCTCAAACTACTGTATTTTTTTGGCTCATTAGGCACTGCTGTGTATAAGGCGAATAGGGCAATTTTCAAGAAAAATCTGAAAAAATCCAAGTAAAAGGCGCCCTCGTTTATAAGGCGATGCACACCTCACAAAACAAAGTCGAAGTTTGAAGCCCGTACACGTCCTGTAAACGCTTACAGCCCGCCATTATTGTTGTCGTAGAGAGTTGGCTCCCTTCTCAAATAATCGAGACTTCCGGTTGTTGTGTTTGGACAATTCTTCACGAAAACTGGTAGAATTATGGCATTTTAAGCTCTACAACAATGCTTTTTACATCCAATGAAGGGTTGTGGCATCTGTTGGACGGTATCTCGGACGATAACAGGGATTTTGAAGCATTTTAACGCGACTATTCATCGTATCGGCGACTCGTTACCACTTTCGATTTTGTGACTCACAGTAGACTGTACTGAGTACAGCAATCGTTGCCTCTCTTCTCACGATTTTGTTCACTTATAGGGCGCCCTCGTTTATTAGGCGCATAGGTCCAAATTGGAGAAAAAAATATCGCCTTATAGTCCGAAAATTACGGTAGGTGGCGCACGTGTCGCAGGGCAGACAGGGGCAGATAATTTTCAGTATGAACCCTCATTTGTGGCAATGTGGGGCAGCCGACTGGCTGAAGAAAAAGGCTTCAGGTTTCAGCGTGAAAGTTGAAAGTTTGGGTAAAGGTTTGGTGCACTGCATACACCCATGAGTATGTGTGTGTGTGGCGACGTGTTCCGATTTTGAAGGAAGACGGTCAGACTGATTTAAAAAATGTTACGGTTAGAGCGAGATGTTGATGTGAAAAGAGGTTACAGGTTACAGTCTTGAAGGTGATGTTTAGAAAATTCTAACGTTGGTATTTGGTATATTCAAGCCACAGAGACTTATCTCTGTGAAATTCGAGCTGCTCTCCCCTGGAGAGCGAGTTGTCGCAAGTGCAGCGCCTACCCAATTTTTAAAAAAAATTTGGGAGGGGGGGGGGCGCGGGGCAGGGTGAGGGCAGACTTGGGAAACCTAGCTATCAATTTGGCCATACAAAGCAGCGGGATTTCTCCCTGCTCTTACTGACTTTCAACTGCCGTGGGATTTTTACGTGCGTAAAGCGCACGGGTCAGACTAGCTTTAAGTCCCCATTCGAAAGACTCGACGTTCAGTTCGATTTTCCTGTCGAACTAGAAAGAAAGGGCGAGGAGGCCGGGATTCGAACCTGGGTCACTCACGTTGCAGTCACGTTACATTTGGCAGCTTTCTCCCTGGATTTAAATGTAAAAGGAGAGAGAGAGAGAGAGCGGGGTTGGAGGCTTTCTGAAAGGTCAGGCAATGGTGATTTCTACTCACTCTGTGAAAAGAAAGGGAAAATATGGAAAGGTCGCAACCATTTTCATCCGACTGGGTTGGATAGTGTGAGGCGGCTTTAAGGAAAGCCCTGTGGGAAATAAAATGGGGGAACTTTCTACAAAACATGGACATGGGTGCGTCTTTTGAAATATCAAAGGAAAACCAGACCGCATAAAATGAGGAAGGCTTTCTATGATTGGCTTTGAAGAGTTATCTGTAAATAGTTTTGGGGGTCAATGTGTGTATGTGTATGTATGTATGTATGTTTGTTTTATTTATTTTAAAAACAATGTTGTACAGTGGCACCTCCCCGTTAAAACCTTCAAAAATCAGACCCCCCACCCCCACCCCAAAAAGGGTCCTAATAAGGAGTGGTTTAATAATGGAGAGAGGTAGACTCGAAGTAGTCCAGATATGAAGGGGGGGAAAAGTCACAGTGATGTACCGAGGATCGAAAAGTGATAGGACAAACTGTCCTGAGATGATAGAAACCAAGAGCACAATGTCCTGGCTGTTGCAGAAATCAATTCGCCAGTGTTGAAACTTTAATCAGACATCTGTCCTGACAGGGGTGAACACAATAGGACATTTTCAATGTTCATAGGTCAATGCATACCTGCCAACACTCCCGGTAAATCCGGGAGCTTACCGGATTTTGTCACCTCTCCCGGTCTTCCAGGAATTCACGTGAAACTCACGGATTTCGAAATTTCCAGCTTAGATGACCTCAGAAACAAGTGTTATGAAACCCGAAAACCGAAACGGTGTTTCAGGAAGCTTCACGGAGCAGAGTTCGTACTGCGCATGTCGGAAGCGGGGGCTACTTCCTCCTGCAATCCCTTGTTTGGCCATCTTTAGGCCTGTCTCACGCCGCCATTGAAGTAACCATTTAGGTATTTAAAACAGATTTGTAATATTTTGACATTTGGGGTTGATTTCAGTCAAAAACATTTTCATGTTTTGCATTTTTGCTGCTGGTAAACTTTAACTTAGAATGACTTCAGTGAGCCTCCTGAGGGCTAGTTTTCACATTTAAAAGAAAAACGTTTCTCAGCTTCAGGGGCCACAGCCCCCTGACCCCCGCTCTGGGAGGGGAGATACTTCCCCCCTCCCAAATCCACCCCCCTCCCAAATCCACCCCCCTCCAGGATTTTGTTTGGGAAAACTTGGCAGCTATGTCAATGTTCTATGACCTTGGGACATCACTGAAATTTGTGAAAAAATGTTTGGGTCACATCGTAGATGGAGTGTTAGTAGGGAAGGTCTTAATAGGGAGGTTCCATTGTTGAACCTGCGATTTGAATCGTCGGTCACGGATGTACAGAAAAAATAATGAAATTAATCTCTGTTCAAAGGTTTTTTTGTGTGGAATCTCATCGTGAAACTGGGTGTGTCAGACCTCTTTACCCATAAGATTTCACCATATTTTGTACACGTATTTGACAACAAATATGATAAATATGGTACATGGGAAAAAAATATGGTGGAAAAAAAATCATTCAGTACTGTATATTACCTGATTCAGGAAATTGGTGCGCTGTGTGTGATGTTGTAAATTTAAATGGATGATACTTTTGACAGTATTTCTACGAGTTATAAAAATGTATGCATGTTGTGGGAGCTTTCCTGTTGGAGTACTCCTATTTTGTGAGAAATACACTTGTTTTGGGTTTTCGAATACCTGAATCCCAATTTCAGGGTGAACAGGTCTGATGTGTGTGTTTGTGAAGGCCGCAGTGAACATCTGGGTGTTTGTATGCTTACAGAGGCCGCTCTCACTGCATACGACTCCGTCCAACTGCATGGGTGCTACTACCTTCCGTATAAACGGAAATCCGTAAATAAAGTTTTCTGCTGAGACGGAAATTCCGTATTTTTAAAATTTTTTCCAAAAAAAAAGTTGATCTGTTAACTGTGGTTGGGGGCATTTTGAATCTGGGTCTTCCAACCACCGGAAGTGAAAATACAACAACAAAAATGGCGGCCGAGTCATATTCACACATATTTGAAT
>CM065704.1:4575423-4580423 GCA_017654935.2 Phymorhynchus buccinoides
CTTCGGTAGGGGGCTTAGTAGGTGGTGTCCTGCGTATGTTAGCTCAGAACAGGCTCCGCTGAACTCGTATCAAGGTGACTCAGCAGCAGTGCAGTGTCTCCTCTGGTGGTTGCCTCCTGGCGGCCTAACATAGACTCGCTCTCTTGGACTGCTTATTTCGGATTCTGCTACCTAATAAGCCAGGGTGTGGCTGTGAGTTGGGGCTCGGGGAATGCATGAGCAGCGTGGGAGCAATGCCACTGTACGGCCCTGAAGATTTGACACTCCTCCGACAGCACAAAAAGAAAAAGACAAAAAGACTTGTATTATTGATGACGTCTAACTTGATTTTCAATAAACAAAACTTTCAATTTTAAAAAAATACGTTTCATTAGTGTCTAGGGTTAGAGATCCACAAACGATACACCTCGTAATGAATTAAATGAAGGCTAGATTGTGCTTAAAGGGGCACCCTGACGGATGAGTTTCTGCAAGAAACGCGTCGAGATCACCATGAAAACCCTTTACAGAGATCGCAACACTCACTTTGCTCTGGTTTCCTAGAAATCAAACCGTCAAATCGGCGATTCCTCCTTGGCGGAGGTGCTGGAAGTCAAATTCTTTCACTGAAAGAGAATGCGTGTGCCGTCTCTTTTCTAATGGCCGCCTGAGTTCAGACCAAATCGTTTGCAAGAAATGTTCGCAATACAATCAGGACAATTGGATTTTTGTAAATTATTATTAAACTGGAGAAAGCCGACTTTGAGATTGAGGGTCGTAAACATGAGTGGGGTGTGACTATAAAGTACAAGACTGCCCTGAAAATGGTCCTTGCCTTAGCTGAGTTATATAATGTGCATATGTTACGCCCAATCTGTGAAATTGACCATTTCATGATATGGGCAAAATGGTTTGCCCAGTTCGTGAAATAGCCAATTTAAAACGTTAGAAAATCAGTATGAAATGAAAACATTGTCCATTCATAAGCACTCAGAGATCCAGAATGGGTTCAAACGAATGAGAAATCACACCTGTAGATGAGTTAAAATTCTTTTTTTCAGACTTAAGCGTTTGATCAAACATGTGGCTCAGCCCCAGAGTAGCATTTGGTAGGATGGGGGTGAAAATGCGATGGGAAAAAATGTGTTACTGTTGAATCAACCTTGATCAATGCCTGTGTTGCTGGAAATTTAAAATTGTGATATACACTGTCCAGATAATAATAATAATAATTTTATTTCATATAGCGCTGAAATCCATACAGTAGTATGCTCGATGTGCTTTACAGTATCAACATTAAAATCAACAGGAAAGTCCTATACTACCAACATTCCAGTGCAAAGAAATAAAGTAACAAAAATAACATGATTCTCACTCACAAAGACATCCACCCTCATTCACCAGCACTGTCACTCTCTGATAACACCTCACCCTCGCAGAAACTAATGAAAATGTCAACAAGCAGCAGGAAGGAATGCACCAATACATGTATACGCACGGCCCTCTCTCTCTCTCTCTCTCTCTCTCTCTCTCTCTCTCTCTCTCTCTCTCTCTCTCTCTCTCTCTCTCTCTCTCTCTCTCTCTCTCTCTCTCTCTCTCTCTCTCTCTCTCTCTCTCTCTCTCTCATTATACAGGATCCCTGATAAAATTATATCATTTCAGATAGGCAATTTCACGAATTGGGCGTAACACATACATGACACATGAAGTTTTCAACACACTCCTCCCGGAGTCGCGGCACGGGCTGGGAATGGTGCCCTTGCTGACCTAGCTAAGTCCTACTTCTGAATACGTTCCACCCATTAATTGGCCATGCTCGTGCATTAGCTTAATAATAACTATGTGAATTACCAAATCAGCTGTCGGACAAACAACATGAGTGCATTTGAACTTACTGTGGGTGTCATAATTGAAAGAATGGTTTAGATAATGACAATTGTGTGTGTGTGTGTGTGAGAGAGAGAGAGAGAGAGAGAGAGAGAGAGAGAGAGAGAGAGAGAGAGAGAGAGAGAGAGAGAGTTCATAGTTCAGTCCGTGGTTGGGTGTAGGCCTATACGACAAATAATTAAAAGAATTAACTTCGAAATATTTACGGTTTTAAAGTGGGCGTTCGGGTGTCTTCATTGTACACGAGAGAGAGAGAGATAGCGACTTTTATGCAGACGTTCCTGCTCCAATGTGCATGCGCAAGTGTATGTATGAGTAGTGTGTGTGTATGCGTGTGTCTAGGCATGTACTTGTCACTGTAAATACATGTTCGAACTTACCTTCTTGCATAGGCTAATTGTTTCACTTTAAAAAATAAAAAATTCAGTACATTTTCTCTGCAATTCCGTAAACCAACAAAGATGAGAAACGCGAGTGGGCATAACAGTCATTCCTGTGTTTGAGTGATGATCCGTATGAACTCCGGACTTCAATAAAACATTCTCCTCGCGTAATACCAAAACCCTCCATTAAAGTTCTTTCATTTGTACTTTCAAGTCAAAGTCAATAAGTTTGACCAGCTTTTTTTTTTTATAGGCTTACATCTTGTCCTCAACAACTTATAAATGAATAACAAAGGCAAGAAAAACGAGCTAACAAAATATGACTAATAAACGAAATTGCAATTCTGGTGGTTGTTGTTTGGGTTTTTTTTTTAATCTGCTCCCCCCCCCCCCCCAACACACACACGCACGCACACGCACGCACACACACACACACACACACACATATACACACACACATACACACACACACACACACACACACACACACACAACACACACACACATACACTCACATCGCACACACGCGCATGTGTGTATGTGAGTGTTTCCTCCCCCAGCTTTCTCTCCCTCTCTCTTCCTCCCTATTCCCTTCTCTCTCTTCTGTTTGGTTCTTTGTTGTTGTTGTTTTTCTTTCATTATACTGATCATAATGTTTTATGTTTTGTGTTTCTGTAAATATGTTAAGTTCATTGATTTTTGATTGATGTGTATTTTTTTTTTATGAGGGCAGGATGAAAAAAAGCTTTGTTAGCTTATTCTTTAACCCTCAATAAAGATGATTTTGACTTGACCCCTGTCATTTCATAACATGGACAATCTAAATGGGCGCGAGCACGAACGTGAAATTATCATTTTTCACAGCTGATAACAGGTCGAAAATTGAAGGAACTTCGCTACACTGGCACGGGGTGGGCCTAATATAATGTTCAGGCATTCAACCGTCCTTTCAAAGAGTCTGTGTGGTGGTTATTGCAAGGTGAGTTTTCATTCGGGAGGCTGCTACATATGACATTGACATAACTGAAAACAGAGACTTTTTCAGCCCAAAGCTTGACTACACGTAAGTCTCTCTCTCTCTCTCTCTCTCTCTCTCTCTCTCTCTCTCTCTCTCTCTCTCTCTCTCTCTCTCTCTCTCTCTCTCTCTCTCTCTCTCTCTCTCTCTCTCTCTCTCTCTCTCTCTCTCTGTTGACGATTCTTCTGTGTCTCAATTACATGTTGCATGCTTGAGAACCAAGGACACAATTGAAGACTTGGCCCAGCCTAAAGTCTTATCCTTGTAAAATAAAGTATTTAAGGTTGATCGAAGTTTGAACTCTCTCTCTCTCTCTCTCTCTCTCTCTCTCTCTCTCTCTCTCTCTCTCTCTCTCTCTCTCTCTCTCTCTCTCTCTCTCTCTCTCTCTCTCTCTCTCTCTCTCAAGAAGAAGATTCAATGCAAAGAGAGAAACAAGCACAAGAAGAAGAAACTGGACACATGTATTCTGTGTAACATATGCCTTTTGGTGGTGGTGGTGGTGGTGAGGTTGGTTAGCTGAATTGTTCCAGGGGCGGATCTGAGGGGGGTTTCCAGGGTTTCCGGACCCCCAGGATTGGAAAACCTGATAAAAAGGTCTTCGTTCATGATTGGCCATCTTGTCATCCGGAACCACTGTCTTCATCAAATGAAACATTTCTCATTTTCTGCCAAGATAGAAACAAGATGATAGAAGCAGAACAGAAAAAAACCCTGCCTTTCAGAAATGGTTTTTAATCGCTTTCATGTACACTAACATATAGGGTGAGACGGGGTAAAAAGCCCATGGGCGGGTAAGAAGCCCATGCCAATTATCTCATGAAATAAAGCAAATGTCAGTCACATTTTGCCCATGAGACGAGTGATAATGTTTAGCATTCGTCTCATGGGCAAATGTGACTGACATTTTCTTTATTTCATGAGATAATTGGTATGGGCTTCTTACCCGCCCATGCGCTTTTTACCCCGTCTTCCCATAGATATAGGCAGCAATGGGGAAAGAAGGGGGGTGGGGGGTAAAGGAGTGGGTAGGGAGAATGTTTTCAGTCAATAGACGAGTTTTTGAAAAAATATAGGGGAGAGCACTTCGTGAAAATTAGAGTTATTTACCTCCATTACTCGGTCAAATACCATAGCAACAATGCAACAATGGCGTCGAAGCTTGAAACCGCAGGATGCGAGTCAGTGACTTGCAAACATTTAAAAAAAAAGAAAACTTAGGGGTGGCAAGTGGCCACAAACTGATAAAACTTGCAAAATGTGACGTAAAAATATAAATGACATAAATTTTAGAATGACGCACGGTGTTCTAAGTGCTGTATGTCTGCTCGAACACACGAGGCGAGAGCTGACGGTAGAGTAGCTTCCCCTGTTTGACCGATTGAATTAGGCAAGATCACTTCTACTCACCATAAAATTATACTACCTTCAATTATTTCCGAACAATTCCTATTGAAATCAAGGCGAAAAAACATGTAGGCACAAACAGAATTTCGTCCTTTGTGGTTTTTGTGACCCCCCCCCCCCCCCTCTCTCTCTCTCTCTCTCTCTCTCTCTTCCTCTCGTATATTTTTGCCACCAGCCCCCCCCCCCCTCTCTCTCTCTCTCTCTCTCTCTCTCTCTCTCTCTCTCTCTCTCTCTCTCTCTCTCTCTCTCTCTCTCTCTCTCTCTCTCTCTCTCTCTCTCTCTCTCTCTCTTCCTCTCGTATATTTTTGCCACCACCCCTCCCACTCTCTCTC
>CM065704.1:4585423-4587923 GCA_017654935.2 Phymorhynchus buccinoides
GGCCCTGTCAGTGTCGGCCCTGGTGTCCGAGGTGGCCTGTGGCCGTGACGATGGTCAGTTCAAGACGCTGCTGCTGACCACCACCTTCATGATGATCGGACTGTCCACCTTCACCATGACCACTCTGGGCATCAGGTAAAGAATGACCAAAATGGGTCAGTGGGTGGATGCCTTGTGCCTCCATACGGGGAGCTGGACGACCCCGACCCCCTCCACGAGTCTCCTCGTGGGAATAGGGGAAGACGGGGTAAAACGCCCATAGGCGGGTAAGAAGCCCATGCCAATATCTCATGAAATAAAGCATTCGTCTCATGGGCAAATTTGACTGAAATTTGCTTTATTTCATGAGATATTGGCATGGGCTTCTTACCCGCCCATGGGCTTTTTACCCCGTCTTCACCTACCGGGGAGTCTTTCGTAAGATTAGTTCCCACACATTTTTGGAGTTTTGTGCTTGTAACTTCCTCAAATCTGCCACTCTCTTTGACTCTGCCTTTTCCCTTTGCTTCCTACCATCTACTATATTTCTGACTTATTGGCCAATTCTCTTGCCTTTTTTGCAAAACAAACATCTTCCAAATATTTGTTCTCCTTTGAGCTCCTCCGAAATCGGAATGTGTCGGCTGTACGCAGCGGGGAGACCAGTGAAAACTGAAAACCGGACACGTACGTACCTTACCCATTATGGCCATATGGCCTGGAACCCAGAAGAAGAAGAAGAAGAATGACAAAATAACTTAGATGTATGCCAGTTTCACGGTTGTTTCTGATATTGGTTAGAACCTTCTTCTTCTTCTTCTTCTTCTTCTTCTTCTTCTTCTTCTTCTTCTTCTTCTTCTTTTCTTCTTCCTCTGCGTTCCCAGGCCATATGGCCATAAGGGTAAGATACGTTGTGTAAGGTTTTCAGTTTTCGCTGAATTCAGCCGACACATTCCAATTTTGAGGAGCTTTAGAAGCAAGAAAATTTGGAAGATTTCTTCTTTTTTTTAAAGGCAGGAGAATGGGCCAGTAAGTCAGAAAGTTAAATAGTAGATGATACACAAAGCAAAAGGAAAAGGCAGAGTCAAGAGAGTGACAGACTAGAGGTAGTTGCAAGCACAGGACTTCCAGAAGGTGGGAGCCGGAGAACTATTTATACAAAAGACACTCCCCCACCCCCTCCCCCCCCCCCCCCCCCCCGGTATCCCCACGGGGAGAGACTCGTGGAAGGCGGGGTCGTCCCGTGTACTGCTTCTGAATGGGCAGAGGAAGCGGCTGCTAGTCTAAGGGGGGACTACTTTTCCGGAAAACACCGGAAATCCGGTTTTTTGGGGTGTCAAAACTTGCAGCTTCCTGCTTTGGGGAGTTAACAATGGTTTACACTTTTTTTTTTTAAAGTTGCTGGCATGACAACTTTAGGAAAACGACATCGAATCTTTCGTAAGCAATTATGTAAATGTGTGCGAACTTAGTCATATAAATGCTCCCTTGTCGCCTCCCCCTTCCCCATAACTAAATCGTAGGTTTGCCAAGAATTTACACTTAGTATGCTGACTTCTTATTCGTAAACAGGAAGATTTTTTTAAAAAGCATTATATGTACAATAGTTGTGGGGTTTTGTTTTCTAAATAGATACCTCTGTTTTCCTCTGGCACAGGCTTCCCATCTTTCAAGGGCCTTCTTCGCCGTACATCATCCCTCTCTTTGCTATGATGACCATGGACGAATGGAAATGCCCCTCACAGCAAGAACTGGGTAACTATGTTTACAAATTGTCTGTCTGTCTGTCTGTCTGTCTGTCTGTGTATACATGTCTGTCGATCTGACTCTGTCTTCTGTACATACATACACACGCGCGCGCACGCACGCACACACACACACACACACACACACACACACACACACACACACACACACACACACACACACACACACACACACACACACACACACACATATATATATATATATACAGATCCTGCCACCCGCGACACACGATCAACAACATACCCAAAGGACAATTCCTAAGAGTGCGTCGACTCTGCTCATCTTTAGAAAAGTTTCATCACCACAGTGAACGGATGGCGCAACACTTTCGCAACAGAGGATATCCTGAACACCTGATTCAGAAGGCCAGGGACAATGCAGCAAACACCCTATGGACAGATACCCTACAGTATCGTCAGAAAACGAACACCAACAGGGTCCCTGTGGTCATCACCCACAACCCCCACAACCCTCCCATCCGTAAGTGGCTCCAGAACAAGATGCCAATACTGCACAACAGCAGAAGAATGGCAGCAGCGGTGCCAGCTATCCCCCTGGTGGGAGAGCGAAAATGTATGTCCCTGGGTAACCTCCTGATGCCCTCACAACTCCCTCCTCTTCCTGTTGACCCAGCCATTGTGGGCACCTACCCATGCAGAACAGGATGCATTGTCTGCAGAGAACACGTCACAACCTGCAGGACATTCACCAGCTCCAGCACAGGGGAGACCTTCACTGTCAAGGACCATTTCAC
>CM065704.1:4592923-4595423 GCA_017654935.2 Phymorhynchus buccinoides
TAAAGTTAAAGTTTTCAAGTTTTCAAGATCTCTCTCTCTCTCTCTCTCTCTCTCTCTCTCTCTCTCTCTCTCTCTCTCTCTCTCTCTCTCTCTCTCTCTCTCTCTCTCTCTCTCTCTCCGTGTGTGTATGTAAACTTGTGCAATTGTGTTGTATGCTTATGTATGCTTCTCTCTCTCTCTTTTTCTATATATTTTCAACAATATTACTATGATAATATAAGAAAAGAAACTTTTATGTGAGCAATTATTATTTATATTTCATTTTTCAGTTACTTATTGTTTGTTTGTGCATTATGTTTATGCAAATCGTATGAAAAAATATTCAAAAAATAAATACATTCAGTAACCTAACCAGGAAGCCATCTTGACCGCCTTCTTGAAATACTGAGTTGGAACGATTGTCTCTTTAAACAAAAAATGTAATCTACACATGGAATAAAACATCACGAAAGAGGGTCAAATCCCGAACCGGAAGTGAATTCTAAACCTCAACTCTGCCAGTTTGCCCTGCACTAAAAAATAAACTGCTGGTTTTTTTCTTCTTCTGTTTCAGTGTGTTCTGCTCTGGAATCACTCTCTCCATGTACCTCAGCAAGCTCTCCACCCCCATCCCTGCCTGGAACCGACGTAGAGGATTTCACCTCAAATGGTACCCTTTTCACCAGGTCTTTGCGGTGAGTGGCTAATAGGAATTGTTCGGAAATAATTAAGGGGAGTAGGGGAAGACGGGGTAAAAAGCGCATGGGCGGGTAAGAAGCCCACCCCAATTATCTCATGAAATAAAGAAAATTTCAGTCACATTTGCCCATGAAACGAATGCTAGACATTAACGCTCGTCTCATGCGCAAAATGAGACTGAAATTTGCTTCATTTCATGAGATAATTGGGGTGGGCTTCTTACCCGCCCATGCGCTTTTTACCCCGTCTTCCCCTAATTTCATGGTGTGTGGGAGTGATCTTGCCTAATTCAGTCGGTCAAACAGGGGACGTCACTCTACCGTCAGCTCTCGTAGCCTATCGACTCGTGTGTTTGAGCAGGCATACAGCACTTAGAACACCGTGCGTCATTCTAAAAAAATATGTTATTTATATTTTTACGTCACATTTTCAAGCTTTATCAGTTTGTGGCCACTGATTTTTCAAATGTTTCTAAAAAAAAATGTTTGCAAGTCGCTGACTCGCATCCTGCGGTTTCAAGCTTCGACGCCATTGTTGCATTGTTGCTATGGTATTTGACCGAGTAATGGAGGTAAGCAACTCTAATTTTCACGAAGTGCTCTCCCCTAGTTGTTGTTTTTTTCCCGAAAATCGTCTATTAATTATAACGGTCTTATGTTTCAACAAAAAACAAACACATTCATGTTCAGGTACACTCCGGTAGTCCTCCGTGCTACGAATCTTAAGGGGCAGACACACTGTACGTGTACGATGCGATCCGACTGTGACATTTGTGAGGCATGATTCTCGTGACATTAATATACTGTCTAAATGAACCTGATGAAATCCAGTCAGTGATGTCCCGAGATCCCGGTCGTAGAACATTGACCTATTAACATTGTAAATGTCGTAATGTGATCCCCTGTCAGGACAAAATTCTGAATAAATTTTAACACTGGCACGCTTCTTCTTCGTCTTTTTCTTCTATTTAGTCGCTAAAGTCATTATTGACCGTATTGACATATAAAGGTTAAGATGTGCCCCCCCCCCCCCCCCCCCCCTACATTTCTCAGCTCTCCCCGCATTTTCACACTTGCCTTTCTTACCAAACATTAAGCTGTATCTTATTAACCTTTTCAGCTAATTATCTTTGTTGAATAATTAATCGCAGTCATGATAAAGGCCATTATCTAATAGACCCCCCCCCCCCCCCCCCCCCCCCCATATGTAGTGCAGTACATAAAGGTCAAGATGTGCCACCACCCCTACATTTTTCAGCTCTCCCCGCATTTTCACACTTCCCTTTCTTACCAAACATTAAGCTGTATTTTATTATCCTTTTCAGCTAAGTATGTTGTCGTCAAGCACATTTTATTCACCACTGTCTATTCATTCAAAATGGGCCTAAAATCGTCACACCGGTGGTTTTGTTGGTTTTTCTTCTTTTGCAGATCCTGATCTCCATCATTATCGGTTGGGGCGTGAGCGCCATCTTTACCTACTTTGACCTGCTGTCTAAAGACCGGAACAGCGTCCAATTTTACGCCCGCACCGACACCCAGCTGCACATCATTCACGACACGCCTTGGTTCTCCTTCCCTTATCCAGGTGTGTGTGTGTGTGTGTGTGTGTGTGTGTGTGTGTGTGCGTGTGTGTGTGTGTGTGTGTGTGTGTGTGTGTGTGTGTGTGTGTGTGTGTGTGTGTGTGCGTGTGTGTGTGCGTGTGTGTGTGCGCGCGTGCGTGTGTGTGGCCGGTGTCGTGTGTGTGTGTGGGGGCGCGCGTGCGTGTGCGGGGGGGGGGGGGGTCCTGGTTTCCGGACCTGCCCTAGGGGAGGGGGGGGGGG